>JAFBJQ010000477.1:239979-406565 GCA_016785345.1 Trinectes maculatus | reverse complement strand
GGGGGGGGGGGGGCGCTCCACGACCAAGGGCGAGGATGCCCCCTGCAGCTCGTTTAGGCACCCGCAGCCCTAACACACACACACACACACACACACACATATAAAGGATGCATGGCTGCTCTCAGGTTGCGCCTATTGTTTTGCGCTGAGATGGTTCCGGTTGGCTGTGCGCCATTACACACCTCCACCTCCGCTGTGATTGGCTGAGTCACGGTCAGACGGGTGTGTGAGGGGCGATCGGGATGAGCTCACACCTGTGTCTACGTAACGAGAATTCATATTTATCCGCCGCTCGCGCTGTTGCCCGGTCGTGTCGCCTAGCAACTAGATGGGTAAAAACGCTATTGCTCAACTATTGCAACGCGGAACAACGATGTGTGGTGTAAACGACCCGGATAACAGCAGGCATTAAACTGAGCACCTTTAACTCTGTAACATGTGTTTGCAACTAAAACTCCTGCAGGTCTGGACTCATCACAGGCTGAAGCTGCCTAATGTTACACCACACTGTTTGAAACGGCTGGATTTTATTTATTTATTTATTTATGGGTGGGTGGGGGAGGTGGTTTAAAAATAAAACCACAGCAATGTTATTTTGTTGTCATATTTTACAGTTTCACAGCCCAGTAGGTGCCTTTGTGTTTGTGAGTTGGTTTAACTCATATTTACTCAGAAATACAATAAGCACAGGTTATGGTCGTCTAACATGGAGCCGTCTGCTACTGTAAAGTTAATGCGGACCCATATTGCAGCTGTGTGTTTGAGTGGTATATACTGTACTGTATTTTCCAAATACCTTTGTGATAAAGCCAATGACTGCAGACCAGCTGATGCACAATAAATGCAGGCCTGTGGGGCTCCAATGTGTCAGGCCCCAGAAACAGTTGTCCAGTTATATGGGTGGTAATTAAAACTGTATCCTACAGACCTAATGAGCTTCCCCCACAGCCTCAACTAATAGCACCTTCCAGGTGGTTGAAAATCACTTTAGGTAATGCACCCTCACTTCTTATGGTTTTATTATCTCCTCTAAGAAATCAACAAAGCCACAGGATTACTGCCACCGACATTACATCCTGTCTGACCCGTTTTTCCACAGTAACGTCCTTGTCGATTCCATCTAAGGCCCAGCATGCCCCAAACAAAAGCTAGACAGGTACGAACAAGTTCACTTTGTCCTCCTGACTCCTCAGAAGATAAAACTAATAGACACCAAGAGGGAAGGCGTGTTTCGATAAGATACTTGTTCAGTGCCACAGTGTGGTCTAATCTCTTGTTGCAAACCTTGGGCTCATTACCCAACTTCAAGAAATAATTATCTTTGCACGGCACTGCTGTGTCAAATTTTCTACCAAAACATCAGTAGTCTTTTACCCCTTGTTTTAAAACTAATATCCTTAATTATTGCTATACACTACTGAAACACTAGTTATTTTCCGCTGGGAGCAGTCAGCACAGTAACTGATCACCATCTTTCATTCTTGTTAGTCAGAGATATGGCATATTAAGAAGTGAGTCTCATTAATCAGTCACATTTATGGAGAGACGAGAGCATTGGGCGCGAGCTCCCCGCTGACTCATGCTGCTTATAGTCACAGTTGTTGCCACTGCAGACTTGTTCATTCAGCTGGTTGGAACAGGCAGACACAATGAAGCACGCATGAAACTTAAATTTTCAAAGTTTTTTTTGTTCAGTTTCGTTTCAAAATAAAGATCACACAATTGTTTAGAGACAATCTACAACAGGAGTTACAAAAAATAGTTGCCCAGGCAATAAGCATACACAGGTTCTGTTAACTATACACATATGGTTACAGGTGTGCTCGTAGTAAATATACACAAGGCTGCTCCAAATGTACACCGCGCTATGGCGGGCTGCCTCTCTCACCCAAAAGGACATGGACAGTATGATACAGCACTTACAGCACTAGAGAAATGCCAAAAAACACAAGAATATCCTCTGTACAACCCATGGGTTTACCCCTGAAAACAGTCATGGATAATTGGGGGGTTAAATGAGTAAAAGTTACTTCTCCCACCCAGCCAGCATACCTTTACACATGACACATTTCCTGGGGTAATGCATTCTTTATAAAAGATCTTAAAAAACAGTCCAAAAAACAAACAAAAAACAAAAACAAAAAACAACTTCAACATAAACCAGAAGACACCACCAAGTCTAACAGAACATGTCCGATTGGGAGACTGTGGGAGATCGACGTCTTAAGTTAAGCAGTGACAAGATAAAACCAAGCGTGGCAAATCTTTGTACAAGTACTACGCTGTATAGAAAGGGCTTTTCAAAACAAAAATTTGATATTACAATTTACAATATACAACAACTCATATGTCACAACCAAGGAGGTGAGAATATACACTGAAATGCACAGGGTTTTTTTTCTAAGAGTTTTTTCCAGAGTGAGTTTTTTTTTCTTTTTTCCTTCTCATACCAAAAGGGTGGTAAAGCACTTTTACATTACAAGGGTTTACAAATGTACAATTATACAGTCAGAAGTATGTGGTCACTACTAGGATACATTATAGATACAGATTCAACATCAAAAACCAGAAAAACTACAAAGTTTTATATATATATTTATATATATATATATATGCAAAGGTCTACACCAAGTATACACGTTATATTTATAGAAGCAAGACCAGAAAACGAATCTCCCATGCTAAATGATCTGTCTGCTGGTTAGCTGATGGCATGTGTGTGAATTTGTCTATGATTCTGTGACGTCAGACAAATTAAATACTCGTTCCATCTCATAGTGGTAAATAGCTAGGGTGGGAGGAGGAGGGGACACTTGGACTGTGTATGCAGCTGCAGCAAAAAGTGAAATGATTTTTCAGTTTATCAGAAATGAACTGAGGAAAATTAAAGAGAAAAAGCAAGTGGCGCAATGAGTAGGTCTTCCCTCGCTCTCAACTCACTGCTCTCCTGCCCGCCCTCCCTCCCTCCCCTAGTGGGCTTGGGTGGGGGAGGAGGAACAATCTCAAAAATTAAGGCTGCCTATAGCAACAGGCTCCTCCCAAAGGGTTGTCATGGAAACAGGTTTGAGGGATACTCCACGTCCTTGGTCAGTAGGATTCGGAGAGTGAAAGTGGGCATGATGCCATCTGAAGAGTCAAACAAGGACGGGAGGGTGGGGCTGGTAGACATGACTGCATTAGGCAAGTGAGGTGAAGGTGAGGGGGCTCATCATGTGGTCGACATGATTTCAAGTAAGGGGACTGGGGAACAGAGTTACATGATGCCGTTAGGTGGGCCACACAGGGGACCCAAGTCAACGCCGTTCTTCATGTAGTATTTTTCCAGCTTGGCCAGAATGTGTTTTCCGTAAGTGTACTTCCTCAAGGTGGAGATATGGGGCCGGATCTGTAGAGATAGGTATGACGATATTTAACGTTTTCAATACATTGTTCAGACAAACCATTATCAACAATTTCTCCCATGCAATTTAGCTTCTGCCTCATTGCCTTGGAAATCAGACACACTGGTGACCTTAGCAAGAACTAGCTGGTGTACTTAATTTTTTTTCTTTTTTAAACATAATTAAATGAAGGGCAATAGATGTACTATATTTTCCCACGTCTTGGTGTTGTCTACATTTACTTAATAATTTGAGAAGTCTCATAATAAGATCTCTTATGTACCATACTGTTGCTGCATGTTCAGCAATGTATAAAAGCACTGTGTAATTTGTCATGTGCATATAATGAAAATTTAGATAGTTCCTCATTTATTGTCAGGTCCATAATGTTACTGTCATCTTTAATCAGAAGTGCTAGTTGTTTAACACAGATGCTGAATAGCAGAAGTGATGAGATCATTTTTAAAAGGCTGGCTGTTTTATCCACCTACCTTGTGCATTACGATCTTACGCTGGGTAGGTTCAGCCACATCGATCATCTTCTGCACCACATAGTTGGCATACTGGTCCTTCATCATGGTGTATAAGGCACTGTGGGGCCCCTCAGTCAGGCTGCACACTTCGTCTATCAGTACTGCCCGTTCTGCTCGTGATGCATGGGTGACACACTTCTCTACCACATTACTGCATAAACAAAAAAGGATGTGTGTTAAAATGAATTTAAAAAAATTATAAAAAGGAAGGGAACTTAAAACTCAAATCTTAGAGATGCAGAGAACTGAAGAAATAAAAGACTAAACTTTGATTCTGAGTATTTATAGTGGGGTTTACCTAGCAAACTTGTGTTGACTAAGTCCCAGTACGTTGCCTCTGATCTCAGCCACTATTTTGCTCTTATCCTCAGCTCGGCCATGCTCCAACACGTGCTGGATCACATAGTTTCCATACTGGTCCTAAAAAAAGAAGCCACAGAGACATTGAGTCAAATTGTGAAGAGTTCAGCCGGTGCATTTAATGTCACAACAAACACTTAAAAATATGGAGACAAAGAAAAAGAAACACCTTCATATTAGGCCAATTATAGAGACATTTTTTGAAGGGAAAAAACAAGACCGGTGGAGGTAAAAACAGTTTGTGTTACCTGCACTAGCTGCTCTGTGTGTTGATGGAGCTCCTCCAGTATAGGCAGCGTCTGTTCAGGAAGGCAGTGTTCAAGAATGCGCTGGATGACTCGGCAGCCATAAGGGTGCGTGGAGAGGGCAAAAACCTGGCAGGTGTTTTATAGACATGGTTAGTCTTGTGACATGGCTGTTTTTTCTACCAAAAACATACTCGAAAACAAGTGCTACCTGTTTGTACTTCCGCTTAGGATCAGTATCTCAGTGGTGCATTTAAAAGAGACCAGGCTTATAAGACTAATTAAAAGAGTTGAACAGCAGTAATCTTTTAATTTCGGCCACATTTTTAATCGGCTTGTGAACGGAAGTTGGAGTCTGCTGAGGGCTTAAACAAGACATATCTCCACTCTAACTTTTCTCCCTAATGGTGCAGAAAGATTATAGCACCAAATGATTATAGGCATTCTTTCTCAAACCCAGCCTTCCCCTGCAGGGAAGGGGGAAATGAATTCCTACCCTGCTTTCAGCTACACAAACAAATCAGAGTCACCGAATAGAATTTTGTTACTCAGCGTGGAAATGAGACGAAGAAAACACTCGCACTAGGGTGAAATTTACAGTCAAAAACCCCTGATTGAGACCTCCAAATCTTTTATCTGTATTTAACGAAACACGAAATCTTTCTTTTAACAGTTTATGCTAATGTAACATTTAGCTGGTGGTTAGAAAATGGCTGTTGCCACTGGGCTGAGGTTTTTGTTACCGTGGCAACCTACCCTTTGCCTGCAAAGGACTGACTGTGTTTTTAGGCGGTGACAATATGCTTGCTGCCTCAAGGCAGTGACAGTGTATGGGAGCACTCAAATGATTGTATGTGCGTGTGCATGTGTGTGCACGCCAGCCAAGCACTGACAGGTATCAGTGACTGAATGTAGAATTATGTATATGGATGCTCAGCGTGGGACTCACCTGTCCCTTAAAGGCATCTATGATGAAGTGCAGGGCATGAGGCTGGACACACTCAATACACTTCTGCACCACGTGGTTACCATTCTGGTCCTTCACACACTTCAACACATGGCCATCCAGCTCTCGCACCATCTCACTCTGTATGGAGGACAACAAAGATGAGAAAAATGGAGCATGAGGGAGACACAATATGGAGAGGAACTTGTAATTGTTTGTGAGAAAATCAAATATTGTCCGTAAGCAATTTCCAAATTCTCAATTTGTCACAAGTTTGTGACAAGAAACACTGGGTTTAAACAACTGCTGAGAAGAAATCTGTGAAGAAGTTCCATTAAGAAGACAGCGAGATGTCCTCCTTCACCGACACACCTTTTCCAAAAAACATTGAATTTAAGCAAAAATTATATCATGCTAATATTCAGCTAAATTTATTTGAACACCTGCAGTTCAACATTTGCATATAAACTGAGGTATCATTAGCCTCATTCATTGCCATTGACGGAGTGCCTGCAAGAAATCTGCTGCAACGAAAGGCAGCTCGAACATAAAGCCCATAATGGAGATGAAAAATGCCATTTCAGCACAAGAAGCACACCTCTTTATTGATGCCGCATTTATATAAATACAAAATAGTGATCTTTCAGCAATGCACTCTCATTTACAAGTGAATTATGGGCACGCAGATAGTAAATATGCTTTGAAAACTGGGGCATCAGGGTACTTTACTACTCTATTTCTGCTGAAACAACCATAACATTGGTTGTTATGGCATAATGTGCTTAAATTGATTTTAGAGCAGAGGTACAGTCTGTTCCCTCTATTTACACATTTACACAAGCCAATGACAATCCGTGTACTTACAATGACCTGCTGATCTGAGGGGATGAACTCCAGAGCTTTCTGAATGACCCTGCAGCCATACATCTGCAGGGCCAGAGACAGCACATGACCTCTGATCCTCTCTGCCAGAGCCAGCTTCTGGTCCAGGCTACCAAACTAAAACACAAAGTCAGTCTGTAAATCCTCTAATCCATCTGATGATACATAACACAGTAAATAAATTTTTGCGCTCACATTTTTTTTGCTGAATGCATTACACAGACAGGAGCAAAGTGAAAGAGGCTGGTGTTTAACAGTGTGATTGGATCAGCCCATCGTCAATCAGCCGCTGATCTAGTGGTTTTCTGGGCCGCTCAGACCAATATATAAAAACTGTACGGGGACAGTGCCCGGTATGCCTGATGGCCAGTCTGTCCCTAGTGACAGGGAGGAGTCCCGCAGTGTCCTGTGTGACAACATGTCTGTCAACATTGCCTGTGTCCCCCAACCTGGTTTTCCGGTGCGCTGTCACACGTATGAAATGCCATGTCACAGAATGGAAAGCTACATCAGATTCCCTCAGGACACATTATATACCACACAACAGGGATTTGATGTGGATGCTGGTTTCCCCAAAATTATTGGACCAATAGACTGCACACATACCCCCTCACTCCCACCCCCATCAGACAGAGAGCACATTTATATAAACAGCAAATGCACACACTCTTTAAATGTGCAACTTGCGTGCGATTCATTCCTCACATTAATGACAAGTATGTGATAACAGTTTACTTTGACAGTGCACAACCCCTACACCCCTTTCACATGACGCCTGTACTCAACCCACCACTCCAGCAGAACACCGCTACAACGCGGCCGCATTAGAAGACGGACCATCGTGGAACGCGCTTTTTGGCGTGCTGTAAAGCAGGTTCCGTTGTTTGGACCGACACTGATGGAGCCCAGATCACAGTTGTTTGTTTCGTAGGGGTGTGCAAAAAAATCGATTCACATAAGAATCGCGATTCTCATGTACTACGATTCAAAATCGATTTAAAATGTTCCAAAATCGAGTTTAATTTTTTTTTTTAATCCGCTGGCTGTCGGCTTTTATTTTGAAACGACGCGGGAGTCGGGACGCACTGGAGGAGGAAAGAGAAATTCAACCGGCCCCGTCCTCGTTGAAGGCAAAGATTTGGACTCATTTTGGTTTTTACCGAATGCCTGGGAAGACCGAGCTTGACATGAGCTTCACAGTTTGCAGGGTTTGCAGGGCTCACATCACCAGGCATCACCCAGAGTTAAGGGACACGGCGCAGAGTCAGCCACCTGCAGCAGCAGATCAACGCACACTGCATTGCTTCACCAAACTCTCCGCCAACTCCGAGCGGGCAAAAAAAATAACCAGGTCTATCGCCTGCTTCATCGCCAAAGACTTACGACCTTACAGTGTGGTGGAGAACGACGGGTTTATCTGCATGTTGCAGACAGCGGAGCCAAGGTGTCGTCCAGGTCCACACACTGTTTTTGGAAAAGGCACTTTCCTTAGAATTTAAAAGGCAGCATGTTTAACTGCACTATTTTTTTTATATATATAAAGAGGCACTTTTATTTTTGTTACTTAACAGTTGCAACAACTCCGTTTCAGCATAGATACATGTGTAAAACTTAATAAATGTGAAAAAGACAGTTTAACGTCTCAATTTGTCATTCTCTCGCAAAGCAGACTGGAGTAGATCACGAGGATCCTTTACACACCTGTAGATTGAAGCAGAAATCATGAATCAAATCGTTTTGAATCGAAAATCGATTTTGAATCGAATCGTAGCCCCAAAAATCGGAATCGAATCGAATCGTGAGATAGTAGAAGATTCCCACCCCTAGTAAATACATACAGACTTTGCACGGGAACTAGTTGGTGAGCGCTCTCTGTCTCTCAGCGCGCCTGCCGGCTCTCCAACACCTCCACAGCACAGCTAGGCTACTCTGCCTTGTGTTTACTTATGTGAAATGGACGGCTGGCGGGGGGTGGGGGGGTGAGGAGATGCACACGGACACAGATGCGTTCGGGATCGTGGCAATACCGTAGGTTTATTCACAACACAGGGTCTACACGGTTGATAACAGAAATCTAAAGGAAATTCTCATGTGTGTGTGTGTGTGTGATAATCTCTGGTTCCTCATACACACCTCAAAAAACTTCTGGATGACATAATTCCCAAATACATCCACCATGAGCTGGTAGGCAGCCTGCAGTATCTCACTGAAGACAAGTTGGCGCTCTGCTGAACTGGCTCGCTCCAATTTCAACTGGATAAACCTTCATGAGACAGAGGATAAGCATTGCATTGACCACTGATAGCAACTGTATGAACTCCCGCAGATGCATTCTGCAATTTCGATACACTTCATTAGCTTCTGCGATGCATACGAGAATGTGCCAGGCCTGCTCTGCTTTGCATGAACCCAAAGCCAAAGAAAAAAATATCAGAGTGACAGAGCAATAAAGTGATACAGATGTACACAAACAAAGAGGGCCATGTCTGTATCTTTACTCAACAGTCAGACAAATGGAGATGAAGTTCAGAGTGGAGAAAATACAGAGGGAGTTGAAGAAACCAAGCAGCCTGTGATGGATACCAGGCAGAGCTCAGATAAAACAGATAGCGATGCTGAGGAGAGTGAGAAAAAGTGTCTGGAATGTGCAGACTTGACGTCATTGTGTATTAATAGATGATTTCAGTGGAAAAGTCTGCATTTGAGGGCCTGCTGGTTAAACACAGACAGACCCAGAAATCAAGACCCCAAAGTAGCCTCCAGGGCTCCTGCACCAATCCGGTACCATCTGGTAAGAGAGCAATAAAAACTCTTGAGAACATACCGGATGAAGTGGCAACAGAACATGAATCAACCTTTGCAAGAGAAGTTGTCTTTACAAGTTTCTGAAATATTAATGTCATCAACATCATGTTTATAGAATCACCTACACCATCATGCTCTACACCAACAAAATGAGCATGGACCTAAAATATACCAGAACAATCAATCTGTGGAGAATATTAACACACTGCAATGTCATGAGGGCTGTCACCTAAAAATCGAGAGCAAATTCAGCTTGGTAACACTGTGTGTTTACCATAAAAAAAACATCAACTTTGATCATTTCTACTGTTCACAGATTGTGTTCTGTGTCCATCCCTGCCTTAGAGGACTTTGAGACTTTGTGCCAAACACATTCACAGGACTGTCTGTAAGGCTACAGATATGATGTATGCAGATAATTTACATACATATATATTATTTGCTCATTATATATGTGTGTGTGTGTGTGTGTGTCATTGTCATGTGTGCATCGAACTGCAGTGATCTAAGTTTGTGGGTACCTGCTGCCATGCTGGTCCTGGCTGAACTCCATGATGTGGCCAGCAATGTCTCTTAGCTGCAAGTTGGGGTAGCGGTTGTTCCTGAAGTCCTCCAGCAGGCGGCTCCGGCCTGACGGCATCACGTCTGACATGCCATAGCGTAGCCGTGATGATGGGAACAGCTGGCTGCTGGGTGAAAAAAGGGAGGAGCCTGAACTGGCGGCACTGCGGTACTTGGCCTCTGCTCCTGGGGCAGCAGAAATGAAACGTCCACTGCCATTGGTCAGGCCTCCTGTGGGATCAGAGAACACTGTGGAGTCAAAGAATTGCAATAATTTTAAATTGTAAAATGATTGTAAATACCCCTCTATTGCCCCAAGAAATACAATATAAAATGTAATCTATCTCCACATAATATCCACATTTTTGACGTTGCCTATTGTATTGTTTGTTTCAGGAGAGACACTCATAATACACTCAGCATATAGATGGAACAGACCCATTCATCAAGCCCACATAAAAACTGACTACAATGGATATGGCCGTAATTGCCTTTGTCACTGTGTTGGCATGGTGATTAATCTTGCTTCGATGGAAATACTTGGCACCCACTTCACATGCTCTCTTGATTAACTTTACAAAACTCAAAACACAAACTTAAAAATCCATCAGCACATTCTATGACACATCTTTACATACAGTGAGTGGAGAAATGCTGGCAGACGTGGCAAGAAAAATTGTGCAGGTATACAACAGGCAATTTAGCGGGATGTTAGGTTCATTGTGAGCTAATTAAAGTGATAATAATTATGTTCACAAACATTGTCCATTGTACTTAATATTCTCTCACCTGTTGCTTTTAATATGAAATACAGTACTTGCACACTGATTACTTGCATAGGTTTATATGAAGTTTTTATATGATGACACTTTTTCTGAAAATTACACAAAACCACAGCACTGCATGGCAGAGGAGCTTCATATATTAAACTTAGCTTCAGTGAGAAAAGAGTCAGGTCTTGTACATATACACAGAACTTCAAATCCAAACGAAACTAAGTGACACAACAAACTATGGTTACCAACTACGTTTCAGTCTCACTTTCCTGTGTTAAGTATGGTGCCCCTAATAGCCTTAAGACTTGGCAGTCAGTATGGAGACTCAACTTATCAATTACTTGAATAAAAGAGACACTTACCAAGATTGAGGTTGGAGGAGGAGCTGTGATTGGACAGGGAGGGTGGGGGTGTGAGGGAATGAGAAGGGCCCTGGTTTGGCAGGGGCATGCCTACGGGGCCAGGGGAAGGACTGAAGCCTAAGGTGCCATTATAGAAGCCTCCATGGCCAATCGGGGTGAGGCTGGAGGGCGTGCGTTTGTACAACTCATTGTTGCCTGTCAGCGAGTCCCGTCTGGACCCACTGCCACCACTTGAGTTGGCCACTAGAGGGAGTCAAAGACAAAAACTAAAATCATGGTATCTGCAAAAACAGGTAAAATGTCAACTGTTTTGTTTAACAACAAACATGAAAATTACAGAATAGAAGGCAGTTAAGTTGCTACAAAACACCAAAAATAAATAAATCAGCAGACCACTAGGACAGCTGACCACATCAAAAAGTGTATTCATACCTGCAGTGCCAAAACCTCCCAGTGTGGCCCCCAAAGTGGCACCAAGGGAAGAGGAGGCAGGCTGGCTGAAGCCCAAGGAGGCAGACCCAGGCCCAGGCTGGGCAGAGCCTTGTGAAAAAAGAGATGAGCTCTGAGAAGACGAGCTGAGGGAGGAGGATCCGTAAAAGGAACTCCCTCCCAGAGCACCACCAGGGCCACCCTGCTGCTGAGGCTGCTGGGATGTCATGGCACGGAACGGACCATTGGCCCCACCGCCAAGACCGCCATTGGCACCACCTGCAGATGCTGCTGCTGCTGCAACTGCAGGAGAGAGAACAGTGCTTGGTTAAGGTCATTTTTTCACACAGTTCTTCATTTTAATGCCTGTATTGAATAAAACTAAATCCAACCTGATACAGAACACACACTAACTCATGGGAACGTCTTGTTAAAAAAAGGGTCGACTCAAAGGTATAGTCTTATAATCTCTTAATTACATGTTCTGGTTTGTTGGAACATGTTTGTAAAGACAACAAAATATAAGCCTTGATTTGTTTGCATGAGACTCCTGCTGCCAGTGGGAAAAAAAAAACAAGGCAGCCAAGACTCCCGTGACTGTGTTTTTACTCTTACCTGCTTGAGCTGCAGATGGAGATATGATGACAGAGGCAGGGGCCATGAGGCGAACAGGACCACTCCTAGCTCCAGTATTGACCACCAGGGCCCCTGTCTGATCATAGTAGGCTGCAGGGGCCAACACCGGGTACCCTGAGAAAGAGTAAGGAAGGAATATTCAAACAATATCCCAACTGAATTTAGAAGGCTGTGCTTCATCTAGACCAGTGTTTTTTTTTCCTTTTTTGAGCCACGACACATATTTTACATTAAACAAAGTCCCATGGCACACCAGCAATCAAAAAAGTTAGAAAATATTTTGCACAAGTAATAAAAGCAGTTTACAGAGTTGTACTCACCAGGAACTCCTGCTGCTAAACCCTGCCCAAAGGCAAGGGCTGAGTTAACTGCTGCTGCTGCTACCAGCTGGTCATTCTGCTGACCCTGCTGACCTTGACTAGGGGTTAGAGGTCGCTGGTTTCCCCCTGCACGCATAACCTTTCCAAGTTAAAAAAAAAAAAGAATTATGGTATTATCAATATGCATATTAATCCACAAAGGTGCTTAAAAACCTGTTCCTAACATGAAAACCGATGGTGTATATAAATGTGATTACATCATTAATGGCTTTAGCAGTTCATGTTTACAAGTACATACAGGGTGCACACAGAGATACGAGATGGCATGTAATAAATCATCTGGACAAAAAGGACACCCCTGGCATTAGGAAGAGTAAATAACCGACTGACCTGCTGTTGGTTCTGCTGGCCCTGGCCTGCTGCCTGTTGATTGGCTGAGCTGTTGGCTGCAGCAGCTTGCTGCTGAAAAAGGTTGGCAGGGTAGACCCCCCAGGGGGTCACACCATAGTACTGGGGAGGCATCACTGCTGGACCTGGACACAAACCAAATTGCAAAATACGGGTGAGATTGAGTCTGTTTTTTCTTCTTTGTTTTTTTAATGCTTCTAAATAGAGCACCATGTCCATTTCTAAAAAGAATGACTTGCCAAGTGTTGCTGCCGCTGCCAGGCCGGCTGCATAGGGGTCTGTCCCAGGTGGTGCAGCACTGATGATGTAAGGATTGGGCACAAATGCTGGAGCCAGACCTGGCAACACAAGGAGGGAAAAGGTGAGCCAAATATTTTACATAAAACAAGAAGCAAAGTCATAGAAACTGTTACAGTACAATGTTTTTTAATCTACTGTGTTCTTTTTCTACAAACCTAGAGATGAAATAATGAATATGTTGTGTCTATAGAACAACATAAATGATAAAAACTACATAAAAGGCCCTATTTCACACGGTGTAAAGATGTGCCAATTGCAAGAACAACTCATTTAAAATAACAAATGGGATCATGCTTTTCTGGTTATTTCACTATGCTTGCATATCACGTACTCTTACCAATGTGAGGCTGCTGTGCTGCTGCCAATGCATACTGCTGTTGTTGGGCTGCTGTTAACTGCTGCACGGCTAATGCATTGTTTCTCTGAAACAGCTGCAGACAAAAAAACATGTAAAACTCATTAATGCCACCATCACATTATTTTAAGAGGTCAGCAATGAGTGTGCCCCCTTACCTGCTGCTGGTTCGTGTAATCAAACAGACCCACAGTGGGTGTAGAGTCCATGGGCATTTGGGAGTTGTAGTCAAACTGAAGGGGCTCCATCACTGACTCCATATGGTCCATGGTAACACCACCCTGTTCTACACCAGAGAAGTCCTCAGGGGGCTTTGGGCCTCCACCGCCTCCCAATGGTGTCAGGCCTTCAGCCCCTACTCCGCCGGGGCCCCCAAGCAGGTCGCCCTCAGGGCCAGGGGCTGGCATGTTGCCTGGGGGACGACTGCAGGGGTGTGAAAGGAAAAGGAAAATTTGTAACTGATGGCAGTCTAAAGAGCAAGTTTAGCGTTTCTTATACAAGCAGTGGATGTGTGTTTTTCTGTCACTAAGTCCTACCCAAACTCTTTGACATCCACGTCAAGGCCATTCTGCACAGGCAGTCCATTTGGGTTGATTACATCACTGATGACATCAGCTTCACTTTCTGTCAACTCTTTAAGTTTCTCTCCCTCAAATGTTGCCTTTGGCTTCTCTCTCTTGTCTTCCTCCACCTCTCCATCCCTCTGCCCCTGCACAATGAGTGGGAGACCAAAATTATAAGTGAAAAACAGAAAGGAGATGACAACACAGTAATAAATTGTGTAAACACAAAAATACAGAGCAGAGTGACAAAGAGAAACAACACTTTCTCCGAAGTGGCAAACACTGACTGGCAAGGAAAGCACAGTGAGAGAAAAAAAATCCACACTAAGATTATCAAAAAACTGATCGCTGCACAAGTCAAACTGTTTTGAATGCGGAGGCACGTTAAACTGACCCAAGGGAATGTAAATGTGTAATACATGTGTAATAATAGATTGTGATATTAATGACTGTCTGAAAGAGAGAAAATACTTCAGAGACTTACATAAGGTCCTTTTCGAAGACAGGAATCTAGTTTGTCAGCTGGTGATGAGGAGAGGACATACTCCACCATGCTCACTCCCAACCCTCCACTCTCAGACCTTGGTGACATCACTGAGCCAACCCCAACTTCACCACCGCCATGAAAACCCTGCCCTGGCCGACGGGAGACCATGATTGGCTGAGACACAGAGTGATCTTCAAAGAGAGGAATTAGGACTGTTAAATAACATTCGTTCTCTGGGGAAAGCAACTCTTCAAGCATGATAAGTAAGAGCATAGCACATTAGCACCATTGACAGGGATAAATATAGATTGTTTTATTTTTCTACACAAAAAATAAAACAAAAGCATAGCAGCAAAAACATAATGAGCTCTTAAATGCGCAAGATCAACGTTTACCTAGACTATCTTCACACTAATACGTCATAGCATTTTTTGCTACAGTTTGCTTTTTTTTTTTTTTACATATTTCAATTCAGGAAATAACAAACATTTTGTAACACTAATATGTTTTAATAAAATGCAATCTAATGCATTCAGAAATACAATACATTCAGAAAACTTGTTTAGGAATTCAGTCTACTCCTATGATTCTTTGGTGTTCACTGTTGAGTGTTTTGGGCGGTTTTTTGAGAGAGAATTTGTTGTCTTAGAGGATTTGATGTAGGTCAGAATCATTTGATGAGGCACTAGATGCAATATGAAGTTAAGGAGGCTGTCCTGGTATAACAACAAACATAACTTAAACTTAACTGTCACACTTAGTTTCACAAAACTCCTGCATCAATAACACTCTGTTGTCTTCCACCCTATCACAAACATAGCCAATATATACCCGAGGCACCCCATGCACTGTCCCTCCACTGGTCCAGGAAGATCCCTTTTGGTCCATCCTTCCCAGAGTCATCTGTCTCCCAGAACTTTTTACCAGTTAGCAGCTGCTGCAATGACACATAACAGAGGAGAAATGGGGTAAAAAGGAAAAACACAACATTAAACCTTCAGAGAGAACAAGCACATGTTAAATTTAAATAAACTTAGCAAAAGTACACTACTCTTAGTTGCAAAGTGACTTAAACTGAAGAATAAAGCTAAAATTATATGTTACTTTAAAAATGTGTATTTATAAAATAATGAGATGTCATATGCTTCTTAATACAAATGTATTACAATCCATAGCTTTACAACAAAAAAACAATGGACCATAAACAAACAAAAACTTACAAAACCTGATGAACATCAGGAATATGTTCAAGCCAGAACTTATTACTGGCACAGGTCCATCGTCAACAGAATTACTGTGCGTGGATTACTTCTAACGCAAGACCACAGCCTGTTCTACCAGTTCAAACTAAAAGGCGTCTCAGTCTCTCCTCACTTTTCAGATCCTTTATTCTGGATAAACAATGCAACTAGCTCAAATGCCCTTGACATTGATTGCTGGCTTTGAATGCTGGCAATTAATTTCCAAATAACTATTTGCAGGCCGTGTTTTTGTTTTGTCTGTCAACAGTCAGCCAGGTACCCAACAATTAGTAACAATTTAGGGTGGTCATTTTTATGTTAAATGTTAACAGAATCTGACATCATCAAATCAAGTAATTTTGTCCATACCGGGCTGCTATGCAGTCAGTAATCACAGCCAAAATGCTATATCATGACAGGCAATTACACTATATGGTCACATAAGTCACCTTCAACTTATGTGACAACAATGATCAACATAAATTTCCTCACCTCTCCCATAGCACGACCCTCCAGAGCAAGAGCTTGAAAGTCATGGTTTAACTCGTCCATGGATCGCACCTTCAGATGGAGAACCCCATGAGACATGACATACAATACTTTATGTCTCATAATTAACCACTGTATAAACATTAACTAAAAGGTCAAAACTTAAGATTTCTCAAATTGGTATCAGTGACCTGACATTCAAAGCTAATACTGGTGTTTTGAAAATAAGATCATCTTTGAACACCACACTGTTCCATGTTACAAACAATATAACACTTTTTGCAGACAAAATCAAATCATTGCATATTATCAGAACTAAGTTTACATCAAAATGTTGGCCAATTATGATGACACACACCAGTTCTGGTGCAGCAATAGTGTCTTTTACAACACAAACACACACCTGGCTGTCATGAATGTTATCTCCAGTGGGCCAGCGATGTTTACCAGGCTGTTCACCGTGCTGCCGCTGAAAGAAATAATCTACCATGGCATCATCCTGGGAACGTCCAGCACCCGCCACACCCTTAGGGACACATACATGCACATTATACTGAAATTACTAGGAACAGTAAGAAGCAGAGCGAGTCTGAGTAACAACTGTAAACATGCAGTTAAAAAAAAAATAGAACAAACAAAAGAATATATATTCACACAGTCTGGGGAATGCTTTCACTTAAATGCACTATATGTCAACTATACAAATAAGTATTACCACACTGTAATTATCCAGCTAAATACACACAACGTAAATCCAACATCAAAACAAAATGAAAGAATTCTGGATCTACCACATGCACTTTCAAAGGTTGTCATCAACATAGGTTTGGGTATTATGAACAATTTCCACCCTTACAAAACTAATCAAAACACATCCAATAGGAGGCACTTGTTGACCTTGCTCTAACTTCCTCTTACAAATTGTGTGGGTTAAACTAACCCTAACTCATGTACAGGAAACACAAAAAACATGTTGTGTATTTTTTTTAAATGACCCTTTTACAATGTCAAGATTTTAGACAGATACATTATAATTTCAAAAATAGTAATCAGAGGCGGGTGCTTCTACTACAAATGACACAGTATGCTGTTAATATTAATAAAAGCACAGTTTTAACCAAGATCACTGAAACGTGTCAGTTTAGTTTCCATCTAACCTACTAATCCGTCAGGTCAAATGTCCAATTTCTCCTTGGAGGACCAATGGTGCATGGTGGGTGACCATAGTTAATAGTGAGATGTTTCTTGAGGAAAAAACATCCATCTATGAATGATTAATCATATGAAAGTGTAAACGTGGTGGGTTTTACCTGCTGGCTGGGGGGTGTGGCCTGAGGAGTCTGCCCAGTTGGAGGGGCATGTCCTCCGCTGCTCAGCACCACGGGCATGCTGGGAGATGTACTTCTATGGTGGGGGCTGAATGAATCCTGCCAGAGCACTGCTTTCCTCTTCAACACACACACACTGCTCATTCCACCACAGCCTGTCCAGAAAGAAATTCATCTGTCACATGTAAACAAAAGGCACAATGGATCAACATGGTGGACATCTTTCAGACTGACTTCAGGTTGCTATTTTAATTTTTGAGTGATATGGTGTAATTTCTTGCAGGGTTGGTGTATTCATTTTAGCTATGTATAAAGAATGAAACAGCTGATTGTATACGTCACAGCAAAGCACAGTGAACAGAGTTCCTGCTGAGCTGGCTGTACTCAAGACGGTTATGGCAGAGTGCAGAGGGGTTAGTCCAAGCTTTTCAGCAGCAAATCACTGTACTAAATGCTCAGCTTTGGTTGAAAAGCAGAGCATCTGTTTTGTTAGATTAACCAATTTAATGTCTGCTTAGATGGTAGATCTCCTATTCTCTCTACGGCGGAGCACGACTCATGTAGAATTTAAAGTTAGTATCAAATGTAGCTGATTACATTAATCACTCTAAAAACCCAGAGGATATGATTACGTTTGTAGGTTGCAGCACCTGCACTGCAGGTCTAACATTTATCCAGTTAATCTGTACTTCAAAGTATTTGGAACCAAACTTCCTGCTTCCAACTGAAATGAAATGTACCACACAGAAACACATATTAGATATACTCAAAAGCTATTCAGGAATGCATCCCAGTGATCTGCACATGGTGTAAGACAGTGATTTTCAACCACTGTGCCATGGCACACCAGTGTGCTGTGGGAAATTGTCCAATTTCACTTAATTAGTCAAAAAAATATTTAGTCACTGCAAATGATTGTTTGTGCCTGTGTTATGGCCCGAGGGCCAGGGTTGTATGTTGTCAGACGTATTGATGATATGTCTGCAGACACTGAAAGTGTTGTTTTGGAAACTTTTTGTAACATTTTCTAACGCCTTTGATTGCTGGTGTGCCACGGGATTTTGTTTAATATAAAAAATTTGCTCTGGCTCAAAAAAGGTTGAAAAACACTGTTGTAGGAAACAGATTAGTGACGTTAGGTTCAAGGTGTTCTACCCACAAAAGATGACACCATGTGCACAAACGGATTAAGGTGTCCAATGTTTGCAGGCCATCAGTATGGTAGAAGTTAACACAATTATAGCTGATAAAATGCTCACTTATGTGCAGGTTTGTTTTCGATATTTACGTAAAACTAATGTGGTATACCAGCAATACTGTAATAAATCTCAACTTCATTGAGGTTAAAAGAGGTGTTAATTCAACAACTGTGGTTTGTGGTGGTGTTGGGATGTAGTGAACAAACTGGGGTTTCTTTCTAAAGATTAGATGCAAATATGAGAAACATACATCTCATTGTTAGACAATATAACAAAAACACCACAAACGAATGCATTCAAGTCGAATTTACTCCAGAACCTTTAACGCAAACTACCATTTTAGTATAATTTTCTCACTGAGCTTTGTGCAGAGTGGACTACTGCTTGTGGTTCTTATTTAGAAAAGGTCAGAGAGGCTGTATCACATAAACAAGGTATATAATCCACTGCTGTCAAATGAATGGCGATGAAACTGATAAACATGCAGTGTCCACGGCCCAATCTGTTTGGTTGTCACGGGTGACAGTGGACGCAGTAATAAGCTAAGTGGTTTTCAGCAGTCAAAGGGATATATAATTTGTATTTTACAACCTCTCCTTATCCTACAATCTCTAATCTCCAGTTAAAATTACCAGTTTCACATTAATGTCCCTACAGGCCATGAGGAAATGACAAGCGCTTCTTTTTACACCGAGGCCAATCAGCAATTACCTTCTCAAGAGTCTGTCTGACACCATGTTCAAACACAGGCAGCTTTCGCTCACATCTGCTGAAACCACTGTGCAACACACCCCCTTCATAAAGACTACAACCATGAGCTGACCGGCTCAACGGTCCCGGTGTATAAAAACAATCAGTATGCCACCTGATTGGCATATGTGGATGTGGGTTTCTTTTCATTTTCAGCTCCTTATTCAGCACCAAGCAAAGGTTGAATCTTTATTCATTTGTTGCTACTTGAAATCGGGTAGAGAAACACCCGGAAATCCACAACCGTGTGGCCATTCCCCAAAGCAAAAGACGCACACGGCTTGTTATGCTACAAGCTCAACTCAGCACCCGGAAACAGCTACTGTGTTCCATAGTCTAACTGGGTTAATCATTATTCAATACCGGTGATCAATCCACCGCATACCGGGTACAGACAGGGGTGTGACAATACGAGCAGGCAGCCGGCAGCTAGCGGGAGATAACCTCAGGTATCTCAAATCAGACCAAATATTTCTGCCCTGGCAGACATGACACTTCAACACGAGAGGAAATGAGTGGATGCTTCGGGAAACGAGTTGTGACAATTACCGGGGGGTTTCATTTTCCTGCATCTGCGTTCACTCACGCCAAGTCTCGGATGTGTTATAGAGGGTTCGCTGCCTATGTCTACCAACAATAACACGGCCTCCCGACACAAGCTCACCGGAGACCTAGCAGCCAAGCACGAGCACCACACAACATTTTTAATAGCGGCGGTTCTTCCGTAATGTCGCTTTGTAGTTATTAATAAACACCAGGTGGTCTCTGTCTGTCTGCCGACCCTGCAGCCACACGGGTCCCCGTGACGCGGATGCTAACAAAGGCCCGAGAGCTGTCTGGAGCGGAAGACCGACACAACGGGAGGAAGGAGGCAGGCAATAGAAAAGGAGGCAGCCGCTCCAGCCTCACAAAATACTCCAGTCTAACCCCCCTCAGAGTCGCAAGAGTAGCAATACGGACACCGGTACACGGATAAACACTGTCCCGAGTTACCTCGACCGTGAAATGGGTGATACTCACCGGCGGAGAGGGTGGATGGTCGCGGATTTCAGCCCCAGTTTCTCTCTGACAGCCCAGGCTTTCACTCCGACAACATGGCGGCTCGACGGAGGAGCAGGCAGGAGCGCTGCATGACGGGAAGAGATGAGAGAGAGCGTGCGGTTCATTGCGCCAACCGGGAGGGGAGGGGTGGCGGACAAACCGGACCGGTCCCTTTGTTATGTGTGCGTGTACTCTGTTTATTATTTGAGGTGTATATTTTTGCTTTGAATATTTTTTATTGAGCTTGCTTACGTACACGTGAAAAAATATATACAATTATCAGTTATATAAATGGAACCGAAGTGAAAAAGAAATAATATAAAAAATCAGAATTGAATTCAGCGCATGATGTGAGTTGGAATTAAAAATAAAAAAAGATTCTTGAAGAGCGGCATTGTCCCGGGTTACATTATGTGATTGTGGACTGGACACAATACACCGGTCTCTACGGTAACGTGGTGCTTGGCAGCCATGGCAACGTGCTGCGCCACACGACCGGTGAATGTGGCTTCACCTCACAAGGAGTGGACGGTGTGAAAATGGGCGCCGTGTTGCCCAAATAACAAAAATAACCAAGTGGCTTTCCGGAAATGACCCCGAGGCTACAGACCGATGAGGTCCCGTATCAGTGTGTAGATGACGTAATGTGGATACGGTTGATTATGGCTGCTCTCTGACGAATATCTATGCTAATGACATGGACGCTGTATGGGTGATATATGGTAGGCTTGTAAATATATGATTCGGTATTAAACGAATGCAGTGTGAAGTGGATAAAAGATGCATTAGTCGTATATTATTTTTATGCTGGGCTGATAAGTACACATTATTTTGACAAATCGAATCCTCAAAGTGCAATACCTACACAGTGCATCATTTTTATAATCTACTAAAGTACTTTGGCAAAAAAAAATCACAAAATACAATCAAAACAACTAATGAAAGCATTCAATTTTGTTAACATGAAGCCTCTTGTTGAGTGAATGTGTGTCTACAGATGACAACAGAAGTCAAGTTTCATGTAGAAAGTGTGTTTTTATTATTCCAAACGTCACCTTACACTCAATATGGCCTTCGCCTCATACCTGTCCCTCACTTCCTCTCTTTCTGTCTCCTATTGCATGTTAAGCAAATGCCCAGAGCATGTCATCGTACATGCTCGTGATACATTACACATATGTAGTTACTGAGCACAACAAAGGGGAGAACCAGCTGTAGATGAGTTGAAGGAGGACATCCAAAAAGAGAAGACAAGAGAATCAGGTATGAAGAAAAACCTTGATATGTGTACCCCTTTTCCTCAGTCCCACCCACTCGCTAATGCAGCCCCCCCTTTCTAAATAGAACAAACAAAACAATCATTGGCTGGTTATTTACATGCACAATCCCCCCCGACCCACTATTGCCCAATCCCAAAGCCACCTGCATCACTTATCAACAGCATCACAAGTACAGTAGGCAGTACAGCGTTTATTCTCCTGATTTTTGTAGTATCCCAGAAAAATAATGGACTAGTCTGGTGTTACTCCCTTTTTTATTGTCAGTATATCCAATGAAAAGACCAAAATCAGCAGTGAGTGGAGCTTTCATACCAGTGAGGTTGGCCAAAGACTGATATAGCCTTTGCCTCTTTGCTATAAAGCTCTATAAAAACACATCAGTGAGACTGTCTGGCAGTCAAACTGTAATGCTGGGTAACATGTCCCTTTATTAAAACACAGTTGCACACTGTTTTCATTTTGAGGCAATCCTACATACACAATCTTGCGGCAGTAAAAATTCTCAAGGCGACTACATCCATAACAGCAAATAGTCCCAGAACAAGTGCAATATTCACTGTTGTTGGAGTGATTTAGTTATTATTGAGTTTTTGTCAAAAATATGAATGATGTGACATTGCTTGATGTCTTTTTTTTTTTGTCCGCAGGAATGAATGGGTTTGGGACTGACAGACACAAAACAAGCTGTAAAAGTTGGAAAGAATTTACTGGCAGACAAAAGCATTGTTGGTTTTGGTCTTTTCATTGGATTTTTTTTTCAACAGTAATAAAATAGCTAAAATACCAACAGCTGGATTCTTCGAGCAAGTTGACCACTAGCTCTGCTTGATTACCTCAACAGGCCTGGGCTGTGACATAAACATCTTGAGTGTGATTTCATCAGCATGTGAGGAAGGAACGAAAGATGTGGCTTTGGGAGCGGGAATCATAAGACTGCTCTAATTTGACATCACCACGTTCTAAAACGACGACAGGTACGAGCTGTGCCTCTTTTTATAATGTGACCCCATCTACAACCCCCCCAATTCCACGCGCTCACACACACACGCACACACATTCATATAAGCACCCAAAAAAGAACAAAAAACAAAAACAGAATTCACAACGGCACTGAGTGGTAAAAGTTCAGGGTGCAATCACAAAGCATCACCTAGTCTTGTGGAGTAACACAGTCTCACACACACTCACATCCGCACTTGTGGGAGTGTTGAGAGCTGGCAGTTTAGTGATGTGTGTCCTCGGTGAATTGACAGAGGTGTCCCCAGCTTGTGTTCTCCGTATCTCCCCTTCTGTGCCTCCTGCTTCTCCATCTTATCTCCCCACCTGGCATGCTGGTTCTTCCCTGAGCTCTGTACATTGTAATCAGGGCCGTATTTCTCATTCTCAGACACAAGCACACATGCACGCACAGACATCTCTCCCTCTAAGTGGGGTTAAGTCCATTGCTTGGGTAAACTGTGACACACGAGTGAGTGTAATCTGGGCGACCACCACTTTCCATCCACAGTGACACCGTCTGGGTTTGGCCTGAAGGGGGCGCTACCAACGACTAACCAGCCCTGGGACACAGAAAGGGAGACAGCAAGATGTTGTCAAATACAAATGTCACAGTAAACTAAACCTTGCGTGATATAACTGTATGAGAGAAGTGCTCCACTGAGTTCACACATTAAATTCAGTGTTGTGAGGAAGTTGTGTCACAAAATGAGGGTGTGGGATTTAAATTATGTGAACATTTATGCACATTTAGGGTTCAGGGTTATAGCATTCTCTTCTGGCAGTGCAATACTAAGTCACAAAATCCACAATCCAATCATAAAGATGGAGAGAACATTTGGAGATATGTTTGTAACTCACGTGTAAAGAGGCTGCAGTTGCAGATGAGAGGACTTCTGAGGCGGTTGGTAGCCGTAAGAGTCAAAGCCACCTATGAAATCAACTTTCAAAGGAGAAAGAAGGATAAGAGATGACATCATTACGCCGTCCCGTAAATTTGCATTGTGTTTCAAGATCAGACTCCATTTTGACATGAAAATCTATGAGGGTTGAGGTGACATCATGCTGCTTGTAACCCTGTAAACAAACCAGTATAGGCCTCAAAATCCAGAATCTGTCGGGATTTGTTGTAAAGGTATTGATAAAATGTAATGATTTGCTATGTCGATGTGATTTTATATTTATTATAATTTTATTAAATGCATATATTCCTGACACAGCATGCTTATAAAACATCACTGGCACACCATGCCCTTGCTTTTACAAAGAAAATCACACCAACTGTGCCTTATTTCAGCTGCAGAGCTTAATTCACTTAACTAAGAGTAAAACACTCTCAAGAGACACATGAGAAGAGGAACTTTTCAGACCCACAGATGGCACCAAGTACCAGCCAACAGACAGACCAACACTCTGATGGTGGGAATATTCCAGTAGTCATCTCTAACTCACTCCACAGATGGAGCGCTAAGATCACCCAGAGGAAATCCTCTGCCATGATATCACTTAGCATGACTCAGGCAGGAGAAACCAGTGATCTAACAGCAACCAGACCCCAATCCATGGATCACTATTACACAGGACCTCTTCAAAATTAATGGCGAAAAGTAAACCAGGCTGGCTGAACGTGGCACAAGAGGATGTTCAAGACGCTTTTAGGAGAAGACAAAAGCACTCACAGCTATCCTCGTCATCCTGGAAGACTTTGCTCACGTAGCAGGCGTAGACAAAGCCAAACAGCTGTTAGAGAGGAGATGAACAGAAACATGATGACAAGCTGCTGACTTAAGAGTGCCTGCCCAGGATTTAATAGAAAATGTTTTAGCAGAAGGTTGAGAGTCAGCAATATAAATTAAGAAAAACATTTTTTATGGTGTTTGCCTGTGTGATGTTGTGAGAAAATGAACCAAGTGTGTCAAATACATACAGCCAAAAGGATCTGGATGGCTGAACTCAACACCTCGATGTACTGGTAGTCAAGGAGACACCCAGAGACAGTGATGACATGGTGGTCATCGGGGGCCATGCGAGAGTCTAGCACCGGCGTTACCAGGCAACCAGGGCCGTGCTCCATCCACCAAGAGCGATGGAGAGATGTGTTGAACGTCATGAGAAAGTCCCTGTCCTGAACACACACATACAGGGACACACATTGTTCATAGAAGAACAAAACATCAGAAAATAAAAAATAATCATCACAATTCCCTCAATTCAAATTGATGTCAATTTACAATGACATAAACAGAGAAAGACAGGAAATTCTCAGAGCATGTGTCTAATTAGAGACATACACATATACACTCAGAGCTCACCTGAGACAGGTTTCCAACTTCCAGATAGAAACAGATGATGAAGGAGTTCCAACCCACCCAAAGGACCAGCCATACTGCATACTGCCAAGCACACACAGAGAGGTCACTGTCTGTTTCAATGTTACTGCGCCCCTGCTTTATCAATCCAAAGTCAAAAAGGTGCTCTGACATCATCAGAGGGTGACGAATATACTCACAAAGATGAGGTATCTGAAGCGGAACTGCACAGTGCCGAACATTCCCAGGATGACGGCCATAATGTGCAGGAAGTTGGCGAGAATGGGAGCCCACTGGTAACCCAGAAAATCGAACACCTGCCTCTGAAGGGCTGCCACCTAGAGGGAGGGGGAGTCGCATGAACGCACGCGTATAAGAGGTACATACAAACACACACACAAAAGAGGACATGTGCAGATGCAACACAGATACAAATACAACACACACGCGCCATCAGACAAACAGTGACAGGGACACACATAACACAGGGCTGCCGCAGTTGTTTCCATGGTAACTGCCTGGAGCACCAGCCAGTCCAGGGACTGTAACAGAGGAGCAACCCCTAAAAGCTCCCCCAAACTAATGAGAATCTATGGGCCGGATCCCCCTGCTACTCAGCATCTCACCACCCCAACAAACAATGGCCTCCACCGGCTGCCCTCACACTACTGACGCACACATGCTCATTACAGGAATAGATGATACTGTCTCATATTACACACTTATTACATTTTAGGGGAATTGTCTCCAGCTATTTGTGGACACGGTGAAGGGCTAACTTTAACTCCTGAATGGAGACCAGATGGTGGAGCAGGGCCTCCCTGTCCCTCTTCTGCTTTACATTCACATGGCTCTACCAGAACGAGGCTATCACCCCTCTCTCTCTCTCTCTCTCCACCCCTGCCCCCCCTCTCCAGACAGGCAGACCACCATGACACCACCCCCCCTGCCCTGCTCCCTCTGCTTCAAACACACACACCCTGGCCTGTAATGTGGCTCCCAGCAGCTGCAGCTCAGAGCTGTTCCACTGTGTCAGTACAGAGAGGCAGCACAAATATGTCTGATTACAATGTGCGGGTCTGTAGCACGCTGCTCGAATTATATCTGCACCACACACACACACACATAAACACACGCGGGGATACACACTCACCAGTTGTAGTGAACATATCACCAGCAGCGTGCATCTGCCGTCGCACTTCCCCATCTTGGAGGGCTCTGGACGCGGCTTGGAGCCGCGGAGGCTCCGGGGGAAGGACGGGTCCCCGGTCAGATCCAGACTGCCTGGCCGCCTCAGCTCACACCATTCCCGGCTGAACAGACCTGCCTAAGGCCGCCGCCTCCTTCTCCGCTCACAGCGGGTGACCCATCGTGGTCGCTGGTGTTGTGGGTAAATACCAGTCGCGGGTGGTTTTCAGCAGGAGGAGGAGGAGGAGGTGTGCGGGGCGTCCTCTCCTCGCCGGCCCGCAGCGGTCCGACTACCGAATCACCTCGGCCACACCTTCCGGAGAGGGGGACACACAAAGGCACAAAGAGAGACGGAGAGCTGTCACTATCTGCCCCGGGCGGCGCTCACTGATCAACATCATATGATACCGGATCACACGGGGGGGAGGTGAGGAGAGGAGGAGGTGGGGAGGAGGAGGAGGGGAGCGACCCCGCAGTGCTAACGCTTGGCTACACGCAGTCCGCTACGGACACAAAGCGGCCCGCTGTGACTCACGTCTTCCAGGCAGCGGAAGAGCCCCCCCTCTCCTCACCCCTCAACACCACCGCCGCCCCGATCCGCTCCTCCTCGAGCTCCTCGGCGGAAGAAGAGTCCGGTCAACGGGCTGATCTGCTCACCGGTACCGGCGGTCTGGGCTCCTTCGCTCCGTCTAGCAGCGTCTTTTGTCAACAGTCGGTGCAGGAGGAGCCGAGAGAGGGAGAGGGGGGGGGGGTCTCGCAGTCACCGCGACCCCCTCGAGGAGAAGCTGCTTGGATCTGCAGACCCGCGCGTGCGCGCGGCCGAGCGGCAGATCCGCGAGGAGCACAAAGGAAACAAGTCTATGGAGGAGGAGGTGGTTGAGACACACGTAAAATAATACAATCTGTTGCCACCACCATCACCATCACCATCACCGCAGAGTGTTTACACACCGAGGCGGGAGAGAGCTGCTGCCCCGCGGTGCGGCTCGTCCAGTCCCCTCAGCCTGCGGTTATTCACAGAGGAAAACACGCTATCAACGGCCATGTTTAATCAATCCCATCCCGGCCACTCAGCACCGGCAGTGAGGGACATGAGCTGCAGCCTGCACCGATCATTATGTCAATCAACAGATAACACACAACTCATAGCTACTCAGCTAACAACAAAAAGTACTTTTCACGATCCATTGTTACCATGGCATAAAGCAAATACTCAAAAGTTCTGATTTGCCTCTTTGTTTTTTGTTTTCTTCAGTCCATGTGGCTTAATAACTGCACTGTATCTACTCTATCGATCTATTTTGATGCACCTTGATTTGTTTAAAATATGTTATATTCTTTGACTCACAAGTGTGAAACTCAAAACTACCTATACATTGCAGTCACATCAATGAACGTGTTAATTCACTTCAGTCCATAGTTAAATTGAAAACTGTGGTATTTGTTGGCTAAAAAAGTAATATCACAATTAAGTTTATCCCTTTTCCTAAACTTATTCCTGTTTAAATACCTTTATAATTAAATAATAGATGGTCAGAGCATGATGTGCCATATCTGTTAAGGAACTTGGTTCTTTAATTAACAGATGTAATTAATATTGAGATTCCACAGAAAGAACAGTCTGTTGCAAGCTTCGCTTTGATGTAAATCTATTATGTACCCAGGAAAACATCATGATCACAAAAGAGTCGGACAACCTTTTTTTTTACAGAATATTGAAGTTTATTAAAAAGAAACAAATAAGGATTTTAAAAAATCATTCTGGAGACAGAATGTAATAAACATTGAGCCAACATCCTGAGGTTGTTCTGAGAAAAACTGAAGCAACATGTAATTGTGTCCTGATTGGATGCTCAGGATGCTCACTTACACGACACACACACATTCCGTCACACATACTCATCCACACATAAACATCCTACTGAATTTCTCCCATGTAGAGTCGTTTATCACTGGAACCAGACAGCACTGCGTGAAGAGAAAAAGACGATTTATCGTTAGTTAATGTAACAGAGAGAATACTTAGAGAGACTCTGTGCAGACCATATTCTAATAATATCGCACAACTGTGAAAATGATTATCCCAGTGTTTCCTCGACATTAAAAAACACTAACCTGTTTCTCAAGTCTTCACACATTCTTTATACCATGTGTGACAGAATGTAATCTGAGACTGAAGTTGCTGTTCAACTCACCTACAGGCTCCTCTGGGTGGAAAGCCACTTCATTGACAGAGCCAGCGTGGCCCGGCAGCTTGTACAGGATCCTACGTGATGTGGTGTCCCAAATATACACAAACCTGTGAACACAAACAAGGTTTATGACTCTCACAATAGCAAACATGAAATACAAGTTGTATTAATTTTTTTTTTTAATTAATGCATCAGATATGTCAGGTTCAAAAATTCCAGTCCTGGAATATTATTGTACTTCACCATTTATGTCTTCTGGGTTTCAACACTTTTAAACATCAAATCTCAACAACAAAGCTTAAGCCAACAACCCAACTTTGCATAAACTCAGACCTCAAACTCAAAACCTTCAATGGCTATTGCCTATGTGTCTATTTTCATTAAGTTAGTTCACTGTATTTGTCTAGAGAGGGATGAAATTCTTAACCTCTTCTTTTAAAAAACATTGTTGATGTAATATTTATGTTTTGAGCTGCTTATTGTTATATCTGTAATAGACCCCCAATTTATCAGACATTATGGAACATGTTTCGGATGAGAGAAGCGATCAGTGACGAACTAGAGGATCTAGGCTTTCAGTCACTGCGACACCAAGAATTTCCCTGAAGATGATAATCCAGTGCACCTTGGCCCCCGGGTAGGGGAGGGGGATCTTCTCACCTGTCAGCCGAGCCAGCAGCTATTTTACTGCCATCAGTAGACCATGAGCACCTCAGCAAATTCTGAACAAATCAAAAGGGAACAGATGTTAGAAACTGCATTAGCAAGACACCACAGCCATTCTGCACGTGAGCTACTGTTACCATAATTAGATGAAAGATGAGACTGTCTTTATTAGAAAGGACAGCACAGACGGATGGGAGAGGCAGAAGAGGATGAAAGGCAATGTCACCCAACTGTGGTTGACTGCAGGCATAAACTGTGCCAGCTGTTAGTAACTTATGTACAAAGTTACAGAACTTTGCAATTAACAGGGTAAAAGTAATACATGTGGTCTATTGCATGCCTAAGTGACAGGATAATTTGGGGTTTTTTTTGGAAAGAAGTGAATGTCTGGACTTTGACATTCCGGACATATTGTATGTTAGTCTCTCTTAGTCTGTGTGGAAAAGTAGTGAATGTCCACTTGACTAAAAAAAGGCTGGAAATACATGTTACCTTCTCAAAATTGTGAACATTGCCCTGGAAAATCTTCACACATCTCTCTTTGGGTGCAAATGGTCGAACGTCCCAAATACGCACTAAACAAAGAGACAGATAAAGAGCAAATGCAATAGCCAGTGTTAGAAAAGTGAGTGTTATGGACTGAGAAAAAAACATTTCCTATCCACATGACCTACCGGTGTTGTCCATGGAGTTTGAAAGAAGATAAGATCCCTCAGAGCTCAGTGCAAGACCAGTGACTGAGTCACCATGACCATGCATATCGTAGATCAGCTTATTTTGCCTCAGGTCCCACACCTGCACAACAAAAGAGCTCCTGACAGTGTTTCTATAAAGGACACATACAGGCCTATACATGTATATACTGAACAAAGAGTAGGATTTCGCTGATGTCACTGGTAGATCCACATCCACATTCAATGGCCAAAAACTAGTCATAATTGTGGATGTTTTTTGGGGGGTTGTTCTTACAACACAAGCAGCACAACGCTACAGTTGAGTGACAAATTACAAAAAGCCTGCAGCTGTGTTTGTAACACAAAGTAGGAACACGATGAGGCACAAAAACACAACTTAAAAGTTATAAAAGATCCATTGTTTGTGCTGCTCACACATAACATGCTATCTGTAGCCATCTTGGCAAGCTGCAGCAAACTACCAGCACTGGTTGTTACTATCTAATTGGTCTCGAGAAGAATTATAGCAGTGCAGAGCAGCACAGCACCTGCTGGTTAGCATGCTGTCTCTAATGGACCACGTGTCTTGTACCTTGATGTCATTGTCGATGCCTCCTGACAGAATCTGATCACTGGTGTCATTGAAGGTGACAGCCAACACCTGATAGGTATTTTGGAAAGTGTGGATTGCCCCCTTCTTACGAACATCCCACAGCTTGCATGAGACAAACACAAACATAGAAAGACTTTAAGAAAGGCACAATGAGAATATGTGTGCATAAAATTTTCTTTAAAGATGAAACCAAAGTCTAATGTCTGAGCATGACATAAATATTTACAGTTTATTACAGTGGAAGCCACTGTTAAAGGTCAGATGATACATGTGATGAGACAATGTGCGGTAAAACTCCAAGCAACAGACCCAAACATCTGGATAAATTTCCAACTAAATTATATCATTTGAATTTAGAAGTTTAAAATCTAACCTTGACCGTCCCGTCATCACTGCCAGTGCAGACAAGCTGAGGCCCTCGGCGTGCTGGGTAGCAGGTGTTAACAAAAGAGGTGTGACCCTTCAGACGTTTGATCCTCTCACCTGTTTCACTGTCCCACACACCTACAGTCTTGTCTGTGCTCGCTGAAAAGAGCACACTGAAATACACAGCAAGAAAACACAGGTGTGATGGATGTCTGACAGCGTTTTAGACATTTATAAATCTCAAGCATTGGTAGCTTTTATACCAATGTTCAATTCTAACATCTAATATCCAAATGGTTCAAATAATTATGCGTTATTGTCCATACCTGCCATCTGTGTTGTAGTGCAGCTCCATCACTGCTCCACTATGACCCTTAAGGGTGGCATAGTTTTCACAATCTCCATAAACATTCCACAGGACTGCAGCAAAAAAACACAGTGCATGATGATGCATTTGCAGGAGGTGGGGTAGTAATTGAATTTTATCAATGATATGTGGACTGTCACCAGTTTGGAGTGAGTACATTTCAATAATAACTCACATATGAGCCTGTCAAATCCTGAGGAAGCCAGCGTTGCGCCATTGGGATGAAACTTGCAGCAGTATACCTCACCCTCGTGGCCAGACATCAGCATGATGGGAGCCTGAAGACTGGAGCATCGTGGGGGGCCCTGCATGAGACACATAATGATTGTGGGTGTGTGAATGTGATGTTACGGCTGGTTGAAATGCACACGAAACATAAAAAAATGTTTGTTTGTTTTTTGGTAGAATGTTTAGTACATAACATTGGTACCGTAAATGAGAAAACACATATCCTTAAGAGGTTTTCAGGCCTCAACTGTTGATAGTTACTGTTTAAACTGTTTTATTTTAACATTAAGTAGACTGCAGTAGTTTTAACCGCTTAACAGTGTAAAAGCACATCTTTACTCCAGCTAGCGTACTACAGGGGGGGGGGGGGGTGTGCAGTTTCATAATGGCGTTGTATTTGTTTTGTTTTCTATAGTAAGTTTCTTCCGGTACTTTTCTGCCAACACCGTGTTATTCCTTACTTACCATCGCCACGAGTTGCTGCGACTGAGCCGCCGCCACCAGCTCCGTCCGGGGCCGTTTGACGGCAGCAGGGACCACGGCCATGTCCGCCACTCTTTTCTTCGGTTCAATCATCCCCGCTTAAAGTGTGAGAAACAGCGAAAAACGTTAAATTTCAAAGCTCTAATTCACAATAATTTACGGGCGCCTTTCATGGAGGGACGACCGGCGGAGTAACACCAACGAAGAAAAACAGAAACTACTTCCGCTGTCTGTGACGCATGTGATTGGTTGAACTCTGTATAAACTAATATGATTGGTTTTCATTGCTTGCTGCGTGCTGATTTGCACCGGATGTGAAACAGAACCAACTCTGCTAGCACGAAAGGTAGCAATGTTAAATTTTATTATCTTCTGATTCATCGTTTGTCTGTCTTTAAAAAAAGGTGATATTTATGCTGCACCCTAATCCCGATTATTCTGTATATGTATTTAAAAGTCAAACCGTGTCGACTTCGTAGAAGACAATAGTTTCGACGAGCCCGCTGTTTACAATCAGTCTGTTACAACTGCTGTAAATCGCAGAACGCAACAACACATGAATCGGTAGATGTGTACATGTTATTTATAGTATTAACTACACAGAGTGAATGTAAACAAGGGTGAGCAGTTTGCACATGAATAATAGAATTCATTCATTTAATACATACGTTACACAGGATTTTAAAGTTAAAGCAGATATAACATGTATTTTGTGTAATTCTTACATCAGGTCACCTTCTTTGGAAGTGACGTCAGAGATTTATGGCAAAGAAAAAGAACCATACAATTAAAAAGCTACGATGAAAACGGATAATTTCTTCCATGTTTAGCTACTGTGTCCATGCTACGCACTATTTAAATACGTTTCTTCATCAGCCCTCTCGATCTAGTTATTGACGTGTGGATTGCCTGCACTGAGATCATGTCTGACAGTGATGGTCCAGCACAGGAGCCTGCTGGACTGGAGGGTTTGCCACCGCTGTACTCCATCGCCAAGGGAGAAGTGGTTTCTGTACAAACCTATGGAGCTTTTGTCCGGCTGCCAGGATACAAGAAGGAAGGTGCGTGAAAGTTCACAGATCTGCAATAGTCTTAACTTCAAACATGTACAGACAAATCTCTTATAACTATATTTAAATAGGGTTACTTTTTAAATCAGATTCTTAATTTTAGTCAATTAAAAACCAGTTACTCATTTTCACCACTAGGGGGCAAACTGAGCAAAGTTTCCTGTGACAATTCTACTCATCAATCTACTTTCTAACTTTCTGGTGGACAAGCTATTAAAAGCTGTGCTGCTTTTTTCTAAACGAATCTTTGGTAGTTCTTTAGCTTAACCGTCTTGTCATTTATTCTTGGTCAGGCTCAAATGCAACTGTCACCAATAGAAAGACTTGTTTATGTCTTCAAACAGGCTTGGTACATGTGAGTGAGATGTCAGCCTCGCGGGTTGAGAATGCCTCCGAAATTGTCGATGTGGGGGAACAGGTGTGGATTAAAGTAATTGGGAGAGAGGTAAAAACACCATGCACACACGTTCACAGTACTCTATGTAACATCAAAGCCAGTGTAAGATAAGTTCATCTGTCCTCTGCTTGGCAGATTCGGGGTGACAAGGTGAAGATGTCCTTCTCAATGAAAGCTGTCAATCAAGGAACAGGAAGGGACTTGGACCCCAATCATGTCACGGCAGAGTAAGTATTTAGAGTCTTATTGGGTGAATGGGTAGATAGCAAAGCTGCACTAAAAAGTATAAATACAGGCCATTTACTGTTATTACCACCTGTGTGTGATGGTAGGCAAGATGCCAGGCGACGTAAGCAGTTTAGAGACCATACAGGCAACAGGATCACACTGGAGGCTGTCCTCAACACGACATGTTCAAAGTGCGGCTGCAAGGGTACAGTTGTAACACAAGCACTAAGAAAATTTTTAAGAACACAATACCAAGACTGCAATACTGTTTTGCATCCATATGAATAAAATATTCATTTTTCAGGTCACTTTACAAAGGATTGCTTCTCGGCTCCGGGCCTGCAGTACGCTCTTTTGCCTGACGAGGACGACAAAGAGCCACAGCAACAGCAGCAGACATCCACAACTGCGTTACAGCAAGACTCAGATAAAAAGAAGAAAAAGAAGGTGAATATGTGACAGTTAATGTCCAACATAACTCACATTTTCACTCCAGCTCTCTTCCTGTCTTTTTCTGCCTTTTTACAATACCCATCTGTTGTTTACACTGATGCACACAGATGTTTCATGACAACAATTTGAGAGAATACAGGATGGTGTAGTGCTGATACAGTGAAACTGCTGTCCGAGTTTTACTTCATCCTCGCTGTACAAGTTCCCCTTTTTACCCCACAGAACATTTTTGTTTTTCTTTCTCTCTCATTCAGGAAAAGAAAATGAAGAAAGGGAAGAGGGAGAGGAAGGAGTCAGAGAGCGACAGCAGCAGCAATGAATGTAAATCCAAGAGGAGACGCAGCAAGCACAGTCATGACAGAGAGGAGAAAAAGAAAAAGAAACATAAGAAACATAAATCTCATAAACACAGCTGAGAAAGCTGTTCCGTGTGTGACTGCACATAACATACAATATGGGCAAGCACACACTAAACTGTGTGTGACTTATAGGTGCAAAAATGGGAAGTGGATTAGACAGTGTTAAATACATACTTCAAGTTGGGTATCCACAGATAATCTGTCTGTGTCTTTATATTATAGAAACCTCCATTCATTCAGGCTTAGGAAAGTTTTGCGCTGTCGCTCCATGGTCATGCATGCACACTTAGACAAATTAAAAAAAAACATTTGAAAGCGAATTGATGCAAACACAACAATTACAAGACAAGCCCCGCTTGTCCTAATAAAACCTCTGGCCCTAGCAGAGAGAGGAGTTTAAACATTTGAAGAAACCTGATATGTGGTAGCAAGTGGCTGTCCCTGTTGAAATCCAGATATTGTTCCCAGATATCCGGTTTCTAATGGTCTGAGAAATCCATTAAGTAGATATCAGGCGTTAAAGACGATTCTTAGGAAGGATATGACATGAAAAACCTTGAAATAGTCCACACACACAGAAAGGAAGAAGTAAAAACACACAGGAAATGTGACAGGAACTCCATGCTATGATGAGATCGTTAGGTTGCCTGCTGCTTTTCGTATACTTGTGTCTGCACCTCTATTTTTTTTTGTTAGGCCTGCTCACAGTGTACATCCCTCTTCCTGCATGTCCACTGTTAACTTCATTAAAATTCCTTTATTTGTAATGGTTCAAAAATAATAAAGGAAATGCCTCTTGAAGTCTTTGTTCTTGGACCTTGAACTCATACTGCTGCTGTTAAGGTCAGTCCTCAGGGACACAAATTACACACATACACACAAACATCAGGGAATCCTCGGGTAGGGGCCTGGTGGTCCTCCCAGAGGTCACATAAGTTCATGTTTTCAAGTGAGGTACGAAGTGACACGGCTGGATTGAGGGATTTACACAACAAAGATCTCGGGTTGGGTCATGTCCCATGCTACAACGTTACACAAAAACTTTTTAAAAAGACGACCTTTTGTCAGTGTAAGATAAGGCAATGGTAGTGTTTTGACCTAGTTTCCGTGCTCCTGCATGTTGGGCTGTTGGGCTGTGGTGTGATTAATTGTTTCCAGCTGCAGTGGTTTGGCTGAACCAGACGCACTCCCCTGGTATCGACTCGTTTATCGGCCAGTCTCAGTACTCAGCTTTTTTCCCCCCGTGCTTTTTGTTACAACTTGTTTGTTGTATGCGTAATGTTCATATCAGTGGGATGGCCACCGTGGAACAATGTGACAGTGTTTGCTGAGTACACACGGTGGCTGCACAGGTGACTCCACAGAGTAATGCTGGATTTCACAGTGTACAGACTTGACTGCCATTACTTTTATGTGGCTTGATGTTCCCAATCAATTGCTGTAATTACTTTTTGATAAATACAAAAAAAAGAATATACTTAAATATATGATACATGGATGCTATTCTCTGTTGTGACCATTACAAGTCAAACTAATTATAATGATGCATGACTGACCCCTTCACCCGTACACCCTGCTTCTAGTTGGCAACATGTCCCAAACACATGACACCAACCTACTGTGGGAGGCAATGTTCCAAATTTAGAGGACACACACACACATAGTGTACAAGTAGAGGATACAGCAGTATCCATGTATCTAGATCCAGCTTTAAAAAATTTTTTCCTCATACTCAGCCAGACGGACACGTATGGAACCTATTCTTAATCGCAGAGTCCCTGTAAAACCAGCTGATGGAAAATGTGGTCACTCTTAGATCCACTGACATGTGGACTGACATCATGCTGCACTACTTAACTCTTAACAGACCAGGCGACAGCATTTTCAGCTCCAACAATAAAGTTTCAGCTCTGAATTCATTAAAGCGATTAAGTCAACCCAACTGCAACAGCCAGAACTGTACTGGTTTGCATTTGATTATTCAAATAAGGAATTTTCCCAGTAATACTTGATTTTACTTTTTGTAGACCTCAAAGTCTCTTTAACTTTATACTACTTCCTTTACCTACGCCTAAAACTCACACACGACACATATGGGAAGACCTGCTTTGTTTTACCAGGCCATCCAACAGTGTGGACACTATGATTTTTATTTTTCAGGTTTCAACAATTTAACAAATCTTCAAAACACGTTTTTATGTTTATCATAGGCACCATGCAGAACACACTTTCTCTCCTTTAGAGAGAAAATAACAAAAACAAATCAGTGGAATTCATTCAGTGTTTACAGTAGTAGGAACCACAGTATAGAAAGAGATGTATGGGGGGTAACGGAAGTCACTTTCAGCAGAAATGCTAAAACTGAGCGTAGAGAACTATGGGGCGTTGAGGCGGATCTTCTGAGGTCAGCGTCTGCTTGGCCTGGGTTGAGGTGGTGTTGAGGTGTTTGTGATGCAGGGCTTCAGCTGATACGAGTAGATGATGCACATTCTGCAGTGAGGTTTACTGTGCCTTTTCGTAGCGACGTGTGCAAACAACATCTCCGAGTGTGAGGGTCTGTGAAGAGAAAATGTAGATTAGACAACAAGCACATACACAGATATGTAAATACAGCCGTTCAGTGTGTTTTGTGTTACTCACTAGTACTAGGGCGTTTTCGTTGACTTCCCTAACCAGACTGGTTTCTTTGCCATCCCACCGCTGTACATGCACCATTTTCCCATCCTCTATTGTTACAATAGACTGCAAAACATACAAAAGATACTTCATACACCCTTCATACACAAGGTTTCACCAACCCATTAATAATGTTATGGATCAGAGACTGCAAGAAAGAACTTAACAATTCTGAGGGACTTGTACTTTTCTTGAGCCTCATTACATGTAATGTCACTCATTACATTTCTAAAACTTGTCCCACACCATTGATTGAATATAATATTATTTATCTCCAGTCAAAGTGTCTTTTTATTAAAAAAAAAAGACTCTTATAGCATCTTTTAAAATGAGGCCTCACCTCTTTGACCTGCCTCAGGCTCACTTTTAAAACAGGCCCAACAACATGTCGCACCAGCGTCCTAATGACTCTTTGCATGTTGTACAGTTTAGAGTACAGTTTAGAGTACAGTTAAGAGTACAGTTTAGAGTACAGTTTAGAGTACAGTTTAGAGAGTGCTTCAGCGTTTTGCCTGAATGCAGTGAGTTTCATTGAGAAGACATGGTCTAAAAAGTGTGTGTCAACCCACTGAGTACAACCATCTGAGCAACCTAACCTTTGAACTCTCACCTTAACCGTCCTGCCATCAGCAGTAGTCTCGTCAAACTCCTCTCCCACCGTGAAGGTGAGCTCCGTGTTCTTAATGGTGCTCTGGGTCTTCACTGTCACCTTGTCGCCATCCACAGAGATAATAGTAGTGGGCTTGGTCATGTTGCCAAGTTTCCGTGTAGCCATGCCCACACCTGTATGAAGCAACACAGATTGGTAAACGATTAATTAAAAGGTGTACGGAAATGCTTTGAGGCCTTAGGCTCTTTTTGAGATTTCACACATACGTATTTCCCAATCCACACTTAATTCAAATATCTGTCTTAAGTGTGACCAACAATGGCTGCGCACAACAGCCAGCCCGTCCTAAAGACTCCTTCAGGCACCTGTTGGAGGTGTAGCATGCCAAAAAAGCAGCTACTACACTACTGTGGCATTGCACCACCAAAGCAAGAATTGAACTTCCAGTCAATTCTTGTATCCACACAGATACAAATACTGGCCCACAGCATTACTGCATAAACAGGTCCACAGAGACCAAAGCAAACAAAATGGGTTAATCATCAGGCGAATATGAATGTTGGTAAATTTGATAGTAGTAAATTCAAAGGTTGTTGAAATATTTAAGCCTGGCACAATACACACGAATCCATCTGACAATATTTTAATTCATGTGTAAGTGCTGAATTTAGATTGTTATCTATATTAGAAATAGATACTATATTTGATGGAGTATGCTGAGAAAAGTTGAAGCAGTAGATGTGATTTGCCCTCCAGGTCTCCTCAGACATACTCCATAATCTCTGTTTGTCTACAGTCCAACCCTGCAACATGTTCTTCAAACACGACAGGGTCCTTTGACCTGACAACCTGTTCAGACATGTGTCTGTACAAACGATTACTTGCATTCATTTTAGAGTGCGTGTGTAAAGTGGATCGAGAATGTTCAAATTTCGAGGTTCGCTGTGGCCTGCGCCCGTTAAAACAACAAACAAATTATGCTGACAATCCAGTTTCCTCAGAAGTGGCTATGTGGGTTTTTTTGATATGGAGCTGGCGTGTGCATTTTGTTAGTGACTGTCCTCACGGCTACAGAAAGACAAGCATGTGTGTGTTTTTGTCCTTGTGTGTCAGGGAGTGTAGACTGGGTTAAAGGTTAAGGGGTCTCTTGTTTCTATGGTGACCAGAGTAGAATGATCAATGGTAACGTTGCCTGGGGTCAATGGGCATAAAACACACACACACACGCACACACACATATACTGTTGCTCTCCCTTTTTGAAGCTGGGTCCTGCCTCATCAGACACTGAAACACATCGTTTACGTCTGTGTGGGTGTTTTAAGGACCACGGTGTCTTTAACTTCACGTCCCATTAGTTTCCTGGCATTGGGACCATCTTAATATTCAGCTCCTCCCATGGCCTCGAACAATGAACGGCTTTCAGCGAAGGTCACCCACATTGTGTACAAGGGTCTGTGTTCAAGGGCTTCTGTGTGTGTGTGTGTGTGTGTGTGTGTGAATAGCAGCTATTTGCCACTGATGTTCTCTCACAGTGGTTTGACTTTAAGAGCCAGGCCAGCCCCTCCCTTACACCATGTGGTCAACCACTTTCCCCATTTCTCTTCTCCTCCCCCGTTCCTCTTTTCTTTCCTTCTCCCTGTCTCTCCTCTCTCTCTTTCTTTGTCCCTCTTTCTCTTTTCACACTCGTCCTGCTCCGGCCTCATGTTTACAGTCTCCATCTTGATTCCAGTCCATGTCGTCATTGTTCCCTTCTGCCTTCATTCATTTATCCATTCCCTTAATTACACGCTCCTAAAACACACACACACACACACACACACACTCACACTCACACACACACACACACACACACACACACACCGTTTATCTTCATCCATCATCCCTGTTTCCACATGTGCTCACATGCAGCACTGGCACCATCACATCCTGCCGCTTGCGCACGCATGCGCACACACACACAGAGACGCACAGACACACACACACAGACGCAGACGCACTTACCCAGCCCCTTCATGTAGTCATCAAACTTCTCGCTTTGCTTCAGGTTCCACGTGCCGACGAAAGCCTCGACCATGTCTGCAGCAGGGGGAGAGGAGTGAGAGAGTGCGAGGGGGGGTTACAGTATTAGTGATAGAGCGAGCGAGAGCGAGCGCGTGCAGCAGTGAAGCGAGGGAGCGACAGAATGAGCGAGGAGGGAGAGAGAGAGTGAGATCAATCAGCACCTCAGACTGCACTGCGATCCTATTGGCTGGATTTATAACGGCTGTTCATGATGTCATCAGCGTGTACGGAAGTGGGGGTTTGGGGAGGGGGGGTCCGTGGTGGTGTGAGATAGTGTTTGCACAATGGCTTTTATAAATTAAATGTATGTAAATGTGAATTAAAGTTGTAGTTGTGTGTGTGTTCCCTTGCATACATTTGTTTTCGCTAATCACGGTGTAGTTACACAGTTTAACATCATGTAATGTACAGGTGTGCTGCATTTGTTTATATCCTGAATCACAATTCGACTGCTCTATAGCCTTTAGCAAACATGCGATAAAAGGCTGCTGCTAGAATGTTGCTAGCAAATATGAATGTAAAAGCAACAGGGCACAGGGCTGTCTTAAAGAAAAGAAAAGGGGAAAAAAACCAAGCTGGGGAGAATAAAGGGCTGAGTGAGGGGGGGGGGGGGGTGAATGGAATGATGGGGAGGGGGATGTTGAACAAGCGGGGGGGAGGGGGGAGGGTGGGGGGGGGGGGGAGTGGGGGGGGGGGTGGGGGGGGGGGGGGGGGGGGGCTGTTGATTGTTTTGCCTTACATGTCTGATCCACTGCTTTCTTCTTCCTCTGCTATTTCTCTAGTACAGTTTCACACTTTTGTGATTGTTTGACTGTGGAGTGTGTGAGTGCATCTGGGTTGCGTGCATTTGTAAACACACACGCAAACTAGGGCAGAAAAAGCAGCTGTGTTGTCGTGTGTGTGTCAAAATAAGGGTGGTGGAAGGTTAACATGTTACTACAAAGATTATTTTTCACACGATACACAGAGGGTTTTTGTTATTTGGGTGAACAACATTCATTTAAAAACATTAAAACAATCATTTGGACTAATGTCCACTTCATTTCTCTGTTTGATCCCCCCCCCCAGATGATCAGATGATCTATATAAGTTGTGTAATAACACTTTCACATTCACAAACAGAGGGGAAGCAAGTGAAACAGTGACTGGGGGAAAAGTCAGTACTGGGAGTCGTTTCATCACATCACACTGTGTTATACTCCCTGTCCCATTGCCCTCATGTGATCTCCTCGCCCCCTTGTCTATTAGTGTCTATACTTACACATATGTGTGATGCGACAAATGTGTAACGTGCGTAGGTCTGACATTTGACAAACAGGTGTGAGGGCGACGTGTGGAAAATGAGACAAGGAGAGAGAGAGAGGGGGTTAAGGGTCAGAGTCATTTGGCCTAACATATGTTCACAGGCTGCCTGTAGCTAAAGAAGTTTCATAATGTTTGTGGGTGTGTATTTGTTCTTATGCAGTTATAAGGTATAATATGCTCTGACCTACCATTGTGGTCATGACCCGCAGTAAGTTGTTTTCTTTGGCAGTCTAGCCTGGAAACCCACTGCATGCATTCAGTCAACAACCCCAACTGCAGTCTAGCCTGGACAATTGATTTTGTTATGTACACACAGATCAAGGTTTAAACACAGGAAAGTGAGATAATTCATCTGCACAAAAAAGGTCAAACTAATGCTCATGGACTCACAAATACATATGATAATTACATCTAATGGATGCGGGGTGGATAAAGCCATGCATTCTGATGTGAAAAACCTCTATCTATCACATGAACATTGGTATTTGTCAGTCCATGAGCGCCAGCTTTATGTTATTTGTGCCGATGAATTATCTCACTTTCCTTTAAAGTTAAACCTTGATCTGTGTGTACATAACAAAATCAATTTTTCGAGGCTAGACTACAGTTGGGGTTGTTAACTGATTACGTCATTATTGCCCCTGTGCATTATTGCCCAACATCTGCACAGTCTGTTTGGCATCAACAAACAGGACTTAAGCTAAGCGGGTGTGTGAGTGTCGGAGCAAATATACATTAAGCTGACATGAGCAGAAAACTGCTGGGGCTGAACTGCTAGGCACGGCTGAATCCCTGAGGAGAGTGGGAACACATAACACAACAAATACACATAAACAAACATGTAGACACTGCCACACCCTTCCCCAACATCCATGCATGTACTCATCCATTCCTTCTGCAGCTCCACTCTCTAGGTCTCCCCGGCTCCAATTAGCTATCTGCATGCATTCTCAGTTCCTCGTCCATATGGAGTCTTAACACTGAGGTATAAAAATAATAATATGAATATGAATAGCATAGAACAGCATAGTAAACGACTTTGCATGCTTTAGAGACTACAGTGTGAATGGTCTCCTTTAAAACATGCATCCATTTATTACCCACTTTAATAAGAAAAAAAGCTGTAATGCATAACTATATTAACAGTTACTCACTAATAACCCTTTCAAATGCTGTTTTAAATGTTAACATTTGTTTACATAGAGCTGGTGTGTGTATGTGTGTGTGTGTTGCATTACCTCTACAGATGGACTCCACATCGCATTCCTCGATGCAATAAATCTCCTGCAAACAAGTTGAAAATGCAAAAACAGATGGCCAGTTATTCAAGGACACACCATTGAGTCAGTTTGTCAGTATATATCTTCTTTGCTGCGTGCATTTTTTCATCAGACAAGGTCAAAACAGGACATACATTAATGCACTGGGAGACGCCACACTGTTAACATGAGAGCAAAACGTGCATTTAGTACAAAAGCAACAGCTGGTTGTACGGATGCACTGTATATGTTTGTGTAGACACTGCAGAGGGAGCACCAATTCACTCATTCAGCAGCTTGCCCTAAACCCATCATAATGTACTATAATGACAATGTAATATGATTTTAGTTTATTTGTTGTTACATAACGGTGGTTGTTGATAAATTATGTTTATCTACTGCTGTTCCAGGGATCTACTCAACTCTGTCTTTGATCACAATGTTTGGAGTGAAAGCTGCAGATGTAGGGGTCGGTACAATTGCCCCCTCTGCTGGTCAGAGACCGGTGATACACTGTGTATGGTGTTATCAGCCCCCATGTAGCACCAGCTAGATATTGATTTGGCTATTGCAGGCAAAACAGTGCCGCACTAAAATCCCAACCTCAGCTACTGCAGTATTAGAAAATGAACATCAAATACCACATAAAAAAGATAGGCAGTGAAAACACCTGACTAAGTTTTCCTGTTCAGCCATAGTCATAACACTGTTAAACCTAATGTTTTTGAAAGCAGGACATATATATATATATATATATATATATATATATATATATATATTTAAATATGATAAGCACCTATTTACCCAGGAATGTATGTTGCAGTATTTTTATACGTCAGTGTTGAGCAATTAAAATATTTTATTTCGAGTGTGAAGTCACTCAGTTTCCGGTACTCCGCTTTCATCAGCCGTTCAACTTGACGCGTAACTATGGCAACCGCTGCAGCTACACCAGGTCCGGGCAGCTCGTGGCGCATCCCGTTACATTTCCTGGAAACCACGAGCCCAGAGTATGACAGCAGCAACAAGCGCGGGGATCAAAGTGAATAAAGAGGAAGCGTCAGTGAGTGTTGGTGGACAGACAGGAGCGGTGTTTTGTTTAGATCAGGTATGACGCCCTCACAGAGAGCCCGCTATGGATGTAACGCCAAATGGAGAATGGCAGGTGAGTAGATGAATGGACTGTTTTTTTTACTTTGTTACAATAATTAATCATAGTACTCTATGTTACAGCCAGGACGTTATGAACACAGAACAGACTTGAAACTAGAATCATTAAATGACCTGTTAGTGGATAGAAAGGCCTGAACCAGGGACACTGAGGAACAGGTTTCTGAGATTGTGGCTCCATCTCCTCCCCATCACTGCCAAACTATCACTAATGTCACTAATGTCATTAATGTCATTAATGTCACTAATGTCATTATTATATCAGCATTTCAGTTCATACGAGTGTTACCATGGGAAGGGCCCTGACACTGTGTAGACCCTGACACACACACACACACACACACACACACACACACACACACACACACACACACACACACACACACCTCTTTTGACTGGCCACAGCTGGCTCTTTATGAGCTGTCTAAGCCAAAGCAGATAGAGATTTTCTGTGTCCTCTCTTATTGTTAAGTGTGTGTGTGCATGTGTGTGGTGTGTGGTGTGCATGTGTGTGTGTGTGTGTGTGGTGTGTGTTTTCCTCACTCTCTGGGAGTCGGTGGTGCCTTATTAAAATTCAGGGGCCTGGTCACGTTCGAGCTGTAGACGCTTCTGTTTCTGTCTCTTGTTCTGCTTCTGACGAAACAAAGACAAAAAAAAAAAAAATCACCTGACAGGACAGATAGCATCTATTTCCCTCAGTGCCAGAAAGTGAAACGTCAAAGATGCTCTGTGTCTTTAATGCTTCATCAATCATGCAGATTCAGCTGAGCCCTAACCAGGTCAAGCAACCTTTTGTTTAGATATGTGTGTGTGTGTGTGTGTGTGTGCGTGTGTGTGTGTGTGTGTGTGTGTGTGTGTGTGTGTGTTTGCGTGACTTAAGGAAGCGTAAATAATTCAGCCATTGGGGCAAGGTGCTTGAGGAATCTCAAATGGCTCTTGCACTCTGTGTGATGGAAAACACTCAAATCTGATCAGCCGGATTTGTTTTCACTCACCTGCCACCACAATCAGATGGGATGAGGAACTGGTGTTGCGTTACTTATGAGTTTCTCTTTGTGTACAAGTCTACAAGAAAGCCACAAGTGGGGTGATGACATGAGCACACTTCTCATTACCCAGCTCTTGGTCTTTGTGTTTGTTCTCTCACCCTTGTCCTCCTCCCTTCCTTCTTCAGCTCCTTCTAACATCCCCATGGTGAAGCGCCCTGGTGGGATACCCCAGCCATGGCCCATCCACCCTCTCCCTAACGGACAGGCCCACAGGTCCCACATCCTACCACCTCCTCCTCCATCTCACCTTCCTCTTTTCCACACCCGCCATGCAGAGGAGAGTGCTGAGCGGCCCCATCTCGTCACCATCGTTCGTCCCTCTGGTCAGAGTACGCTGCGGAAGGTAACGAAATAGTTAGAACACAATAATTGACTCATGTTTGATGCGTTAGGCAATAAGTTATTAATAGGAACAATGTTTCACTGGGAAGTTTAAGAAAGTCAAGATGGGATTTGTGCTTTCTAATAACACATCAAGCCTATGGTTTTAAATGTAGGTTGTCACCGTATTGAACAAGACAACAGATGAGAGGAAAGATACATGAGAAAGAATTTCATAACGTTGCTGTCATTTTGTGTCTTTAGGTAACAGTGCTGTTGAACCGCAGGGGTGTGGTGTCCTTTGAGCAACTGCTACTGGACATCTCTGAGGCACTGGGATTTCCTCGTTGGCACAGAGCCAGAGTCACGCGCCTTTACACGACACATGCACGAGAGGTGAGAATCAACCGCAGTGCAAACTACAAACACTGTGCTGTTTTCCTCTAACGTTGCATCACGTAGTGGTTAGCAAACAACGCTTTGGTGCATTAACACCATCAAGCTCAACTGCTTTCTTCACACGTCACAATATATTGACCTTTCTTCAGAAAAATGTAGCATGCATGTAGCAGATGATTTTGCACGTCAGGGATCTTATGTTCCTCAAACCTGCTGACATGTCTGTCTTATATTTGCATGAAATAGGTGAAAGGCGTATGTGACTTCTTTGGAGGCGAGGTGGCCTTCCTGGCACTGGGCAAGGCTCGCCCAGAGCTGAGCAGTGTGCAGGAGGCCCTGGAGGAGCTCTTTCCAGAACATTCCCATTACAGGGCGGACGCACTTCATGCTTGGGAGAGAAGACTTTCTTCTGCTCCAGACAAAGCCGCTAAGGCCGACAGCGGATACAGTGAGGGGGCAGGCGGCAGCGAGACTAACCAAGAGACGCACCAAGACACAACCACGCATGTCCAAAATCAAACTAATACAAACACACCTTATCTTCTAAAAACACGACAACCTGAGAGTTACAACCCAACCGTTCAGAAGACCAGTAAAAAGAGTTCTTGCAGAAAACCAGTTCACCTTCCCAATCACCTGCAGAGGTTACAGGTTAAGGGCGGGGTCAGAGAGCGACCGCCTTCCATCATTGGTCCGTTTAAACACGAGGAGGACGCAGAACTCTTCTCTCCGACGCTGTGTGAAAACTGCTTAGCACTAAGAGCTAAACATCTGGCTCCAGCGCACATCAACCCCCTGTCAGGGAGGGTCCCACTTCCTCCTGTGTCAAGAAAACAAAGAGCTGGTTCTCACACAGAACAAGAAGTGTCAAAGCTGGACATTGCTCACAGCGTTTCACCTCCACAAACCGTCAACAGAAACGAAGAGAAGCGTCTCGCACAGTTGCATCTTTTAAAACCACTTCCAGATGTGGGTCCGCCTCAGAGAGACGCACAGCTGAGGACAACCTTTGACCTTCCTTCAGATGGCAGTGACGTCTCCCTGTCAGACATTGAGCGTTATTATGAAATAGGACGAGTGGTCGGAGATGGGAACTTTGCGGTTGTGCGGGAGTGCCGTCGTCGTGACAGTGGACAAACCCTTGCTGTGAAGATAGTCGAACGCTGCAAGCTAATTGGTCGAGAGCACATGATGCAGAACGAGTTGAGTCTTCTGGGTAGCCTGTGTCATCGTCGCATAGTGCGGCTGTTTGCGCACCACCACACGCATACTCACTCATACCTGGTGATGGAGCTGGTGAGCGGAGGTGATCTGTTTGAGGCCATCAGTGAGAGGGGGAGGTTTTCAGAGGCAGAGGCAGGAGTGATGGTGTCAGACGTGAGTGATGCACTAAATTACATCCACTGCAAGAGCATCGTCCACCGAGACCTCAAACCAGAAAACCTACTGGTGGGTACCAGTTTTAAACAGGGATTTTAACCTATTGATCAGTTCCCTACTACGGAATACTCCTTTTTTTTTTAAATAAAAAAACCTTCCAATTTATGCCAGTTTATTTCCTTACAGAATCATATTGTATATGGTACAAACACAATGTGCATACTAACTATGTGATAGTTACTACTGTAGTATTCTAATGATGTTATTAATCTTGTTCTGACTTTACATCCTGCCAAACTGTGGCATTGTTGTTATTTCACATAACATGAGGATACAGGTATTACTAGTGGAAAGGATGTCGGTAATCCAGTTTCTAATGTAACAAATATTTATTATTTAATCTCGATGTCATTTTCCTCCCTGTCTGACTCTCTGTCTGTCTTTGTCTCTCAGATAGAGCAGGTGGCTGGGGGCATCTGTAGGCTGAAGCTGGGAGACTTTGGTCTGGCCATGGTTGTGACTGAACCAGTCTTCACCATATGTGGTACACCAACATATGTAGCCCCGGAGATTCTGTATGAGACAGGTTAGTGCTTTCTGCTGCAGAATCAAACACTGCTTGACCTTTTACATTTAAAGGTCTTTAGCCAACTAAATATTGGTGTTTTCCTTGTTGATATTTTCTTTCCTATGGTTGTTTGGTCAGTTAACATGATATTTTTTTATTTAAAAGAAATGTTTGCGATTGAACTAACAGGTTATGGTGTGGCAGTGGATGTATGGGCTCTGGGTGTTATTCTCTACATCCTGCTGTGTGGCTTCCCCCCATTTCGCAGTCGGGACAGGGACCAGGAAGAGTTGTTCCAGCTAATAAAACAGGGGCAGTTCCATTTCCTGTCTCCCTACTGGGACCCAATCTCAGAGGGTGAGAGGCACAGAAATGTTGTGTCTACACAAACAATCACATAATCACACAAAAATACACAATCCATTTGACTGTGCTATTCTGTTTGTGTGTTTGTTCATGCGCAGAGGCCAGAGCCCTCGTCAGAGATCTCCTTCAGCCAGATCCCACAGTGAGGCTGACAGCAGTGCAGACCATGCTGCATCCCTGGGTGAAGGCAATGGCTTCAGTTTGCAGGCAGGGGGCGTTCATGGACATTGGAGGAGAAACAGAAAGTATTCAAAAACCAGCTATCATCAATAAAGCAGAAAAAATAACAGACAACAGACCAGGACACATCAGCATCGATGGAGAAATCACACACAAAGAGCCCAGCAGAACTGATGAGTTACAGAATGAGACAAACGCAGGCAGAATGCAAGACGAGGACAAACTACCACAACAACAATCCAAAGACACAAATACAGTTCACCCCCTGTCGACAAAGATCAAAGCGCCCACAATGTCAGAGGACACAGCTGGTCAGCAGAAACCACACTGCACTTCACCCAGCAGGGAGCCCAGCAGACAAGACATACACCACCCGATTCCCAAACTGTCAGACACAGACTGTGAAACGAGCACTGAAACCAGTCTGAGAGCTGAACTCCCATCCCAGATCAAGTCACAGTCAAAACACAACAGCCAGCAGCCATCGCCTCCAGAATCCCCACCTTCAACCAATACTGCTGAACAAACCACAGAGGGTCGCTCGACACAACTCCCCCCATCCTCCAACACAGTTTCCTCATCTCACTCTCCATCAGCAGACCCATGATGAGTTGACTCATCATCACAACATCACCATGCCCCCCCCACAGTCCCAACCAGGCTGTTAATCTACTGTTAAACTGTGTGATTAGATCAGGGTCACCACTTTCATTGTTCAACATAAACATCATCTGATTCTTTGGGTTAGATAAATCTCTAAATGTGTATAAGATGTCCTTCTAGGATTTCTAGTGGCGGGTGGGAAATAGTGAACCACTCTGGTGAAATCATTGTTGAAATGAAATAGACTTACTCTAGTAGGAGCCAATTGGAATTTCAATATATTTCATCGTTATTAAACACAAAGTGTTCTTGTTTTGGTCAACCATTTATCTTTCCTGGCCATGTTTAACTTTGAATATGATGTTATCATGTCTGCCATTCCTAGCTGTGGCTATTTTTGGCTGCTAGTATTACAACACTGAACCATCCTCCTTTTAGATTGCTGAAAGTCTGTCTTTGTTTATTTTGCAACATTAGTTCATTAATGTTCATAAACTAAAATATCTGTAAAAAGAACCTTGGACTCTCATCATAGTAAATGTTTATCATATTTATCGTGTCATTTTCTGTGTTTATTACGCATGTTTTCCATAGGTGACAACAAACAACCAGCATAGTAGTATTCTGTCTTAGCATCTGGAGTATTTAATATGTGATATGATCCAAACAGGTAGAGTCCCTTCATTCAGGACACAGTGTGTGACCACATAGAGCTCCTGAGTAAACTGTGTGTACATTATTAAGGGTGGTATGGCTCCCCTGCCATTCCACACAGACCAAATAAGGAGTATCTGTCTGTCCAGTGGGAGTGGTTGGTCCTGTCCCTCCCGATTACAGGCAGCTGAAACTACATTCCACCCCACCTGCCCCCACCACCATTCACACAACCCCCCATCCTGTACACACAGGCACCCCTCCCAGGCCTTTAGGCATCTGAGCCACATATATGGGGCAGTAAAGGGATGAAAAGGCCTATAAATTCCTCTGACCCAATATCAATAGCCAATGGCAAGTAGACTTTCTTCGATCACCTTTTTTTTTGGCTAGATGCTAACATTTACACACACAACCACTGCGATATAAAGAAAGGATTCAAAGGAGTAAAAGAATTCAAAGGCTTTATTGTCATTCTTCTCATGATAAAACATCACAAGATCTGAGGTCCCTCTAAGTGTAAGTGACAATTTAAAAAATAAAATCAAATCACATAAATTGAATAGAATAAGACTAACTCTAAAACTATAAAAGGAAAATGAAATTCTGTTTGGGTACCTCAGCTGTTAGCATCGTTAATGTACATATTCTTACCAAGAAGAAGAAACATTATTGATTTTTGTGGTGAAGTTGTCACAGATTGGTGACAGTGGTTACTAAGATGTTATTATATGCGGGTGTGTCTTATAAACACAGCAAACGTATAGAGGACGCGTCCTGTGCTAAGTGGCCTCCGGTTGTCGCATATCAGGTTTTGGTCACCTTTCAAGTCCTGCCATCCACTGACCCGCAGGTGCTCACTGCGCATGCGCACTTCAAAACTCTTTAAATACCCCAAGTCATCTGCCACAACAAAACATTCCGCTGTCAGCCAATACACGGCTGTACCCAAGTAGCTACTGGGACACAGAGGCCGATGCAGATACACGCTAAATACTTTTTAATACGAAACTTCAGTTTCGAGGCAAGATAGAGAACCTCCCAGTGTAATAACGAATTTGACCCGGAGTCGTAAAGGCTGTATAGGGTGAAGTCGGGGGAGACGGACAGGAAAAAAAAAAACAAAGATGGCTGTGTAGCCAGAGACGAGTTCCAACAGAATTGTCTCTAACCGCGGATTTAATCACCGACAGGTCCCGTGGGTCTCGGTACCGGAGCGGGGACGTTAGACGAGCAGCCGAGCCGGGCCGGGCCGCGGGGGCACACCGCTGTAATCTGCTGTCAGGGCGAATAACGGCGAGAGCAAAACAACAGCTGAGGGACGCCTGGGTTGTTTTTGTTCTGCCTGGGCAAAAGGAGAAGACTGCTGTGTTTTTGTCAACGTAGCTAGCACATAGTCTGCTAGCCTCACTGTAAGTCAACAAAACTAGTCAACATTTAACTCAGTCGTAATTACATTTTACACGCGATCACGTTGTTGCACAGTCGTTCGCTTTTCACATTTTCTGGTCTCTAAGTGTTGGGTAGCATAAATAAGAAGTTAGCCCGCATTCCTGTCTGTCAGCCTGCTGCCGTAGCGTTAGCCTGGCTAACGTTAGCTAGCTGTCAGCTGACCGTTAGCTTAACAGGTTATACGCTAGTCCCGAGCTAACCTGCTAATATTTTGGGCTCAGCGTGCCCGCGGCAGGTTCATCGGAGACATTTATAGGCAGTCATCGCCATGTCCTCCGTGGAAGAGAGAGACGTGGGCGTTGCGGCTGCCCCTGGCTCCTCCTCGGGAGGCCTGGGGGTCGGGGCCGTGGGGGCAGCGGTGGAAGCTGTGGCCGTGGTCGCTGCCATGCAGGAGGAGGTCGGGATACGACGCGAAGGGCCCGAGCCTGACCCAGACGAGCCACCCAAGAAGAGGGTGAAAATGCCCGAGGGAGAGTCAGGAAAGCTGGAGGAAAGACTGTACTCAGTGCTGTGCTGCACCGTGTGCCTAGACTTGCCCAAGGCGTCTGTATATCAGGTAAACGTGGTGTAAATCATAAAGCTCCCTCCTCATAACCCATAAACATATCGTCAAACAACAGAAAACCAACAGGACCTCATATTATAAGATCACCATGAGTCCCAGCCCCCCCAGTCCCCAGTGTCAGCCTGTTGAATGTGCTGGCCACCTCCATTTATTTTTAGTGATACTGGATCCAACACGGGCCCAAGTGTTTACTGCAAATTGAGCAATGAAGCTGAGACTGGACACACCCTGTCCTGATGGTCAGCTGTGTAGGCTCAAGTTCATAACATTACACTGTGAATGATCCTAAAATGACCTTCAGCAAGAGACATTCCCAGCCCCCACTCCCGACACAAGCATCCAGAATTTAACAAGTACCTAAACCTTTGTAATATATGTTATATGGAATTATATACTCCCCTATTTGCTACGTTTATTTATTACTCTAATCATTTATGTTCCCCACAGGTAAAGTTATGTAATAGTTTAAAATATTGCCTGAACACTAGTTAACATACATTCCACACACAGTATTCTTCTGTAATCATAAATGTTTACATAAAAACATTAAAGTAAAATAGGCCTTCAGTTCAAATATCCTTGGCCACTATTCACAGAAGAAAGCGTACACCACCAGACATCACTTCTGTATAATATGTAATAAGTAGTTGGCACTTAACTGATACTCCTGTCATTATTTTTCTAGTGGTGTTATTGCTCCAGTTGGATGATGAAATGATCACTTGTTAAAACATACAAGAAAATAGGCTCAAATATGCTTAACCTTAGTTGGCATGTCAAGTTACTTTTTTCAAAATATGTTTCTTTAGGCAGTCCTCATTAACAGTCCTTAAAAAACACCACTGTTTAGAAAGTTACATTCAGTCACCATGGTAACTGTGCCCCAGTGAGTTTCACTGTAACCATATATTTCATTGACCCTGTTAATGTTCTCTCCACAACAGTGTACCAATGGACATCTGATGTGTGCAGGCTGTTTTATCCACCTTCTGGCTGATTCTCGTCTCAAGGAGGAACAGGCCACATGTCCCAACTGCAGGTAGCCCAAGTGGATTTGACCATGCAAGAGCTGCGCTAATACAAATTCAGTAAAGCTGTCCAAATCTGAAGTAGATTATGCTAACAGTTTCAGGGTGAATTGTAGTCTTAATGAATATTCGCCAAGTCAAATATTGTTAATATATACGTTTTGGAGCATTTCCAACAAAATGTGTTGAGCCCCATATGTTATGTCAAACCAGTAGGCATGATGAATTTGTTCTGCCTAGTCACACAGTATATGGTGAATTACCACCAATACTTTTTACTGCAGACACGCACTCTTGGTTGTACATTGTTCACAAACTAGCATGAACATACTTAACATGCCACAGATACTGTACGTACACTGTGGAAGAATAATGTATGGGTTTCTGTCTTTGTGTAGGTGTGAAATCAGCAAGAACCTGTGTTGCAGGAACCTTGCTGTGGAGAAGGCTGTCAGTGAGCTGCCAACAGAATGTACCTTCTGCCTAAAACAGTTTCCCCGCTCCAGCTTAGAGAGACACCAGAAAGAGGAGTGTCAAGATAGGTATAACACACATTCTTATGCTTCTATCTTTGTGAAGACAGTCAAAATGAATTCCATAGCACCTTACTCTAACCTCAGTCAGCACAGTCAATCCAATCCTAACCCAACCATAACAATAACACTAAAACCAAGCCATAACCCTTAAACAGATCCTTGAAAAATGAGGATTTGTCATCATGTCCTCGCTTTCCCAAAATGTCCTCCCTACCCAAGGGCTATACTCAGAATGGTCCTCATAAAGATAAGTATGCACACAAAAGTTTCAAAACGCATGCCATTTTTCAATCACGGGCCAAAACTGTTATGTTTACCAGGTGTGTGGGACTCAAAAACATATGAGAGCAGGGTATTCACAAGCTTCAGAGAGTGGCTCTTCAATTAAACAAAGACTCACATGCATTCCAGTCGGAGAGCAGGCAGGAGGAAGGCAAACATAAATCCAAAAACCAGGAAGGACAGAAACTCACATTGTAGAGCACAAGAACAAAGTGAACAAAGGGGAACACAGGCACACTGGGAGGAAATGATAATTGGTCACAGGTGAAAAACAAGACCCAGGTGAAACAAATAATCACAAAGGAGAGAAACACAGGAAGGAAACCTAAGGAGGTAAACTTCAAAATAAAACATGGTCAACTGAGACAAGCTAAACCAGGGGTAACACAAGATAAATGAGCAGAGAGTACAAAATGTGACAACCAAGAACAGCAATCAAAAGACGACAACCCGGAAGACAACATAAACCAAATATAGTTCGCATCAAAAAACAAAACAAAAACATCACAATGTTCAAAAGTCACTAGCAACACAGACCATGAGGCGGACCATGACAGAAACGGTTTCAGATTGAGACAGACACATCGACATGTGACAGTGACATGAACGAAAGCAAACGAAGGAAGTGTGACAGACACGCAGATGCTGGTTTTGTGATCAGCACATTGTCCTGTCCCATGGGGTTAATTTGGGGAAGATGGTGGACCGTGTGATGAGGAGAAACACAGCTGATCTGATTACACACTGATTACAGTGTGTTTGTTGTCTGAGACGCCGAGGTTATTTGCAGGGTAGAAATCATATGGGGCTGTTGCTATAGCAACAGGTGACCCCGCTCAGGACAGCAGTGCCTGTGCTGGGGTTGCCATGACAACAGTTGTGGCAGTCACCAGGTGTTTTTGGTCAGGTCAGACAGGAAAATATGCAGGTCTCCTGTGAGGCTATTACATTTCACCATCATTTCTTCATCACTTCTGGCTGTTAATGCAGGTGGAACTTTGTCAGCGTGGGATTAATTATCCTTGGTTCACCTCTGAAGTTAACCAGTACCTTTCACTTTATTAATACCCCACTTTAATGGTTATAAAGTAACACATATTCATTGAAAAGCACCTACATCTATACGTCTTCTATAGGAGCCCAGTCGTTCTTTCCTTGTGGTTGGCTTAACGTGAACCCTTAATCATTAGTACACTGCTAATTAGCTGTGGTTCACAACCTCGTTTAATTAGAACCTTCGATATTATTAGTACCTTCCACTCTAAGCAGGAAAGTGGCATTTATTCATCACAAAGCGCCTCTTAGAAGGAACTCATTTATATAAATGAGTTCTCCCTCCTCCAGTTTGTCCTGTAACTCACACTCATATGTGTTTCTAGGGTGACACAGTGTAAGTACAAGAGGATCGGCTGCCCTTGGCAGGGTCCGTTCCACGAGCTGCCTGCACATGAGGGTGAATGCTCCCATCCCACCAAGACTGGTACAGAGCTGATGGGAATCCTGGGAGAGATGGACCAGAACCACCGCAGAGACATGCAGCTCTACAACAGCATCTTTGGTCTGCTGTGCTATGAAAAGATTGGGTTTACAGGTATTTGCATAAACACAGTGTGCAGACAAATGAACGCAAACTTTAGGAGAGATGACTGGAAACTATACTGTTCACTTTGCTCCCTCACTCTTCACAATTCTTCTCCTCCTCGCTGTATCAAAACATTTCCACACAGAGGTGCAGTTCAGGCCATATCGCACTGATGACTTCATTACCCGTCTGTACTACGAAACACCGCGCTTCACTGTTCTCAACCAGACATGGGTGCTGAAAGCTCGCGTTAACGACTCTGAGCGCAACCCCAACCTCTCCTGCAAGCGCACCCTCTCTTTCCAGCTCATACTCAAGAGCAAGGTACATGCATCGCCCCGACTGTCTATGTGAAATTTTTTCAGGGCTTAAATTATATCAATGTGCTTAATAGTTTGGCGCTGATCGGAGTAAAAGTCATGCAACTTACTTATATCTGATTAGGTCATTGATCACTGGAACATATTTGCTAACAAAAGGACTGAGAAGTTTGATTATTAGCTCAAAGCTTGGTTAAGAATAGCATTTTTAATGGACCTAAATGCACGTGTACAGGTGAATTCTGCCCTGGAGTGCTCGTTCCTGCTGCTGAAGGGGCCCTATGATGACGTACGGATCAAACCCGTCATCCACCACCACTCCTTCAGCAACGACGCCAATGAGACCGACTATGTCCCCTTGCCCATCTCCGATTCGGTGGAGTGCAACAAACTGCTGGCCGCCAAAAACATCAACCTGCGCCTGTTCATCTTCCAAGTCCAAAAATAAAGAGTGACGAGAGAACAGGAGGAAGAGGAAGAAGGGAAAGATGATGGAAAGGACAAGGGAGAATAATGATGTTGGACAAGGCCCTGAAAGAGAGGATGGGATGAAGATTAAAGAGAGACACCACTGAACCACTTATACCTCTTAACACCTGCACACACACACTTCACACAATCACATATTCACGCAGGGTACAACGCTTAAACACACACACATACAAAAACACATACACACAGACATGCCACTAATTACACTTACCTCCTTCTAAAAGATAGTGAGACCCCTTGTAGGGGGTGCTGTGAGTTACTCTGGAGATGGGTGGGCATTGATACGGGATGGGCGTGTGGGTTAAAACCGCCACCGCCACCGCAGTGGCACAGTTGGTTAGTGTTGGAGGCAACGGGGTGGGGAGTGATTGGAGGATAATGGGGTTGTTGAGATGGTTGGTGTGTACCTGTGGAGGCTCTCTGAGGCCAGACTGCATCTGACCCTTCACCCCCAACACCCACAGCCAAAGGTAGCACACACACCAACCAAAGCAGGATTTGCCAGGTGCATTTGTTGCACGTGTGTTTGTGTCTGTTTGTGTGTGAGAGACAGACAGCGAAAGACAAAGAGGGTTAATTGATGGACCCACACTCTGATTGGATGTTCAAATGTCCCAAACACATAATGTGAATATAGAGCATCTGACTCTACTCAGCTGTGGACATGTGAAGAATCATTGAGGACATGATTGTGTGTGTGTATGTATCTTTTTTTTTCCTCCCGTCTACAGTTTTGTCACCTCCTTTTTTGGCAAACTTTATGTTGTATCTCATTGTATCTCACATTCACACTTTTACCTTCTTTTACCTTTAAACAAGAGGACAGATGGCCTGGCTGCATGCATATTTTATTTCTGTGACCTATTTCGCCCGCTGTGGTTATAGATAACCTTCAACACTAATATCTTTTTACCCTCTTAATCTTAAATATTTAAGTACCTGTGAACCTTTCTTTGAAGATTTTTAGCATGTGAACGACCGCCTGTGTGTGTACGTGAGTGTTTCTAAACACAATACAATCTATAAAGTACAGGACCAGCGAGACTGGATTACCAGAGACCTGCAGGGGCCCCAGGTTCACAGTGTCACAGCAGGCCTGCAGCTCTTTTAGATATTGATTAATCATAAGATGGAAAAACTTAATTACTCCCTCTAACCCCATAGTGACGTCAATCACGAAATCTAGATAATAATGAATTAATCACAAATAATCATATCTTGTATTAACTATACTTTTTTACCAAAAATTTGAAGAATCAGCAGCTTTTGGAATTTGGATGAAATCGATATGTTATGTTATGTTAACATCAGATGAGCCTACATTGTGCATTTTACTACATTTACTTATGTTTTATTAAAACTAAATGACACACAGAAAACCTGGGGCCAGGTAGTTTTCAAGTATGAGAGTGCTGGTTAGATTCTGTGTCTTTGTGCACAATATCATGAAGCTGATGGGAACCTGAGGACAACAGGAGCTCAATTGCAGTGTTTACTCCCAAACAGGCTAATCCAGCCGTGGGCACTAGTCAGCTACAGCAAAGGACTGAAATCCAAACTGTGAGCACAGAGTCTCAGGGCGATCTGTACATCAATGTGTGCTTGGAGCTCAACAGCCCTCTGGACATTTCTGGAAGACCAGACTTTGTGTGGTGATGGATGGTGCGTGTGGTTGAGTGTGGTGGGGGTGGGGAGTTTTACCTTAACACAGTGACATATTAGTGTTAGACTTACTTGAACAAGACAATGTTACTTAAGTAGATTCTACTGTAAAGCAGATACATCTCTCTCCTCCTGACCTCTACTTCCTGTATTTCTGTGTTTCAATGCTTTGTCTCTATGCCAGTGGACTCACTCATCTCACTATGGCTGTACATGTGCCTTTTATTAAAGATCATGGAACCTGCACTGCTGTGTGTGTGTGTCCGTGTGTGTGTGGATGTAGAAAGGACAAAAATAGAGCTGGCTTTGTGAAACCGTTAGTCGGTATAAATTATGCATTCAGTGCCGCAGTTATGAAATCTAAATTTAATTTTAAAGCCTGGACTGGATGACAGATATGTTTTATTGAATTTGATGGAGAGAATATGAGTCAGGTTCAGTACAAAATGAATTACCCACCATCACAACAATAACGCACTGGCCAATTAGGCCATGCTTGCATGGAAGTCAAAGTGGTTTTATCACAGTGGTGTAAAAAGAATCAAGGGGGAAACATTTTATATGATTCTGTGTTCCCATACATTTCTAACAGCTGAGTAAAACTATCGGCTGTGAATAAGAAAATCATTTACACATTTTGAAAGAAGCTGATCAATAGTCAAAAAAGACCCATCCATCATCATCACAAAGGCAAATGAACTAGTAGGGGCTGTGCTTGTGTTGCATGACAAAAAATATCTAATTTTTACGAAACAAATATTTTGACAGTAGGGGGCGATAAAGCTCCAAAATGGAAAGGTTCCAGTAGCTCTATTGCGTATAGTAACTGGAAATGTTCTGTGCTATTAATATAATCTGTGACACCATGTTGACTTTACATGCTAAAACATTTACATCATTTGTTTCTTCTCACAAACTCGTTGCAAAAGTAAAAGCTCATAAAAATCAACCATATCACAACACAATCATGAAGGTGCTTTGTTAATGACACAAATACTACGGCAATAATGTTCACCTCCCATTTGTGCACTCAGTGATGGGATAACAACCTTTCACTCAGTGCACAAACCACCCACCATGTTCCGACTACATGTTGGGTACAGAAAGTATATTCTCAAATAACGCACTTTATTTCCTGATGTACATGTACATGATGTACATATCTCACTCTGATTGCATCCACTACCATCAGCATTATCATCACCACGAGGGGTATAAAGAGCCAGGATGATAAAGAAATGTGACCCTGAGTCCAACCATAGCACTTTATTCTCTTCACACAGTGCATTTCCTTAAAACACGATATATAATTTAATATAATTATAAAACTCCATTTATGTATATAAATAATGCATTCAATACAGCAGCTCTGATATATACTATTAAGCTTTGGTACAGTGGTACATTTATGTATGTGAGTGGGTGTATGTTGTGTGTGTACATGCTTGTGTGTGTGAACGGTGTGCCCTGTGGGCATCATCAGGAAGAGGATGGGGATGGGGGTGGGGCAGAAAGAGTGGGAAAAAAAGGTGTATGTGGTGAGTTCACACAGGAACCAAAGTATCATCACTCCATCCGATGAGGCATCATCAGTACTGTGCACTCCATGCAGGAGGACTGAGGTTTGTGCCACTGGGAGGTTGGCAGCTGCTTTGGTGGGATGGTGGGGGCACCACACAGCAGTAACACACCTCTCCACCTATGCCAGTCACAACCTTACTTTGGGGATAGGACACTGAAACACCTCCCTGCAGAGGAAGAAAAAGAGTAAGTTTGGAGCAAACAATTTGCTAGCACCAGCACTTTGTGAACTGCTCAACACTTCTTCTTGAGGCTGAGATGTCGACACATAATGAGACCATAGGGTGCTATGTGTTTACCTGAACCATGCTACATTGATGAGAGGCCATTGGTGAGTAGGGCCCCAACACAGCCTGGGCCTGAGTGTGGGAAGATTGCTGCACCCCAACACTAGGGGCGTAACCTGCTGCGAACACACATATAAGAGATTATTAAAAATTTATTTAAAATTAAATTAAATGTTTAAATTTAATTTTATATATATTAGCAAGGGTAATGTGAAGCATATACAGAATTAGTTTACCATTCTGAAACAACTGAAGGAAAGTGTTATGTTTACTTGTTAGTAAGTAAATAAATTATTCAGGGAACAACATTAAAAAAGACATAATTATAAAATCTGTTAATAAATACTAAGAAAAGATGCTACAGCATCAGCCAACCCCATTATGGTTATTGCTATTATACCTACAATCTCAGACTTTTATTTATTATTTCATGTCTGCATAAACATGTGGGTACATTAACAGTTTTCATTTTTATTATAATTTACTTTAATGTAATGACTATAAAAATACTTTAGAAAGTAGCACTGGATCTGGTTGGATATATATCTTTATTGTCAACATTAAATCATTACAGCACCAAAAAACATTTTCATCATTTTTCACAGCATTAATTCATAACTCATCATAACTCTGTTAGCAGACCCTGGTTAGTACCTGTTTTAAATGCACTCACATATGGAACACTAAGGATGCTGTAGTTTGTGATATACTGTAAATTCTTACATGCAAGTTTCTTCTTGGTCTTTATCCCTGTGCTGAATAGAAACAGCAGGAAAAGAGACCGGTTCACTGTGAGACCCTCAGACTACATCTCTGACAGTGTAACGGCCCCCTCCTCTACTGCCACAGTCTTTCTAAAACACATACACACACACACACACACACTCAAACACAGGTGAGAAGTACCTGTTGGTTGTGCTACTTGGCTGTGGATGTGCTGGCTGGGTGAGACAGGCCTGCATCCATGCTGAGCTGAGGTAGGGTACTGGCCATAGTAATACACAGGCACCTACAGGGCAATATATTATATAGTACTACTTTTATTCCTTCTTGGTTTAAATGAGTCTTTCATATAGCAGGATTTTGTCCCATCAATGCAGCCTTTAGTAAAGAAGCTAGATTTAACGCATCACATCAGTCACAAGAAGATCGTTTGATCTTAGGATTCAAAAGGGAGTGATAAATATCTACTGCATGTGTGTGTCTCCCTACCTGAGGTGAGGGCTGGCAGTAGCTGGGGGGGTTGGAAAGAGGGGGAGGAGCTGCATAGATGTAACCCTGACTTGGAGGGTAGAGAGGTGGGACGTCACCCGTTGACTGACAGTTGACTGTCACATGAGCAAACTGCGATGAGAGGTCCTCAATCTGTCGGTCAACGGAAGGAGGTTAACATACACAAAGATGAGCGTCATCGCATCATCACACACACACACGCGCACGCACGCACACACACAAAGCAGTTGTCCGACTGTGCAGTGATACATACTGTTGAGTATGGCTGTGAGGGAGTGACAGGCAACATCTGTGGAGCTGTGTAAGAGACAGACGAGTACTGAACCACCTGAGAGAGACACACATACGGAGACAGAGATAAAGAGACAAACAGTGACGTGTATGGATGGCAAAGGCGAGCATTTTCTGCACGTCAAACACTTCCTGCTGTGTGTTTGCTACCTGCTGCTGTTGCTGCTGTGGGGGAGAGTCTTGCAGCTGAGTCTGGCTCCTGATTGGCTGCTGACTGTCTGGAGGGTTGTACACAGCAGGGGATCCATCAGGGTTTAGGAAAGGTTGCCCTGGGAGGTTGCAGATTCGAGTATGATAATGTGTATGTGGTGCATACTCAAATGTCACTCGGATATTTTAGTGTGTGTATATATATATATGTGTGTGTATTTTTGTGTGTTGTTTACCAGTGTTTGGGTTCACCAATATGCTCCCTGGTGGGATCCCGTTCTCCATGATGTAGGCAGGGTTGTGAGCTGGCTCTTCTCTGACAGGAGGAGAGGATGGGTGGGGACAAGTAGATGGCAGTCTGAACAGAGAGATGGAGCCTGAGAGAGTGAAATGTTTGAGGAGCAAGAAAGGATGAGAAAAGAGGAGTAGAGAAGGTAGAGAGGGGAAATGTGGGTATTTATTTTTTATTATTACTTCATATAAATTCACTGTACAATATTCTCAATCTGAAGAAAAACTAACTCTCCATCCTTCTCGGAGCTAAGAAACAACTGCGTGCAGCACCTCCAGCCCTGCTGCCTTGGCGATATATTTTTCTTCCTGAACATGTGAGGAAGTCTGGAGGTGTTGTGTGAAAATTTACAGCTATGGTGTGAGCGATCATGGATCGCGTTAAATTTTCACACCAGAAGCACTCCCAATTGCTTTTTGTTAATTAGATGCTACTGAATAGAAAAACAGATAATTTATAAACAGCTATTTTCCCAAGTGTGGTGCAGCGATGAAGTCTGGAAGTAAGTTTGCTGGCATCCAGGTACAGAAGAGTGAAGTGTCTCACCCTCACTGACTGAATTTACACATTGAAGGTGTGACATAACAAGTGTTCAAAAGTCACAAAGTGTTGTTATGAAGATGCACCTGAACCTCGTGCTTCCCAGCCGTGGTTGGCAGGCTGACGGGATTTAGGGGCGGAACTTGTCCACTGGTAGGATGAATCAGAGTCGGTGCTGCTCCAAGGTTGGGGGTCGTTGCTATAGCGACAGTCAGTCTCAGTGCTGCTCTGCCTGCTGCTGCCTGTCCAACTGGAGCCTGAGCTGCCACAGCTCTTTCTGTGAGGCACATCCACCATTACTTTACAACCAAATTTATGCCAATGGGCGATTCAAGTGGTTCCACATGTGCTAATATGCCACAAATAATGAAGGATTTGTGTGAAAAAAAAACAACACTTTACACAGACAGACACACACACACAGAAAGGTCCATCCTCTGTTTCTGCTGCAGACTCTGAAGGTCTGTACCAGCCAGGCTGATCAGATTAAGGTGATAAATGACTGCACATTTGTGCAGACAGAGCTCTACCTGAAAAGCTGTCTTCTCCTCTGGGTTTCAGCATATGGATTGTACTCCTCCACAGCCCTGCACAGAGCACAGAGCAAACACACGGGCATATATTAATGTTCTCATTGAAATATAATCAGTTAAAAAAAAAAGAGGAGAAAATCACATGGAGAAAATCCACTGCAGGCAAGGTTACCTGGTTTCTGTGTGTGCACTCTCCTGGGTGCAGAGAGGCTGTAAAACAACGGCAAAGAAATTAGTGAGTCTCCTCTATTTCTCTTTGTCATCTCTGCCTGTCTTTCTCTGTCCCCCTGTCTCACCTCTTGGTTAAAGATTCGATCTCGTGCTTTTTGGTACTCTTCCTCTCTCTCCTCCACTGACCTGCTTTGCTTCTCCCGCAAGGAGTGATTTCTGGTCTGTAAAGCGGGAAAGAGGAACAAGTGAATTATGCAATTAGGATACAATTTATGTCACATCAATGACACAGAGGAAATTCTAGATTACAGATTCCAGCTATAGATGTAGGGGGACGGACAAACCTGGTCATCTGAACTGTTGTCTCTCTTCAAAATAAATTTCCAACAGTGGATTTCATCTTTCTTGTCCTTATGCACCTCGTCCAAAAAACGCTGCTCCGGTCTTAATAGACATAGAAAGAAAAACTATTGTAGGTTCACACCAGAAGAGGAAGGTTTACACGCATATACTCAAAAGGCATATTATGCATGCTTACATGCGTGTACTGCAGGTCCTGTTGATGATCACAGACTTTCCTGTCTGGTCTACATTGTGCTCCATGCCAAAGTAGGCTGCCACCCTATGGACCAGCATACGGTGATATGATGACATGTGAGGGAACTTCTTAAAGGGACTAAGAGAAATAGAAAGGCAAAGTGAGTATAGACACAATTGCATTATATTGCAATAATGCACTATAATGCATATAATCGCATTATATGATCTGACCATAAACCCGTTTTCAGTTTGCATAAAATCCATGTTAAATTTAAAGATATGTTTGCATACTAGTTTTATAGCAGCACATTTAATCAGGCCGATAGCATACTGAAGTTACGTACTCAGTCTCCATTTCACACACTCACACAGACCTATTGCTGGTGATGAAGTCAATCATGTCCTGCTCCAGTTTAAGCAGCATCATGCGGTCTCTGGGGTTGCTGTTGAGGGTGTCGACAATAAACTGGTGGAGGTCTATGCCGGTGGAGTCAGTGTACTCCACACTGGACTCTGAGAGCAACACAAGTAGGCAGGATGTATTACAAGACAATGTAATGAAAACCCCAAAAAGCACACTGCAATATCGAACAGCCCCAGAGAACTACATCCGAGTGTCACTAAATTCATTTTATTACAGTTTGTTTTCTCTTGTTTCTTGTTTATAAGACATCAATTTCACACACACACAAACCTTTGGAGACTCTCTTTGGATCCGTGCTCTTCTCCCGCTCTTCCTCTTTATAGGAGGTTCTTTCATTGTCATGGCAGCTAGATGAGATGTTTGCGTCTGGAGATGCCTGTCACAGGAAAATAGTATTATGAGTGTGATTATGGTGAGGATGATGACAAGGAGGATAATAATGTGTGCGTGTTACCTGGATCTCTTCAAATGGTGAGAACTCCTCACAGACAGCTACACTTCGCATTAACTTTCCTTTAGCCTAAAATGCATACAGACACACATGCAAGCAATATTACAGATTCATAGACTGCAATGCGATCGATATTTCAGTAAGGGTGAATAATGAGAGGCAGAATTATTTTAGCTTACCTTAACTTTTTTCTTTGGTAGCACCTGGTTACAGTGTTTCTGTGAGCGAGGACACAATTTATCATTAAGTGAGCATGTGCGGTGTTGTGGAGGGGGAGGGTTGCATAATTTGGTGGTATATTATTAATGTGGTACTTAGCAGGAGCTATGTTCGTGTATGTATCTTACTTGCTGCTCCAGCGTCTTACTGTCATCGAGACACTCCTCGCCCTCTCTCTTACTGCAGAGGGGCGGATATGGCGGTGGGGAGGGGCAGCTGATGACGTCACATGATGTCACATCACAGGGTTTTAGGAGGACATCTGCACTTTCCACGGCAGCTTCAGTCATCTTTCTGAAAAATACAAAACACTGACTGGGTCTGGACTTTGTAGTTACCTAAATAATGTCAGCATTTATATATTTCACTATGTAAAAATATCTTTGCCTGTGCTTGGATGGTGTGTGTGTTCGAACCTATCTGGAGTTGTTTACTGGAGAGCCTCACAGGTGAATGATGAGGTCATATATCCCATGCTCCCAATGGGCAGCCAGAAATGCAATTATCTTCGCTCCGCCCGTGCTCCCCTTTTATGCTGTTCTTCTCTCTGCTGGCTCTTCACTTTTCCTGTTCACAGGAAAAAAACCTGAAGTGATTCAAAAACACAAGAGAAAACTGTTAGTGGTCATTGTGCAACAGAAACACCAATGTGCTACTTAACACACATATACATACACACACTCATGCACACATTAAAAGTTGCCAGACCTAATATAATAGCTATTGAAAATTACATCAAGTAGTTAAAATAATGTCTGTGTCAGAGTATCTGTGTATTAACCTCTGTCTGTGCTTCCAACTCGACTGTTAACTGCTACTTTAAGTGTACTGTAAGTGTGTCTATGCAGCTGTGACGGCCACATATAGGTCTGTGCTTTGGTATTTGCTTGTGTATTTACATGTGTGTAGCCTATGTAAATGCATGTCTGGGGGGGTGGGGTGGGGTGTGTGTGTGTGCGCGCGCGCTTTTAAGTGTGTCCTCGAGCTTTTCTTAGAAACAGCAGCTGCGGAGGGTATCATCCGATCTGCCAGTGCTGATATTCCCAGAATGCCAAGATGAGTTTGTAAACCCAATGGTGAGAATATTGCTGAGAACAAAGAGATAGATAAAAGATATACACACACATAAGAGGAAGTGGCATTCCACCATAGGGCCAACTGCATCCAGTGGGGACACATTCCACTGTAGCACAGAGCTCAAGGGGACACTTATTCCTGTAACACCTGGGACAGGATAATGAGCTCAGAGAATGCCGAGCCCCACAACATGGTTATTTAACACCCGACTGGAGATACAGCAGTTTTTTTTAAATGTGCGACTAAATTGATGTTTACGTCCATTACCGACTCAATGAAACACAATACACAACAGCAGTGATCCCTCCAAGAAAATATATTCTTAGTATGGAATCTCTGCATGTGGTGTCCCAAAATTATAAAAGCTAATAAAAATTATAAAAGGTGTTTTACACACACACACACACACACACACACACACACATTATCAAAATCGACACACTATATTGCCACAATGTAATAATCTTTTGTTAGAAAAATGTTATAGCTATTGATAAATTCATTAACCCACAATGTAAATTAGCTGGTTTATTTAAAGACAAAAAAAATGATTGATGCTTTACAGGTAAATTCAAATGAAGGGTTTACAGAGATATTCGTCCTGTGATGCAGGATTCTAGAATCCCTCCACTTAATGAGTAGAGAGATTATATTTCTTTTTTAGTCAAAATGTGCTTCACACCTCTCACAAACATGAACATTTGTCATGTGATTCTGATAATGAACATACAATATTTGTGTTTTGGAGTGTTCATCAAAAAAATAATAATGATCCCTTATGTCTGACATTTCATAAACAAGGGAATGAATCCAGAAACAATCAGTCGATTAATAGATAATTAAAACACTCATTAATTGTGTTTGTGTTGTCTCTTAGAGCAGGATGCCGCAGCAAACTGTATGCCTGTCTTACTGTCGAACTCTTTCGCAGACCAGTGAGGAGGCAATGGTCTGGAGACATATAAACACTCAAAAGGACATACAAACTCGCTAATGTATTACTGACAGGTTCTTGTGGAGGTATTCGTTCACCAAACGGACACCTCCACATGTTCTGCTCCATCGCCAACCTCAGACAGAGCGGTGCGGCAGAGGGAAAAAAAACAATACACGTCTTGTAATCATTACAATCAAAGAAAAATGATCGCTGTATTCGAGCTGTCTTGACAGCAATCAGAGAAGAATAGGAACACAGCATAAAAAGACAGCGAGGCGAAAGAATAGCATGAGGGAGCCAGACTACGGAGAAAACAAGATTAATGGGGGCTAAAGGAAGCGGGAGATGAAGAGAGATGAGGAAACAGTCTGCAGGGACTTTAAAGGTGAAGAGGGGTGAAGGAAGGCGATGGGGGAAAGTGAGAAATTGGTGAAAGAGGGGCTTGCAGCTCAGTCTGTCTCGGGGCTTTTCAGCCAACGGCCGTGAAGACAGGATTTGAGTAGAGCTACCAGCTTTTGAGCTGAGCGTTGCAGAAGCGGCCGGCCGCCCGGGGAGAAGGTGTGACACGATCATTAGCGCGTGACGGATGGTGGCGGGAGGCAGGGAGCGCCAGTACCCGCTACATCATCATCCATCTGCTGTTCTCCCTGAAGCCTTCATCCTCGGAGCCACTTACTCACCAGGACACCTTTCTTCTCCAGCCAAAAGCTGCCTGGCTCATCCACACTGACACACTGGCAGGCCGGTGGGAAAACATCCAAAAGCGACTTTAGATGGCCATTGTCAGCTGAAGCAAGTTATATTAAGTCCTTAAGTCCAATGCCATCCAATTCACAATTAAGACAACTGAAAATCTCTTTGAAGAGCAGTCTGAGACTGTGATCAGTGGCTGCTGCGTCATTTAACACAAACATTTACATTGCACAGCGTTTGCTCGTGTTTATTTTCCTGCCCTCTCTAATTGAAGAAATTAATCTGCACATTTTGCAATATCTGACTACAGCCTGCTCTGCTTTCCCTTCTTTTGTCTGCACCCTTCCGTCGCAAGAAAACCTATAAAGACTGGAAACCATCATCGCCCGCAGTCACAGATGCGGCAGTTTGTGTTTTGTCTCCGAGGTTGCAGCTGAATGTAAAAGGGGACTTAATGTTTTTTTTTCCCTCCTCAGCTCCAAGCTCATTAGGAGATGATTCAGCCAGAGACGGAAACCAAAAAAAAAAAGCACTGGTCTCTGTAGTTTGCGATAATTACTGAGGGTTTTGAACCAAACTCAAATCCTCAATATTGAACAGGACACCCCCCCCCCAGTCTCTAACTGACCAACAATATACAGGCTGAATATTTTGGTTTTTTTATTCCATGTTTGGGGCTTACTTATTGCTGCATCCTCTGTGCTGGCACCTTATACATGATCATCTGAAATCTTCCTCTCTGGACAGGCTTCTGTGTGCAGTCACCTTGCCGCAGCTCATTTAAGTCAAATAAAACAGGTCAGGAATGATTTCTCCCTCCACTCGAAGACAAGCACAGAACAGAAAGTAGGCTACTCCTGCAATCTGGGTTAGATCGTCCTCTGAGCCAGCGGCACCTGGGCAGCCGCAGCAGCCTGGGCACAGGAGGAGGCTGCGGGTGCGACAGCTGGGGGGAAGTACCAGCAGGGAGAGACCGGAGGCCGCACGCGCTCAAACGGCTGATGTGCTCCGACAGACAGGTGTCTACATGCACCTCTCTGTGGCATCCTGTTAGCACACATAAATAACGGTGCCAACCAATAGCTGCTCGAACGGCCATGTGCGGTCTGCGATGGGTTGTGTGTTAGGGTGAATGCAGACGCCGGTGGGGCGCGCGCGCGTGTGTGTTAGTTGTTGTTAGGACATAATTTAGTTCAAACCCGTAGTTGTGGGGACATTTTAGCCACTCCTCGCGCCTCCTTCGGGCTTCCTGAGGTTGGACACTTGGGTTTAGTGCTGCGAGGGTTGGTATTTAATGAAAACCGTTCAGGTTAAAGGGACCACGGAATGCGCTCTGTCACTAAATGTCCTCTCAAAGATAGAGAGACAAACACATGTTTGTGTCGCATTACAGTGACCCAGGCTAAGCTCAGACTCCGGGCTATTTTTACACCCGGCCGGGCAACGGACCTCCTGCTGCGGGTCTTCAGCGCGCTGTCAGCTGCCTGTGGACAGCGGGGGTCGGAGGACAGCCAGCGGGGGGACTGGTGTGCATTCACACGTATGTTTGCTAACATTAAGAGATAAAACAACAACGACGACAAAAACAAACACCCGGGGCTTTGAACGCCCTGAAACTCACATTAAAACACAAACATCTAGAAAAATAAATAGTTGCGTTCTGTATCTACAATAAAGTAAACAAGTAGTGATACAAATTAGATTAAAAATATGAATTAGATTAAAAATATAAATGATACAACAGGTCCGGCGGCCGGTGAACGGCCGGACTCATTCATTCAGCGGTGTCGCTAACGTTACAGACCCGGGGGAAGGCGACTGGTCGCGCGCTCCGGGGCTATGAGCACTTAGCCGCTAACGCCTCCTCGTTTAGCCGCTTTCACGGCGGCGTCTCGGCGCCGTTTAGCCGCATTTCAACAATTAAGATGTGTTTATTTATCACGACACATTAAAACCCGGTGTGGTCAACGTCGCAAAAAACAAAAACAAAAACCCCGCTGAAAAAAACACCGTCAGGTAACAAACAGCAGGAGGCGGCTAACGCAACAATGAATCATGCTAATGGAGGAAAGGTGTGTTACCGTTCATCTTACCGTGAGTCTCCCACCCTCTGTGGACCTCTGCCGGCGAACACTCGCGACCTACGGACTGCCTTACACTGAGCGTCTGTTGACTGTGAGCTCCATTGCTCCTCCTCCGCCTTTTGCCTGTCTGCGTCGGAGCAGGAGGAGCAGAGCGGGGGGGAGGAGGAGGAGGAGGGGGGCTCTGAACCCCGAGCCACGCGCCCACACAAACGCCCACGCGCGCGCGCATCAGAGAGAGAGAGAGAGAGCGAGGCACGAGAGCCAGAGCTGCACCGGCCCACTCATTTCCATCCCCGTCTCTCGCTCCCTGTCTGTCTATCTGTCTATCTGTCTGTCTCTCTCTCTCTGTGTCCTCCACCTCCTCCACCCCTGCAATTACTGCCATAAGCGAGTGTAACACGGCAAGAGCGCGTGCTCGCTGCGCCCTGGTGAAAAGCTAAAAATACTCATGTGTTTGCAGCGTTGGGGTAAAAGGCTGTGTTCTAACTGAAGAACTGTGAGAGAGCACACATCTGAGTGGGCCCTTATACTAAACATGTGACAACGGGAACAGGGGCCCCTCCTGCAGAGGAGCGGGAGCCCAGACCTACAGAGGTGGACATGCACCACCGAGGCCATTGTGCATCCTATCAAGGTCATTTTGCATCCCATCAAGGAGTTCTGCTTTTCCACTTTGTTTTTATTATTTTAATTTGAAGGCCTGTTTCTCCCATTGTTGTTTTGTCTCTTTGGGGACATCGTCATACATTCATTCCCACTTACAGTCAGCAATGGGGTGCTGGGGACCCGTTGTCCCCGTGAGAATCTCTGGGGACACGTTGTGTGTCTCTGTTTCTTTTCACATTGTCGATGAAGAGCGGGCCAGGACCAGCAGTGTATCTTATCTTTTTATTCATAACAACAATGATTTGAATGATTCTTTTTACTCCACTTTTATTTACACACTGAGACTTAACTCACTACCGAGCGTTTAAACGATTAAACGCATCAGGATAAAGTGCAGTTAAAATTAGCACACTGTACCAGCAAACTGTAGGAAGCTGCCTACACAGTCCTAATATTATTTCAGTATAGTAACACTCCAGGCCATTTTCTGCTGAGTAGTTTTATGTAATGCTTGAGAGTACATTTTGCCAATAATATTTATATACTTTTACCTCAGTGAAACCTCAGCTTAGTTCCTTTCGGTCTGAGTCACACACTCTTTCTGTGGTTACAACACAACAGACCCAAGTAATACGGTGTCTCGTTACGTGGATGACAAGCTTTATATGAGTCCTGCAGCCAGGTCCATGTATAATTACTGAGGTCATACAGTATCCATCTAAATGTGACGTCTACACCCCTGATTGTTTCTTTTATTATTGATGTTGAGGTCCTATTTTCTGCTTCATTATTAAAATTAATATACACTATTAGCGTGACTGTACACAGCTCAATAAGTATCTGAAAGCAAATTAAGGTCTGTCCTGGGTGAAGGTCGTTATTGTAGTTCTTACTCCAATATATGGAATTTCAACATTTGGACAACCTTGATGTTAATGGTCTTCCGCAGCTGAAGGACATCGATGTGCTTTATACTTTTACGTAGCTTCACTCTGCATGCAACCTCTATTTTCTTGCTTGAGCAACAGACGTGGATTTTCCATCTTCGGGTTACTGCACATCAGAAACTGCACGCACGCCCACGCGGTTCATTTTAAACCAGCTGCACCTTCTGTTCTAAAAACGTCATGCCTGGCAAACATGTCCGACTGGACACGGCCTGATTTCTATGATGGCAAACGATCCCTTTTATGGACGCAAACAGTAACGTGAACAGGAAACTGATACACGCCTGGATAAGATAAGACTTGATGGGGGATCATTGTTCTCCAGTTAATTCCCGTCCCATTTAGTCCACAGTCACTCTCCGTCTCAATGGTTCAAAGACAAAATTACACAAGATGCAACCAGAGAACTCTCTTTCGCGTGTGTGGTGAATGTAGGCTGGAGTTGGCAAAACTACTTCACAGTTTCACCCTTGGTGCCAAAACAAAACATGGCTGGTCTGAATATTTTAAAACGTCCTCTGCACTGGTTCATATCTACAAGGAACTGGATTCTGTTTTGATAGTTTGGGGAATCTCCTTGCTGTTTTCAACGCAGTAAGTGACACCAACAAATTCTCTCCCATTACCAATAGTTTCCGTCTTATGCTCTGCAGGGAAAAAGGGACACGTGGCAGTAAATGAGGCAGCAGAAGACACCTGGAAAGCAGAAGGCTCTTGTTAAATGACAGAGTTTGAGTTGGATGAGACCTGGCAGCCTCTCATCTGTCACCTGCAGGTATTAAACATTAATCCTGCAGCTCTATTCAGGTTTGAAGTTAATGTTATTTGTGATTCTTTATTCAACAACACCGAGTGTCACTATCGTTTCAGTCGACACTTGTATTGCATTATAATGCATCTTACAATAGCCGCCCTCAGTGAGCATAAACAATGCACGGTCACACCGGGAAAAACTAGTTTTCGTTTTACTGATATTAAAATACAGTCATAGTGAAATTCAGAAATCTCAATGTGGCGATGTTTAACAAGTGCACAAAAGGAAAACGTTTACACACGCTGCACACACACACACACAACCTACACAGGCAACACTGTCACAAAGGCTCATACAATGTGACAACCACAAACTACTGAGATGACTGAGCACAGGCCTCAGGATGTGCGTCATCCAAAAGCTTGCAGACATTGCAGTGCATGTACCCCCCCCACACACACACACACACACACGCACACATACACAGGTTCATCAAGGTGTAATAATGATACTCCATGACATACAAGGAGCTGTTCTACACAGACAATGAATTTTAAGACTTTTCTTGTCCACCAGTGTGGATATCATCTACAATATGTCCTGAATAAAGAGGGAGAGACAGACACATATACACACACACACACACACACACACACACACAGACAGACACACCTGCTGGTTCGGCTGGTATGGTTGGCATGTGTGCACGCAGGGCAGGGACTCAGTGGCGCTCGTTTCCCGTTACGCGTGCACCGAAATACCGCCACTGTTGTGACTTGTTATACCAACACGCCTCATTAGAAAGTGCACAGCTGACTCTGTGTTTGTGTGCATGTGTCATACTGTTACATCAGTTCCAGGGCCTCGCTGAGGTGCAGGGACGTCTGTTTAAAGCCCTGACTGGAAGTGGGATCACAAGGCAGTGGAGGGTAAACTCACAGCCACTTCTGGTTAGACACTTAAAGGACAGATACGTGCATTTACACCTTTACCCTAAACAGTCAGCTCAGCAATTTCAAGAAATATTTGGACACTTTTATTTATGTATACGACAAAGCAAAGTAATATACATTTTCTTAAACTATCCGCTACTGTTCTATGTTTTTGATGACTATTAACAGGAGACAGTTGTTTTCAATCAGTGCTACATCGCAGCTCCACAGCAACTCACACTGTCACTGATGAGCCTGCCCATGCAGACTTTGCAATCTCCTTTGATCCTCATTGTGTGTAAATGTCTTTGTGTGCATGTGTGTACAGGAGACGGAGTGACACCTCAACAAGTGAGGCTCATAAATATTAATGCGGGCGTCATGAATATTCAGAAGGTGGACTATGAATATTTAAACGGTGATGGAGCATGTGGCTGGGTGACTCGACAGCCACAGACAAGAAACAGACAAATAGACCTCCTCCTCTGCCTCTCCACCTCAGTGCCATGCAGCACACTCGTTCCCCCACACCACATTAATCCTGATTAAGAATACATCATTTTTCATTATTTTGTTTTCATGCAAACTATGGCTGAGGATAAGAGTAACATCTTCATGATGTCTTGCAGCACGCTACCAGCTGCTGTTTTCAAGACGAGGCCAAACCTGCTGAGTGATGGTTTCCTGGCTCCAGCCCACATGCAGTACATCACATGGCTCACATACTTTATACATGTACTCGTCACGTATGCATGAAGATGGGGCCGCGTTTCACGACAGTTGATGCAGCAGGTAGTTCCACGGCACAGGTGGGGTCACCCTGAGGTAAAGAACAAAAAAATGTGTGTACAGGAGATGGAGTGACACCTCAACAAGTGAGGCTCATAAATATTAATGCGGGCGTCATGAATATTCAGAAGGTGGACTATGAATATTTAAACGGTGATGGAGCATGTGGCTGGGTGACTCGACAGCCACAGACAAGAAACAGACAAATAGACCTCCTCCTCTGCCTCTCCACCTCAGTGCCATGCAGCACACTCGTTCCCCCACACCACATTAATCCTGATTAAGAATACATCATTTTTCATTATTTTGTTTTCATGCAAACTATGGCTGAGGATAAGAGTAACATCTTCATGATGTCTTGCAGCACGCTACCAGCTGCTGTTTTCAAGACGAGGCCAAACCTGCTGAGTGATGGTTTCCTGGCTCCAGCCCACATGCAGTACATCACATGGCTCACATACTTTATACATGTACTCGTCACGTATGCATGAAGATGGGGCCGCGTTTCACGACAGTTGATGCAGCAGGCAGTTCCACGGCACAGGTGGGGTCACCCTGAGGTAAAGAACAAAAAAATCCAAAAACCGTATGAAGGAAGGTGGATGATGATGTTTAGATGCAGTGCGTCAGCAGTCAGAAAAACAAAACCATGAGCACAGTCAGGAATAATAGGGGTTCAAACGTGGGCTGAGCTGAGAGTGGGCACCCGGCGCAGGCCTAAAATGGTTAGTCGCGCGGGAGAAGGGTGAAGAGGGGGAGGGGGGGGGGGGGGGGGGGGGGGGGGGGGGGGGGGGGGGGGGGGGGGGGTGTATCATCAGTTATGAAGAGACGACCTGACTGGTTTTATTTTCTGATCAATGAGAGTGACTCACTGTGGATCAGCTTCCTGCCGCATGGACATCATTCAGCACGGGGACTGGGCTCTGTGGACAAGGCTCGGCTTCCGTGTGCGTAACTGTGGCCACCTACATCCACGCATACAGGGTCTGAAGCTGTGTGTGAGAGGGTGAGAGAAGTGCACCTGTCGAGTGATAGACCTCAGCAGTGCAGCGGCTGTGTGGGTTTGTGGTCTATAACGGATGTTTGACAGGCTGATGAGCTCTGGCTGGAACACACTGCTTCCTCCACACTCCTCTGCCTGTCTTCTCATCTCTTTAGGCGGTGGGCGTAAACTCCCTCTTTTTCTTCCTAAACGCCGTCTTTCCATCCACACTCTCTTCCCCCCCCCCCGCTCCTCGAATCCTTCTATGCATGTTTCCCTCTTTTTCTTCCTAAACGCCGTCTTTCCATCCACACTCTCTTCCCCCCCCCCCGCTCCTCAAATCCTTCTATGCATGTTGTTTTCCGCCGATTGCGACGTTGACAGGTCTTCAGAGGGAGAAAAACGCAGAGGGGGAGAAATCAAACAATCTCCTCAATTAGGCAGCCTACACGAATCGCGCGCCTGAACTCCACGCCATCTTCATCAGTTGTCGCAGTTTTTCATCTTCCAGTCGCGCACACCTTTGTTCCGCGGTTTAAAAACGCACTGTTCACAACAAAGGCGCAGGGAACCGTTTAGCTTTGAAGAACAGAGCGCGGCAACCCAGCTTTTAAGGTTTATTTGCATCGAGAGGAGGGAGTCTGCGTTTTTTTTTCTTCTTCCCCTGCCTTAATTGACCCATCAGTTTGCCTGGAATTCACAGAGGCTCCACTGCAGTCGCTAATGCGCGGGCACTCACAATGCAAATGAGTGTCTGCCAGATTTTGTAATAAGATTTTAATATCATCTCGCATTTAAAAGGCCATATCCCAGCATCTTAAATGCAGGAGAGGAGAGGGGAGACGAGGGGAATGCTGATATGATGCAATAATTACACCTGACTGGGAATGAGGAACAGAGACGCTGGATCAGTGACGGGAGGAAGAGCAGGTTTAAACACAGCACAGAACACAGCGCCTCTTTTTGTCCCGTGTCACCCATTCAACTTCATTTCCGGCTGACGCTGAGTGTTGATGACTTAATGGCAAAGAATTACATACTCTCTCTCTCTCTCTCACACACACACACTCTCACACACACACACACGCACACACACACACTGAAGAGAGACAGCAGGCTCTAAATGAACAGGAAGTAAACCACGGGACACACAGAGGAAGTGAAGAAGGAGTTCATACAGGGCCTCTGGTCGGTCAACAATGGGATGAGTCAATACTGTAGTAATACTGCAGTGCAGTGCAGTATACCTGGAGGGGCTCCGACCTGTTGATGCAATCCGTGGTGGCTAACTGGAGTTTTCGCTTTCCTCCCATCTGTCTCCTCTCCACTTGGCTGTCAGCCTCTCACAGCCCCCACTCTCCCATCTTTCCTCCCACACCTCCTGATTCCCTCTCCTCTCCTCTCCTCGTTACGCACGACGCCGGGAAGAGAAAACCTCGGCACTGCAAAAGTCTCCTCTTGGAAACAAAGACAGAAAAAAAAACCAAACATATACATATCTATATGCATCAGCCCCATTTGTGCGATCACGTTGTGTTATTGTAGTCATGTGTTGTCTTTCACTGGTTGTATCTGTATCATACTCTTTCTCTGTAAAGTGCACAGGTGCTGGTGCAGAGTCGATATCAGCGCTCTGATTAACGCTTTTACAGTTTCAAAGATTTCTGTCAGACAGCAGTGACAAAAACTTTCTTCTGTCTCCGTCTTTTTCCCCTTTGCCCATCGTCTCCCTTTCCCCACACACACACACATCCTCCTCCTCCCCGTTTCTCCCATCTTCAGGAGCTCAATCACCCCCCCCTCCTTCCCAACCTTCATTTCTTTCCTGCTTCCGTCCTTCTAATTGTCCTAATCATTTTATCCACTTATCACTCGCTCTTTCTCCTCAGTCGAGCTCTTCTCCTGTACGACTGACCTGGAAGCCCCAGAGCTTGTTCGTCAGCTGTGGGCATCATGACCATAAGCTGAGTCGCAAGGCTATTTATATTTGTTCCTAATGAGGTGAGATTTCTCTCTGCCATAGCAACAGTCTCTATGGATACCCTGCACTTGGATACCAGATCCCATCCTGTTTTAAATGTCTTATTATGGGCTGTGCCTCCCCCCCGTGTATTGTAGCCTAATTAATTCTGAATTATCACCTTTTGCTGTGTGAACAGTGCAAAAAAAAAAGCCATGAAAGCCAGGAAGTGTTCATATCAAAACCTCACTCGTCAATTTGCAGCTTCAGAAAGATCAATGTTAAAGCAACTTGATGCACAGCTCTGATTTTTTTTTTAAATTGTCAACTACTACAACAAGCAGCCGAGAGTAAAGACATTTACAGGTGCTCTAATTATCTGATCTGAAACAAACACACGCACACACACACGCACACACACACACAGGGGGAGTTGCTGTCTTCTGAGAGGCTGATGGGTGTGCTATTGATCTGGTCTGGAACAAGTGAAAAACCGGATGCAGCACAAGTCCCAGGCAGCTGAGTTCAGATCATTAGAGGATCTCTGTGGCTGAGGTCACACAGGTGTTGAGAGCCACCATCTCATTTCCTGCCAAAAAGCGAGACAACCACTCAATACAGTGGCGGAGGAACTTCTTGAGAAAACCACAATCACACACACACACACACACACACACACACACACACGCACGCACACACACACACACACGCACACACACAGTCTCTGTATTTACAGTAAGACTTGGAAATGTTCCCAGCGCTCGTCTGAAGACAGACACAGAGACAGCTGCATGCGCATGTACTCACACAGGTACACACACAAACACACACCCTGACAGGTGCTGCATTGTTATGTTATGTCCAACTCTGGCAGCTTGTTTTCCTCAGACCTCTCACCCGGTGTGATGACTCAGAGACGGGGAGATGAAGGGAGAGGCAGGGACGGGGGTGGGGTGGGGGTGTGGGGTTGTTGGGGGTGGGGATGGGGGGGGGGTGAGGGACGCTGACAGGAGGGGGGGGGGGGGGGGGGGGGGGGGGGGGGGGGGGGGGGGGGGGGGGGGGGGGGGTGAGGGACGCTGACAGGAGGAAATGGAGGGCCTGAGATAGCTGTAGTGAAAGGAGGTTAAGTAAATCATATCATTAATGCTATGTTAAGAGATTGCGTTGACCTCTGCTTGGCTGTCTGCATATGCAAGTGTGTGTATGTGTTTGGCCTTTGTCCTACTAAAAACAGGTGGCAGCAATGACGTCCGTCGTCTTCCCAGCAGTTCACACACACACACACACACACACACACACACACACACACACACACACAATCTCTCCCGCTCTGCGCTCTCTGGTGTCACCCCCCTCCCCCCCAGGATTCTATCGTGCTTGAGATTCACCCATCAGATCGGGTGGCCTCACTGTGCTGCTTCTCTGACACCAGTGTGTGCATGCATGCAAAAACACCCACACATGCGTGCACACACACACACACACACATGCAGGCACCCTGCACGTTGGACTTATACAAGTGGAGCAGCACCACCTGACAGAGGAACACACACACACACACACACTAAAAAGGAAACAGGAAAAGAATATAAAAGGCTTATTTGCCCATGTTGTATAAGCATGTTTCATCTTCCCACTCTCGCCTACCTACACCCACACAGGTTAGATCCAATAGCTGGAGCCAGGACTCTCCATCTTGCAACACAAACATCTCTCCGTGTGAAGGAATATTGCAGTCAAGTTCTTTTTCATAATCTCTTCCCTCTACACCCACACATGCACATGGCGAGGGGGAGAGAGGGAGACGAGGGGGTAAAAAGGGAGAGCTGGTAAAGGAGAATGAAAAAGAGAGGAGGTGAGGAGGGGAGGGGAGGAAAAGAGCGAGGGAGAGGGAGAAGTGTTCATGAGAGCCAGGAGGTAGTTGTTATAGTAACTGTGTCTCTATACCTGTCAATCAGAGCTATTTCAGGCATCTCGCTTCTATGGAAAATCAACGCACATACCGGGGGCCACAGAGCTGCTTCGCCAAGGCGAAATTATCAGCCGACGCACATGCACTGATACTGGCAACTTGGAAGCTGATAGACTGATCAAATTAACACCGTAAACCAGATTTCAGCGCTATGTTATTTTTTGCTCGTCAAAGGCACCGCACAGCTCATTCTTCTTCACACTGCGTCTTACAAGACGTGATGTACCCGCCTGAGGTCGTGTCGCAGCCCGGTCCGATGAACTCGAGTAACCCCACACGCACACACACCCACACACACGCACACACACACACACACTGCCTAGACACCATTCCTCAGGTTTCTAATATCATTTCTGCTCATTTTAAACTGGATAATTGAAACAATCATGCTGAAGCTGGAATTTTTTTTTTTACATTTCTACATTACTTTTCTGAAATTTAAGGCAATTTCAACCATTTATTGACCACTTTAAGCCTTTTTAAAATTTTCATTTTTTTAAACTTTTCTCCACATATTTGAACTGAATGTTCATAAATATTAGCTAAGTATTCCCTGCTTATTGATAACCACCTCTTAAGCATTTCAGCCAACACATTAGCTTTGAACTGTTCCATTCATTGAGTCATCGCTTTTAAGCAGCACTTTGAACTAATTACTTGATTATTTTCATTTAGCTAGCTAAACCACTTATCCCCAGCTGACTAGACCTCCTGCCTTGATTGTTAACTATACTTCATCACAAAACCGTTTTTTTCCCCCTAACAGGCTGAAATACTTTTCTATCTTTTATCAGCTCCCCTGGCAAATAGCATCAGGGTTGGGGATCTCTATTAAAAAAAAAAAGAAAAAACAACATTCATGTTCCCATCATCAAGAACGTCTCTATAATTATCAGCATAATACATTGCCAAAGAAAAACCCTCGATTCAGCCCTAATGCAGACAAACACATGGTGAGGAGGAGAGAGAAGCGATGAGGGAAGAGAGAGAGTGGGGGAGTTAGAATAGTGTGAACACCAATATGGCTGAGTGCTGAGTTTGGGAGCCATTAGGCAGAAGGTAATTAATACCTGTCACTGCAGTGCTCTGTTCGCTGCCTTTATTCTCTTTCAGACCAATTAAAATATGACACTCCTCCGGTGGAGAACGTCTTGTTAAAATTAAGCATCCGAGACACAAAGACACCTTTGATAAACACATCCAGGGCTACAATTGGCTTTGGCAGCAACGGCATGCTGTATAGATAGATCGAGAAAGGAGACATGGCAGTGGATGTGTGTTGTGTCACCTGCAGTGGATGGGAGCTGTTGGATCTGATTAAGTGTGTGTGTGTCCTTCCTGGTGAGTTTGACTCAGTGGAGAGTGACGTGATGCTGTACGACGTGCACGAGCCAAGAGACACTGACCAGTGAGAACAAGTCACTGCCAGCGATTTGCAGCTTTGATGGCAAGGACGGACGAATGGTAAGCAAAAGCAGAGGAGCCAGGGGAGAGGGGAAAGATGCAGGGGAGAGCAGATGAGCGTATGAAAAGACAGGTGGTACGCAGAGGGGTGTGTGTGTGTGTGTGTGTGTGTGGGGGGGGGGGGGGGGGGGGGGTTGAGAAACAAAGGGAAATGTGATGAAGTGAGTCTTGTAGGAAGAAAAACAAAACAAAACGAGAGAGAGCAAGCTGTGGGAAAATGAAGTGGAATATTTTAAAAAAAAAAGAGTTGAACTGATAGGAGGTGAAGAAGACAGACGATTAGATGGAGGGAAGAGAGGAAAATGGAGAGGGGTGGAGTGATGGATGCAGGCAGGGGACCAGCAGCTCTCTGCCAACATCTCCATGCATCCTTCCAGACATCACACTGCGCTGCCATCTGCCTTCCTGCCACACACACACACACACACACCCACACACACACACACACTCTCACACTCAAACATACACGCAGCGAGCAGATATGTGAAATCATTAGCGTCTCCTGACACTGAATAAATATCTTGGGATGAAATCTGTCTGTGGAGAAATCACCTGCGGGGGAAATATGATTGGATGAGATCACGACCTCAGTGAAACGTAATTTGCATGTCATCTAAATGGGATCTGCCCCGAAATGCTCTGGAGGTCAAAAAGCACCCGATTAGTCGGATGGAACAACTCCCTCCCTGATTGGTTGTAAGGTGCAACAATGGCACGTGAGGTGGTATTTGGGTACTGTCCCCCCAGTGAGCTGCAGGACTGCCCTCTTCTGGCTGCTTTACAAACCTCCACACTCACAAACACACTCGGATTAATGGATTCAACCACGGAGTAATACTTTGTTAATAGGGAAGAAGACGCCATGTAACGTTTCAACTAAAAGGACAAAGGAGAGTCAATAAACTCTTCAAAAACAACACCAGAGGAATATTGACACTGCCTCTTTCAGTAACATGATGAACACAATAAAACAGACACACTGTGGCTGGCAGTTGTTTTTAATCACATAGCTGAAGAATAAAAATAAACACACAAAGAGCATGAGAGTGCAGCGCAGTGTCTCAGTTAACCACATACAGAGTCTTATTTATACATATATTTATATAATAGAATCATTTCTCCCACTTGTACAACTTCTGATTGTAACACAGAAATATACCCACATTCCCTGTGTGAGACAGAAAAGAGGGAAAGACAGCAGAACTCTCAACAGTCGTCAGAAAGATTAGAAAACCTGCAGGCCATTGGGTTTTATAGGTTTATACATCAGCGAGGCATCAGTATTCATTACAAAAATAGGATTAAAGTTGATATAGATGAAGAGAGCCGGTGGGGGGAGTGATGATGTGGCTGCATCCACCCATCAGAGCATGACTCCCATCATCCACCCACACAACATGCACTCTCAAACCAGGAGACAGAGAGCCGTCTATGAGCCTCCATGTTCGTTGTACAGCAGTCCAGCCTGGACAGAGCCAGTTAATATTGAAACCCAGGTAGAGTTAAATTAAACAAGTAACAAAACTAGGATATGAGTACATACAAAATGCTTGTTGAGGCAAGAGGAGGGGGTTAGTGCATCAATGAAAGCTGAGATAGATGAGGAAAAGTGCTTTTATGGCGCTGAAAAAAAAACACCGAAAGAGGAGAAGAAAACCGTAATGAAAGACAAAACAAAGAACAGCGAAATAACAAAAGTTCTCAGAAGAGGTGCAAAGCAGCACTGACTCCACTGTTCACTTGGGCTTTTACAGCTGCTAATGGAGCGAAATAAACAAAGGATTCGACAAAGGGGAGTAAATTAAGATAAAGTGTTATTGCTGGGGGTGTTTTTATTTGGTGTTAACGTGTGAGAAAAAGAATAAGAGAATAAGGGGAGAGTTATTGTTGAGGGTAGTAGGGCTGATGCTGCTGTGGTGGCTGCTGTGGGTAGCCAGGATAGGGCTGTCCAGCAGGAGGGGCTCCTGGGTATCCACCTTGTCCTGGAGTCCCCTGGTAGGACATGTAGGGCATACTGGGCATGTTGTACTGGCTGTAAGCATAGGGGTTGTAGCCCATAGGCACCTGGAAGTACCTGCATAGACAAATGAGAAATCGATCTAGCAGAATTCTTCTGCATTGCCATGCTATCACATTAAGAGCTAGAAGACACGAGGCACTGGGCTCAACAAATACAACAAATACTGATGACTGAAATGTAAACCAAAACATATTCTGAAATCATGAGGGCAATGAGAAACTCACCCTGGGTGGCCTGGGTAGGTGGGGTAGGGTGGTCCCTGGGGCTGGGAGACTGGTGCCACAGGTTGTGGGTTGTTAATGGGGGGGCCAGTGGGTGGTGTGTTGGTGGGGGTGGTGGCGGCAGCCTGAGGGGTGAGACTGGGAGGTGGAGGCCTGGCTGGGGGCTGGGGCTTTGCTTGGGGTTGCTGCTGGGCCTGTTGAGGTTGCTGAGGCTGCTGAGACTAACAGGCAGAGAGAGAGAGAGAGAGAAGACCTGAAGAAGGCTGATACACAACCATCGACCTTTTACAAAGTTCAATAACAAAAAAGGTCATTCATGTTTATTTAGTATAGCACCCTTCACAGAAAAGGCACAACGTGCTTCACATTAAAGAAAACAACGCAATAACAGTAGAAACTCACAATAAAAACACAAAAAATGCATAAAGACTTCAGCAGAATGTAAGTGGATGAATGCAAAGGCCTGACCACGCAGGGCTAGATACATAAAGAAAGGAGCCTTGAAATGAATCTCAAACATGATGTAAATCCAGTGTAAAGACAATATGTTGGTGCTTACATATACCGTCCTCGGTGCAGGGGTGGGGCCAGCAGTCGGGTTGCTCTGATAGGCAGGAACATTGAAGGATGGAGCACTGGGCTCTCGGGCGATGCTCTGCTGCAGGTCCCTGAACCAAGAATCGAAACATTACAAATGTTTCCCCATAGCTGTTATCAGCTGCAGTTAAATAAGCCTGCCAGACAATGATCAACTATAATAAATTCATAAACAGACGAGTGCGTACTTAAGTAGTTCATCCCGCTCTGTCTTGCGAGCAAAAACGATGTCGCTGCATTTGTTCTGGAACTTAAGCAGGATTTCTGTCAAGTCGTTGTAGAACTGAAAGAGAGGGGGAAAAGTGGTGATAAAAATAAATCACCTGACTTGCAAACCACCTTGACACACAAACACTAAATAAATACACAAAAAAAAGTTGTAGAGTTAATTCCTGCTGAGGCCTGTTTGTGCGTTTTTTCCGCTGAGTGAGTACCTTGGTGCCTTCGCGCAGATTGTTGCTGATCTCAACGTAGCTGTCATGGGCTGAAGCCAGCTTCTTCAGGACCTCCTCCCTCTGGTTGGCCTCTGTGTTGGACTGCTTCAGACTGCTGAAATCCTGGTGGGAAGTCTGGAAAAGGATCACAGGTTGAAAAGACTCAGGATTTTAACCTCGGAAACCTCTTAGAACCAAGGTAGATTCATGCTTAAGAACAAATTTTTCTTCACACACGACTGCTGACTGACGACTGCATGCACACTCCCTTTAATACTTTTGACCTTTGTTTGCTCAAGTTCAAAGAAGGTCAAACTTGCAGCAAAAGCATCCTTTATGCAGGTTTAAGTTTTAGAGTTTCACTTCAGCAGTGGAGAACACATGTTCATCAACTCATGATGAGAATTGCCTCTTCAAAAACAGGCTGCCCTGTGTGTGTTTATTTACCTGAACTTTTCCCAGCAGCTCTTCCTGTGTACGGAGCGTGGCTTGTACTCTCTGATTGTAAGTGCCATACAACTGGTCGAGCTGGGAGAGGGACAGCTGCTCCTCATTTATGGCCCCGGCCTGGGCGAGTGCTGTCAGAAAGGTAGTTGACATGTCAAAGGTCACAGCCTTTATCTCTCCTTCAAGTGTCTCCCTCTCCGTCTTCATCTCATCCAGTTGACTGAGAAGGGAGCGCAGCACGTTCACTACCTGGAGTGAAGACAGACAAGACAACTCAATTCTTCAATGCCACAGCGCACCAGCCTACATTTACCGTGACCTTTCAACCTTGTCATAATAACTGCAGTCTACAGCACACCTCAACACCTGCGTCAACACAGTGTGGCTTGAGACATACACTTCTTCACCTTTTCCCAGTGCTGCTTGCTTAGTTCTATAAGTTCCCCAGTGGAATACAATGCAAAGTCAGCAAACAAAATGAAAAATGGAGCAACTGTGTGGAGAAAGGGAAGAGCCATAAAGCATGCGATGTCCACTGGGGGTTTGCAAACGGTAAGTATCTGTACTTATGTGGCGCACAAAGTATCTTTGGAGAAGGTGGCAGAAGGAATAGAAAGTTTTGGTTTACATAAACAACAAAACACACAAACAAAGACAGAGAGATAAAAAACAGGGAGACAGACCTCGCTGCCCTGCAGTGTTTTGGTCGGGTTGGCAGAGGGGATGGCGGCATTGAGCTCGTCCTCTGGCTTACACAGGAGTGTGATCATTTCACAGTGGGCACCGTAGCGGTCCCTGACCACCTGATCAGCCTGTACAGCCTTGTCCAAGATATTACGGAAGTTAGCACCCTCTGGGAAGGAGAGAGGTTGTGGGAGAGAGAGAAGGCAAAGACAGATGAGGACACATCAAAACATACCTACAGACTGTGTATAAACTGTGTGTGTGTGTGTGTGTGTTTACCTGCACGAAGGGGCTTATACAGATCTCCAGATGGGGTTCTGTTCCAGCGCTGGTTGAACTTGGCTCTCAGCTCATTGTCCGTTGTCTCCTCATCGTCCAGCATCTTCAGAGACTGATGGACAAAAGCACAAAGATACTGCATCACATCAGAAGATCTGATGAAAAAGCCTTTGTTGCTCATTTATGGCTTGTGGCATGGGCCCTGTGTGCACAATCATGACCGACGTCTCCTGTAGAATTAATTACTCAGGAATCTTCTGCAGGAACACAGGTATATGCTTTCATGAGGGACTGCAGCTCACGGTTAAATTGCTATTATAAGTTCAGACAACTCAAGGTAATACTTTCATATTCTATAAAAGACAGAGGAACAAAATAAAATTAAAATGAACTGAAAACAGTAAATATGTGCTATTTTTGGTGACAAATAATTGCCATTTTCATTCCAAATTTCTGCATACAAAGAATGGATGAAATGTTTCACAACTTTTGGGTATTCTTAAAAAGTAAAAACAATGGCGTTTGCATTTTAAATAAATAATAAATACCCTGCTTCTTGGCCAGATTAACTGTTTTACAACAGAACTACTTACTTTTAGGAGAATTTAGGACAATCAGATTTGGACTTTTCAACTCTGCCAACAAACTTGGAAGCAGATTGTGTTTAATGTTTTCCATCCGTCTGTTTATTTGTTTGTCTAAAATACGGGTTGGCTGAAGCTGGTGGACAGACAGTTCTTGGCCCAAAGATCAGTGGATTAGATTTTACTGATGATCCTGATCTGGGATTTCCGCCATTAGGAACAATTATGAGTTTTTAGGATTCATGTGTTAGTTTGTTAGAGGTGGTAAAGAAAAGTCCAAGTTACTTTTATTTAATTAAGCATTTAGGATTATGATAAGCAGAAAACCAAGAGATTTAATTACTGGCATGTGGTGGAGCAAAATATTTCTGAGTCAGTGCATTTCTCCACTACCAACCTCATCCAGGATCTCTCTGTTGCGAGTCAGAAGCTCAGGTAGGTCTTTAATAAGCTTCTCAATGCTCTGCAGTCCTCCTTGTTGCACAATGGATCTTGCCTTCTCAGCAATGGATTGTGGGATTGAATCTCCTGACAGATCCTCCAGTGCAGCTGGCAGATTCAAGGATGCCAGTACCCTGATGGACAAATAATCTATGAGTCATTATGCTCTCTCTCAAAACACTAACATGTGCCCTATCACTGGGTGATAACATTCTTGTAACTACTTTAATTTCAAAAGTTATCCGTTATCAATGGAATAATATATTGTACTCATCTGTTTGCTTGACAGAATACGGTAAATTCTGAAGCAATAATCAGTATCTCTCAAGTGTTTTAACTACAGCATGTGACAGAAGTGCTTGACTTATATTTAGGGCACTACAATTAAATTAAAAGTACTTTTATTGACATTTTAATGCACCATTATGAAATGAAATTTTAATAAAGCCATCCACACATGCAGACACAAGCACTCAGAGACGCTCTTACTAGAAGACAAATACGCAAATGTATTTCCATTTTAGTGACGTGTGAGTCAGGTTTTTTTTAACGCCCATAAGCACCTGACAACTTGGCAGAGCTAATGTGTACTGCCTCCCAAAAAACATAATAATGAAAAGAAATAATTATTAACCACCCAGGCTGCAAAAACTTCAACTTTAACCCATATACCTCTTGCCACCATGACATCAGATTATTTAACTGTAGCAACACCCTGCAAAGCCTATTGCACACAAGTGCATTAAGTTATTTATAACTTTGTTGCAATGCTACTTTGTTTGCTAGGAGGACAACACACCCGTTGCAGAGATTGGTAGCCTCTCTCATTGCTCCCACCAGTCTGTTAACAGTCTCAGCCTTCCTCTGGTTGTAAATGCTCATGGACTGCTGCACTGCCATGGGAACCATCTTCTCAAACAAGTCTGAGGCGGAAATAAAAAACATGAAATTATCCACAACCTATGGAACGACTTTAAAGTGATACTTTTAGAGAGGGAATTTAGCTGTAACAAAATAAAATAGAGTCAGCAATCTAAAAATAACCTAAAAAGCCCTTGAGTGGGAGACTGTTATCATTTGTCCAATGCTTTTAGAGATTCTCAGTTCACTGAATGTATAACAATATCCAGATAGAAATAACGCTCCCATCAAGGGAAATATCACACAACACAATGTCCAAATTCACCACACCGTGTACTGTCTTTACCTGTAAATTTCTGGCTGAGGGGAGGCGTGACGGGCGTGGCTTTGACCAATGCTGCTTTGCCAATGTGCTCCAGATCCTTGATTTCGGGAATACGGTCATGGTAGATAAAGTCGTTGTCTTTTTTGGCTGCAGTGAGGGCTCGGTTGATTTTGTCAGTCAGGTCCTTAACGCTGACATACTCGTCATAACGTGAAGCCACAGTTTTCACCAGCTCTGCTGCATGCTGTAATGGTGGATTAAGGCAAAAAAATAATTATGTCAAGTTCACAACGCCATTAGACGTAAGTAGGTAAAAGAAATGTTTTGTGTAAAGTTCGTACCTGCAGTCGAGCAATCTCCTCTCCAAAACGCTTCTTCTGCTTGGCCAAGATGCTCTGGTGCAGCTCGGCATTAGCCTGCATGATGCAGTGCTTGGCAGCCAGGACTGGCATCACCTCCTGAAAATAAAAATACTGACCAGGGAGAGGCAACCACAGAGCAACACACAGGCACGCAAACAAATATAAACACACACGCACACAACAGCAAGGCAAATCACAAATGACATAACGAAAGCCAATCACAAAGAGGCACAAGCAGTCAGAGGTGTGCAAACATAACATAAGCATGCACACGCACACACACAACCAGTGCCAACACCAACACCAACACCACCAGGGATGCAGAAAGAAAGGAAGACGAGAGAGAAAACAGAACAGGCCATGAGTGTTTAACCTTTTGGCAAAAGCCGCTACACCGTCATTAACTATCCCGAGCCATGTACACCTTTGTGTACAGAATGAATACAAGTCAACCTGAAGTTCAGCAGTAACTAGCCAATCAGAATGAAAACAGGATGGAAAACGGACCAATGAGACAGAGAGAGGTTGCAATTTGGAAAGTCCCAGAACCTGAAAACCACTCCTGAAAACTTTTTCCCATCAACGCACACACACAAACCAACACACACAATCAGGCACACCATCCAAAATGCCAGACCGTAACTGTCCAAACTGTGCATCTCAGTCACAATGAACACACGGCTGACAGTGAGTGTGTTTCTTCTGCTTTTTAGTGAAACCTGAGCTGTGCTTAGTTTATTCTCAAGCTGCATGTTTGAGATTTACATACCTTTGGAAGATTATCTTTGTACTGACATTGCTTGAAGGCGTCGCCATAAAAATCAGCTGCTTGGTTGGCCAGTTTAGCAATGAGAGCATCTTTCATCCTATCTATTGGTTGAAAAAGCCACATTCAATTCAATTAGTAAATGGTACATTTTAAAAACAGATGAGATGGATGGGTTTCTTCTTGCAAACCACACATCACATAGCAATGCCACGTCTGTGTTTTGCTAAATCTTTGTAAGCATTCAGTTATACATTCACATTACATAAGCGTTTTTCACAGCTGTTTGACTGCTATTTTATTTATTTGACAACAATGTTAATATACTGCCCTTACATTCCACCAAGTGCAAAAACTGTTTTACAGCAAAAACATCCCTCTCAGCAAAAGAATATACGTCTATTTTTAAGGGTTCATTTTATGATATAACTTTCAAAAGTGTAGTGCTTAAAAACTCTAATAAGCAACTTTGGAGACAGAACTGGGACAGAGGCTGTGTGCAGCCTGTGCCACAAATGCCTGCTGCCATTGCTAAAATTACTCTTCTTTGGGCAAAAAAAATTCATGAGTGTGTAATTAAAGATGCTGCTTATTTAAAGAACCTACAATTACTCTGCTTCCATTATATCAGCAAGACTAGTAAATGTGTGACGCCAGAGTCCCCAAACAATGAAACTTTTCAGACACTTTACTATTTTTTGTGTGAGGTTCTTTTATTTTTAACCACGGGCCTAAACTTCTTTTTAATTTATCTACATGTCAGACAGTGGCCTGGATAATAGTGATGGCGAACAAATAACTCTGCAGTAGTTAATAATGTTGCATATCACTACATAAATACAATGTGCGCTTGAACAATTGGGGTGTTTTGTCTTTTGGTACCTGAAGTAGCTTTGAGGAAGAAGACCTCCTGGGCCTGGGCCAGCATAATGAGATTCAGGGTTCCCACAGTCTCAGGAGCAATGTCCATTGTGGGCTCCCTATTCAGTGCGGATAGGACTGTGTCCTTAATGTGACCAAATGCTCCGCTGGCCAGCTTGATAAAAACATAGACACATTTTTCAATTGGGTTATCTATATTTTGAAGCTTTAGCAACAATTTAAGAGAAATGAATGAAATCTGCTTTCACAAAAAGACAGTTCTGAAAGCTACTCACAGGCTCATGCCTTTGTCAAATGTACGAAGTTTATTTTGATGAGTGAAACATGTCAAGACTGCAATTCACATGTGGAACTCTTATTTCAGTGCCTACACTTACAGACCAACTGACATACTATAAATGAGAACAGGTCTGCCTCGGCCATTAACTGAAGCATTTGCTAATAGTCAACAATATTTATAAGTCAACTATAAGTCAACTCAATATTTATATTCATTTATTTTCAGACACTGTAGGTTTACAGTCCTTAATTAATTTAACTAGCTGTGGAGCAATTATGCTGCCACAGCCCCATCTAGTGGACAAACTTTTTGCGCAAGGGATGGTGGTAGTTATCGTCCATTTATCGTTATCGAGGTGAACTGCTCAATTTATCGTGATATTGATTTTAGGCCATATCGCCCAGCTCTAGTCACACTCATATTTCCATATTCCATGCAGTCATTTGCACCCCACATTTAAATAATGCTGTGCATGTTACAGTACAACAGTGTGGTGTTGAACCCACCTGATAGAATTTGGCTGCAGCCTTCAGTCCCTCATCGTTGTCCAGGTTCTGCTCGGAGGCGATCTGGCTGGCCAGTGCTGCTGCATTGAACAACACGCAGGTCTTCTCATAACCCAAGCTGGCCAAAGCTGCAACACAATAACACTGCATTTACTTCCAGGCACAACTAAAGCTACTGAATAGAAAATCTACAATAGCGCACACACACATTTTCTAATTAGTAAGATTAAGACAAATTTAATTTTCTTTTCACAGTTTGGTAATACAGAGGACAGAGAGATACACTTCTGGGGTTTTGTGAGGTTGGCCTTTCCTCCAATCAACATTTTCCACTGCTTTATTCTAACTAACAGAAATATAGAACAGAAAAAAAAATCCCCCAGTCATGAGCTTGCACAATTCACCACAGTGGACAAAAGATTTAAGCGTGAAAAGAATGAATGTGCAGAGTGTGGGGTGCGACAAAGAGCAATCTTAAGAACTAGGACATGTTTTTCAACTCTTTTTTTCCCTCTTCCCTTTTTCTCATTTGCTTGGAGCACCTGTCAGTCTTGGACTCTAAAACATGTCTCACTATTTGCTCACTCTCATACACAAACACACACCACAGCGTCTTGTTTTTCTAATCACTATACAACACCTTTTCAGGTCTTCTTCTGATTTACAGTAAAACAGGGGTGTATGTATGTGTGTGTGTGTGTGTGAGAGAGAGAGACAGGGAGAGAGACACAGATGAATTAAGAGATATGACAATGAGGGAAAAGCCCCTTATTGACTTTTACTCTTGCAACATTAGCTACTCCATCTGCAGCAGATTATATCCCTGAGCTACACGCCATCACTCTTCCACAGACACAAATGCAATTAATGAGAAGCTGCACCTACCAAGCTTCACTGAGCCACCAAACAACGACCCTTTATCAAAGGCATCCTTCCATGTGAAGGTTAAGCAGAGCTGTGGAAACAGAAAGAGGCCTTGTGTTGGACTTCTTCACTTAGGGAACTACAACGAACCCGCAGTTATGTGTGGTATCCAATCAGTTACCTGGTTTTCAGAGAAGGGAAACTTGGGCTCAACAGCACACAGCTGGTCATAGTACCTGTAGAGAGAGAGACATTATAGGATTAAATTCAATTGACTTTTGAAGTTAACGTTGTTTAATGTTACTTTAAAAATAACATACAAGGAATTACTGACATCACAGATGAAATCAAAACAGAGTGAATACTGTGACACATATTGCAACTTTGTGATTTGAGAGAGCTCAGTCATTTCAGAGACACTTGACAGTGAGTCATGAAAAAATATCTGTATATGCAAGCATGCTGGAGTGCATACAAACACTCACATACACACACACACAAAGCCTGTGAAGTGAACTGTCCATTACAAAGAATGACAATATGCAGAAGGTCTGGTTACGGAATCCCTAAACATGAGATCATCCAACCTGCTTTTCTAGTGCCAAGAAAAACTGGAGTACAATAAAATACATAAACAAAGACTGGTTTATTTTTTAGAATTACTCATATATATATATACTTTGTAATTCTAATATCTCCCATTTAGGTGGACAATGATACACACACATGCATACACATGTGCATAGAGGAAAGATGAGATGAGGTGTGCCTTCAGAGTTAAGTGAAGAGAAAGAAAGAAAATGTCCTTAAGAAAACAATGGTCACCACGATGACATAACAGCTGTGAGTCTGCTCACCTGTGAAAAGGGTAGGGCCTGTTACCCTGACTACCTGGCACACAGCTAACAGACATGTGCAAGGAGCAACAATGCTAACAGTCAGCAATAAGACAGTCTGACCTAAAACAGACATCAACCACTAACTTAGAGGTAGACAATAGCAGAAAAGGCATTAGAGATTCACAAATGAAATCACCCTATTGTGCTGAAGTCAGTCTTGCATTACTCAGATTCTGGCCACTCTCCACTGTCAGTACTTTACACTCAGCACATTGTAGCGGTATAATCTTTCAAGAGCTTTACCTTGGCACATATAAGACAATTCTACTCTCCCTTGCAGCTATAGAGAAACTCACAGTGGAGAAATGAATGACCGAATGACTCATTATTAATGAGTCACAAAGAACGAAGACTCAAATGACAAAGGGCAAAGTCTACATAGTATATAAGCAGTCTTAATATGAACAGAGTATATTTGATAATACTTCACACAACAGTGCTAAGTGCTGTAAATGATATGTGTGCATATGGACAAGGCCGGGACTAACTCGGCCAGGGCCTATCAGACTTTTCCATTTGAACTAAGTCATTAAACAATTATAAGTGTACATGGTTGTATAACAGTAGGAGGGCAGCTAATAAACTGGGGTGTATCAGTGGAGCACGGGACACAGAGGAAGTTTGATTTTGTCACATAAATCTTCTTCCTCTTTGGAAAATGGTTAGCATTGTGACTCTCTTTTGTTATTAGTATTTTTTGTAAATATGTATTTCTGTTATATAAGCCACAAACCTGCTAATATAAACTGAAATGATCTCACTGTGTATATGTCTCTCCATTTCACTCCTCTCTTCTGATTTCCATATTCACACTTGCATGGGCAGTTATCATTCAATCTGTCTGCTGGTTCAAAAAACTGGTTTATTTGTCCTGTCACACTGTGGACATCTATTCGTGTCGGATCTCAATGTGTATGACAGTAGACAGTAGAGCTGACTGTGCTTGGATGGAGCTGTGGAGATACACAGCTGGTCTCAATGACTGCTGACGAGTTTAAAATTGCCTTTGAGCTGACACTCACCTGACTCACTAATGTATTCTGAACGTCGAAAACCTCTGTTTCTGTCATGACTCTAAAATCAGATTCAGTCAACAAATGATCGGTTCCAAAAAAAAGGCAGCTGATGACGGTTAGTGATGTTTGTGTTAATGTAGAGGCATTATTTTCCGTTTTTAAAAAAAATATTATGTTTCACGTTCAAGCAAAGTTAAACACACACGGTTCTGTCTGTCACTTTGGTGACAAAATAAAGATGACGTTTAAAGCTAATTCTGATGCTAAAGTAAACCCTGTAGATTTCCCTGAGTCAGTGATTTTAAATAATTAACCTGATCGGCCTTGACGGTTATTTTTGTCGTTTACGTATCTGACAGTTCAGTGAAACAAGTTGACAATCCAAATATATATTGGCCCGTTTGAAATTTCATATTCATAGTATACTACGTGCTAGCATGTTAGCTTGACCAACTTTAGCTCACAGGATAGCAAATACAAGCTAATACATCTGGGTGCGGCGATGACTAAGCTAGCTTACCACCACCTGTAAGAAAGTGTCTCTTGGTGAAAGTACTATGGTAGCTGGTTCGGGTGTTTATAGAGAGGGGGGGTCTACCTGAGGAGGACTTCCAGGGAGCTCTCATGTTTGTCCAGCGGCCTTCCCAACGCGTTTTTCCGGAGCTTGTTCAACTCCTCCACGGCGCGTAGATACTCCCCTTGCTCATCGCTAGCAGCGTATGTAGCCGTTACAAATTTCGATAGCGGTTTCACCAGGTCCACTTCAGATGACTTTTTTAGCGGGACAGAAATAAACGTTGCCATTTCGGCCCGTGAATTAATTAGAACGACAGAGGCGATTTGACACTAACGAACACAAACAACAGCGGGCGGCCCACTTCCTGGATTCTCCCTGGGAACGTCAAACTACGTCATGTAGGAGGGCGACGCGCGCGGCGCAGAATCACTGTCGCAGTCATGAGAAATGATGCTAAAAGAAAATTAGCTTTGTCTGTTAGTAACCACGACCGTTTGTTTCCTTCTTTCTCTACTATGTTCGCTGTGTGACACATTGCTGTGATGTAATCTGATTGAAAACGCACCATTTAAATGCAATAGGGACAAAAGTGGCCAACATCAAAGTGAATCAACGTGTGTACATACGATGGTTTTGTTTATTTCTGCGTGTTTTTCTTCGCTTTCACTATAACGCTACTTTTAATTCGTCAGTAAACGTGGATGTATGTAGCATGTCTGTATTTGTCTGTATAATGACTTACTTCATGTTTCTCTTTCTTTTCTTTTACAGTTGATGGTTACTTACATTTAAGACTTAAAATCCATTTAACACATCAAACTGTCACTGTTCTTTAATGTCTCATCATGACATTTTATATTGTGCTTATGAGGTATGTTATAAACCAACTTTATAGTTTTTACTATCTCGCTCCAATGAAACCTTTAATTAGCTGGAGAGAATAATCCAAACATATCATGGAAGCAACACAGTTTTAACAACGTATATTCAGTTAACACTCATATGACATTTGAACAAATATTGTCTCATAAATCTGTTTAGTATTTTTTTGTTCTATGAATGCAGCAAGACACGAGGTAAAGTTATGAAATCATTTATTCCCAGCACGTGGTTGTGTACACCTCCAGCATACGATACTGTACACATGAGAAGAAGCATCATCGTTGACATTGGGTTGTACATAAACAGTGGTCACTTCTCCTGCTCACTCTCACACACTCACTCACACACACATACGACTGTCAGGCTATCACGGGTGAAAACAGCTCCCCACTGTTTGCCTGACTTGGTTATCACATCCACTCAATTCTGAACAATTGTTGAGTCGATGAACAGTTCTCTGTGCTGTGTTTCTGCACCACAAGTCCTGGGCTCTGGTGTGTGGTGTGACGAAAACACATTTCTTGACCTTTTGTTTTCCTTTTGATGCAGTGGGCAAAAAGAGTGTGGCTGTAGGAGTAGAGACTACACATCAAGCTTTAGTTTTGTGATTTTCTTCAGTGCAGGCTTGGTCTCTGTCATCTAGAAAACAAAGTTACACTCATCACGGACCAAGCTTTCCCTCCCTCCCTTCCCTGTCTTCCACATGCTTTTTACTAAACAGCAAGCTAAACACAGTTTCATTATACCAACAGAAAAAAAAAAGATTGTGACAACTACTGACATGTTTTTTTTCAAGAACAAAAAAAGATGCACACACATACACATATATTCTGATGCTTAGAGGTGTGCAAACTGTATGCACTTCAAAACTGTCACACATCGTGCACCAAAAGTAAGGGGGGGTCAACTAAATCTACAGAGCCTCACTGTTACTCCCTGACCCGTGTGAGGTTACCTTTCATTTGTCAAAGTAACGGCACAGACATATGACAAACACCTTATGTGTTAAGCTACATTTAAATCACAAGATTTTGAAGATGGATGTGGAGCTGCCATCACTTTCTAGTCTACAGGATAAGACTACTGAAACCAGGACACAGCAGTGAGTGCATTGCTATCAGCCTGCTGCGTGATTGGTTGTTCGCTGCAGATGCTGGAGTGGAGGGTTTACAGTATCACTCTGTATGTGCAAAAGCAGCTCCACTAACCGTGGGCTTTATTAATCTACTCCTCAATTCTTTTACTGTTTCTATGATCACAATGTACAGAGCCAATCAAAAAATGCCTATCAATCTAAAACACATTTGGTCCACATTGTAGAAGGTTTTTGGATTGGCATCCTGCTCCGCATGTCAGTCTTCTACTGAGATTTGTTCCTTTTTTTTTTTTACACATGTGCAGCCAATGGCTCAGAGGGCATGAACTATAGTCCTCCTTTTCCAAGTTAGCACAAAAAGCAAATGGGTCAGAGAGGTGCATGTGCTCCATGTGTACAAGAGACAAAAAGACTGAACTAAAAACAATGGATATGGCACCAGAAACAAGTTGACGAGAGCAACAGAGACAGTTTGTCCATAAATAAAGCATCAACTAAAACCGGTGAATGTGTAGAACTAATTGGACAAACGCGAACAGAGCGTTGAGATGAGTGTGATGTGCAGACAGGGAGATATGGCTGGAAGTCTGAAATCACACAGGATGACAACGAGAAGGAGTCATTTAAATCAGTCCATTTGATAAAGTGTAAGAAAACCAAATGATTCACCTCCCCAGAAGCTGATGTCTCTTCCACAAATTTAGCCTGGACATTTTAAGGGTTGCCAAGCTCAGTGACCAATAAATGATTTACTAAGACAATCTCGACAGAATGTTTAACAAGCAGAGTAAGCTGGGATTCTCGTTTAAGCAAGTTAGTATTTTGAAAGTCGCATGCTGTTCAGCAGTACAGGTTATCAGTTACTGGCCTAGTGCTGGTTGTGCGTGTTGTGTAGGTCGGGCAACGAGCAATAAGTAAACTCTGCTTTCTTTCCTTCTCCTGCTGGCCAGATTATCACTCTCCTCTCTCTAATGGAGCCTCCCCCTCCCCTCAAAAAAACATTAAAAAAAAGATAAAATACTAAAATCAAAAACCTTAGAAAGATTGCTATCTTTCCCCCAAACCCCATATCCCCCAGTCTCTTCTCTTTTAACTTTCCTCCTTTAAAAGTGTTTTCAATATGAAACAGTGGACACACCCATGTCAGATTCTAACATTTACATGGCTTTATCATAGTCTGTCTTCCTTCCATCAAGTGAACGGTTAGAGAGAGAGAGTGGGGGTGGAAATAGAAGGAAAGAGTAGAGGCAGGGACAGAGGGAGGCTTCTGCTCCAAAACAGAGGGTGGAGTATTAGTGATGCCATCTGTCCTGATTACTACTTCAGGATTAGATGGAGTCCTTCGCCTTGTTCATCTGGTGGAGGAAAAGAGTGATGATAAATTCATTAAATTCAAGGATCCTTCCAACCTGGTTTTGTGCCAAAAGTACATTATCAGAAGAGACTGCATTATGAGCTCACCGTTGAGAGTGCTGATCAAAAAAGAGCTCTCATCAGGCAAGTTGTAAACCATCTGGAAGACAAAGCAAATTGAAATGTTGCATCCTTTGACATTGCAACTTGCAGAAAAGTGTTTTCTTGTTGTATTGTAGGTCACCAACAACTGTAAATTACATGCAAAGTGTAAGGGACATTGGCTACAGTGAAGCGGTTGTTCCTAACATTCGACTCAGCCACTGCGGCTTGATTTTTGTATTCATGCACAACTTTCCAAGGTGGATATTAATGTCAGTGTAAAACAGTGGATGAGAACATCATCATCCTCTGCTTTTTTCAGTCTTGTGTTCATCATTTTATATATATCTGTCACATGGCTATTGAAACATAAAAAACGAATTGAATAGTGAATACTTTTCCTTTACAAGAAAACAGTTTAGTTTCCTAGTTGTGTTTGGAGCATCCCACATTTTTTTTCTTCGTTATCTTTATTAATTATCCCGCTTAACAGAGAGCCCTTCAAAACCGCGAGTGCACTCTGCATTTGAGTGCAAATGGAGAGGCAAAGGCCTGTGTGCTGGTGAGCCCGTACCTGGTCACTAAGCATGATGTGTATGCCTGTAGGACCCTGTCTGTACACCTGGTTGATTTTTTCCAGTGGAAAGCTGCACACACACGCCATCTTGCGGATCAATTCTGCAGCTGTCAGCTCCTCTAGGTACAGAGCGTGGTACACTGCATAAAAGATGTCTTTATTAATCCTGACCATTCACATACCACTCATTCACATGAACTAAGAAGAGATTCAATCTGTACCGCGTAAACTGGAGGAGATGCTGTGCTCTCCATTTTCATTGGTGCCGTGTCTCTCCAGCAGAGGGCTCTCCTGAGGTGACTCCTGACAGACATACACAGTCAACCTGGGACACACCGACCTACACACACACACACACACACACAAAGAGAAAAAAAACATCACTTAAAAACACTGTCATATTGTTGCTTTTGCAGGTACACAACTACAGACACTGATACACACTTGGTAACACACCTGGATTTAAGTGCATTGAAGAGTCTGATCCCATCTGCTGGACCACAAATCTGGACCAGGTCGTCCCGGGTTAGCTTTAACAAATCAGAACCTATGCAACAGCAAAGGACCCGTCACATGTAATGCTCTACATGCATATTTTATTGTGTGTGTGTGTAGTGACCATAGGTGTGTACCTGAGAAGTGAGAGAAGAGCCGAGTGAATGTGCTGAAGCGATTTTTTATCAGCCACTTCTGTGTGTCCTGTATGGACGCAGTGGGACTCAGCTGCTGCAAAAGACAAAGACAGAGGGTTGTGTGTTTTACTTTATCCACTCATGCTGCCCCATCATGACAAACTAATCTATCTACCATCTAAACTTAAAGAGGTTTTTTTTACTTTGTCAAGCAATGATGCAAACTAAGACTAAAACTACAAGATATGTTTAAACCACATTCCTGATAGGTCAGGATCGACTTTGCAAAGCAGATCAGAGAAAAATGCTGATCTGCTGCAACATTAAAATGAGTTAATGGTTCTAATCTTGAGGTTGATCAGCGTATAACTTCTTGTGGATCCACTGACTGATAAGCACGTAATCTTACCACAGTCACATTATGACTGAAGTGACTGTGGTGAAGTATGGTGGAAAACATTTACTGAGAGTAAATAATTCACAACAGTACACAAGATACAACAAGGTATCAGTATTATGTGACATAGCAGCAGTGTTTGAAGTAGGATACCCAGACTCTATCAGAGAGTAAATAGGTTTCTGTTCTACTGACATTACAAGATGTCTTTATTTAAACTATTTAATCATTCAACTTATCCAGCAGTTCCAATGGGAGAGTTCCATAAAGACAAACCTCCAAGTTGCCAAGGCTGCCAGGGTCCGCCTGGTGATTGGGAGAGGATGAGTCACTGAAAACAAGACATGACACTGGTTTACATTCACTTCCTGGAAAATTAAACTCACCATTTTCATGTCGATGAATTACATAACCTAACTTACTAAACCTTACAATGTATCTTTACATTAAAATTAAATATTTGCAATAAAGTTGAATTACACACACAGTTACCTGTCCGGGACTGAGGAGGATGTGTAGGTGGACAATGGGGTGCTGGCGAAAGTGGGAGTAGCTGCCTGGTTGGTGCTGACATAGGCATTGTCTGGCCACGGGGAGCACTGAGGAAAGACACCCAAATCTTGGCACTCAATAATACCAAAACCTCAAAATGGTCAGTGATTAAGTTGAGCATCACTCAGGGCCAGCACCAAGTCAGGGTTCTAGTGCCTAAACGTTTCAGGCTGTGGACTGAGTGATGGGGAGGAGGAGTGGAAAGGAGGAGAGCAGGGTGCTTACACTGCCTCTCTTGGCCAAAGAGTCACCACAATCCGCAGGAAGTGTCCGCTTGCTAGACTTTTTCAGCTCATGGTCACCTGCATCCTCTATGATGGGTTCAAGCCTCGTCTATACACAGACACAAAGCAGAGGTTAGCCTGCTAACAACCAAGATGCAAACACAACACAAAAAGGAAGGAAACACACCAAATCCATTTCAGCTGCATACTGACCTCTGACAAGATAGTGGTATCATAAGAAGGCTGGTACTTTTCCTTCTCTTGAGTTGTGCGTTTCTCCATCTTCTCCCTGTCTGTCTTTTGCTTACGGTCCGCCCCCTTTGGCTAAACATGTACCAGATATTAAAACAGATTAAACCTCTGCAAGGGCTATCATGGGGTACGTCAACATATAATTTCAGTCAGTGGAAACCTTTCCACATGAGTAAAGATTGTGTACCTTAAACACTTTGATTTGGCAGGAGGCCGAGTGGAGGTGCTCTGTGTACTCTACATTGTCTCCCTGGGCGAACGTGTCGATCTGGATCCTGAAGGGGACACCCTTCTCGCCACCATGTTTCCTGGGAGTGAACTCTGTGCTGATGCAGTGCACCTGCAGACAGGAGATGAAAATGTGTGTTTGATGTGGAATTCACTGCCACACCTAACATATGGCACAAATGAAATCTGTGTGTGTGTGTGGGTTGTGCCAGGGAGGATGTGCCTGTTTTACCTGCACAAAAACAGAAGTCCTTTTGTTCATGTCCCACAGGAACTCTGCCGCATTGAGCTGTGAGGGGTGAGTCTTTGGCTCAATAATGCCCACTGACATGGGGATATCTGTCTCAAACAAAACAAAGCTTAACAGATAAGGATACATACATACATTTAAACTCTAAATCACACACAGGATGGCTGAAGTAAATGTCTTGCCAAGTGCTGTTACCGATGTCAAGGAGACGGTCGCCAGGACGATTCCATTTCCAGCCCTCCAGCTGTTGGTGCTCTGTGTACTGCAGACGGCGGTCATGAAACACCACTCTAACTGTGCTCTACACATGCGCACACACACAAAAACACACACACACAAAAACACACACACACACACAGTAAGGTACAAAGTGTATTTGATGTAATCAGTAAGTGTTTGTTAGCTGAGAGGATCCTCCCACCTTCACCATCTTATTGTTGAGATCTGGTAACTCCCCTGCCTTCCTGTTGTCCAACATACGCACCTCATAAGACTGGCCTGAGACAGAGAAAACCCACGATCAAAAAACAATAAAGAAACAAGGAGAACTGTCAAGAGCATGTGTTGATTTTATATGATATGTATTGCAGTTTCTGCAAATAAGGCGCAGCCTTACTTGCGATGGATTATATTGAAACAACCCAGATCAAATACCAACATCTTAATTGCAACGAAGCAGTCGCAGTATAACTAATTATAACTAAGCACTGTATTGTGCGCTGTACCTTGGTTTAGGTATGTGAGCGTCTCGTCGTGCATCTTGACAGCAGGCGAGGTGGCAGCACACAGCACATACTGGAATGGGGGATTTTTGGTCTCATTTTCTGTGGGAAGGCTGGAGTCCTCCTGCTTAAAGATCGGCAGAGCCAGCACATCGCTGACAGAGAAAGAGAGAAGACACAAAAAGATAAAGTAAGTGTGGAGATAATGCAGGAGATAATGACATGCCAAAAAAACCCCAAAACATTACATTACTAAGTTCATTGGTATTAAAAAGGAAAAGGGTATTATTTTAAGATACTACTACTACTACAACACTAATAATAATAATAATAATAACAACAAATCAACATAGTTTTATTTAGTGACATTTCAATTTGAGCTGTCTAACCTTTGAACAACATGGGACTGGATTTTCCAGTTTTCAACTTTGCTACAGAACACATCAAGTGATATGAGCCATTTAGTTCAACACACAACTTTCAGTAAGACAATACTTCACCTCCTCGTAGTGTGGAATTATTAAATAGATTGGCTTATTTTAGAGTAAGTGATGCAGCCTTCCCATCGATCAAATGGCTCTCATATTACATATGCATGAGGCTGCTGCAGGATTAATGAACAAAAACACCCAGAGATAGCCTGCGCTGCTGACACATACTATCTCACTCTTGGCAGCCAATCTAGACAACCAACCTGCCCTCAACTGACTCTGACAAATACTGCAGGAGTGTCAACGAGGCCACAGTGAACCAGGGTGTCTGCATGGATGTCTCAGTGTGCAGAAGAGGACACTATCCGTGCAAAGATGTGCAGATTGTGGCTTCCAGTTATGTAAAAATATACTTTCTTGCATGTCATGAAGTTTTTCTAAATTTGAGCCAAAGACAACAATGAATAACTTTACAGTTTTGAGACACCCCTGCAGCACCATACTCCAAACAGCAGCATGCTAGATGTATTCAGTCATCATTGCTGGTATGTTTTTTGTTTTTGTTTTTATCATAGTCTGTCTTTTGTGACACCCAGACTGTCATCTGACAGTCTGGGTGTCACAACCATGTTAATCCTTGCTACCAAGGACGACTACTTCTGCTTCCTGAAATTTGAGGACCTGGCTCCACTGAAACACACCAAGACATTCTGTTCCTACCAACTGCTGACCCCAATGCTCTGCTACCCAGCCCAACACCACAGATAGCACTACTACTGCAGCCAGGGACAGCAATCTCTCTCGCAAACTAAAAACATCACTTCAGTCCTGGTAAACTTGCCTTCTCTCGTAAGAAACTTGCAGACTTTTATGATATGCACAGATAAACTCATGCCAAAAGAAGATGGACAAGAAAGTCGCTGATATGGTCAAGGTATGACCTGGGAGCTTCCTCTCTTTGACGCACAAAGAGAGTGCACAAAGAGAGTGCACAAAGAGAGTTATTAATTAAACAGGTGGTTCACTTCAATACTACTTCGACCCGAACAGAGTCATTCTTTAACCCCTTAAAGAAGACAGACACAAGAAACCACCCTTCACGGATGATCAATTACCGTAGTAGTCCTGGCTAAACAGTGTTTCTGGGAATCGAGACACCCTGTTTGGGAATAAGTGTGGTAATCATCCGGACAATCAGATACTGCTTCATTATTCATGTGCCACTGGATTACAGAGTAAAAACAGGGAATAAAAAAAAATTGTTCCTGGGCTGCATTTACTCTCTGCAATAACAGAGACAGAGAGAGACTATGTGACAGCATAACATGTGTTTAAACATCTTTTGGGACTGGAAATTTGAACAACTACTAGTTATTAACAACAGGACAACACTAATGAGGTATTTTCTAGTTGGTTTGTAAGCCCTGAAACAGTTAATCATGGTCCTTCTTGTGAGATTGTTCATAATTGGCTCAATGGACCAATGTAAATTAATACTACTCTCTTAAGTCAAAGAAATTTCTTCCTTCACATAAACCCAAGAATGTGGCCAAACATTCAAAGCAAATGCTTTATATTTTGATTCTTGATCCTATGAATACGTTTGAATTGAAAGTACTGATGTTCAATACCCGGGACTTAAACCTTAAATGTCACGTTTGAACGTAAAATGTCATGTTGGCTGTTTCGGAAAATACGGGTTGATGATTCTAAAGACAAATGTCTCTTAGGAACTCTCCTACAAAACTAAGAACAGAAAAGACCAAAACCAACCATTACCTCTGACAACCTACAACACTGTCTCTATAAACCACGAGACTTGAGACACAAAGCCAGAGACCTTTAATATCTCTAACAGCCCAAGAGGCCTAACCAGAGAACTTCCTGCAGAGTTTCTGACCGTAACCCTGATATAAACACAAGTGTAGGTCTATTCTGACACACACTAATTTTCTCTTTGGTTCTGTACAGACTTCTGAGAAATGTATTTTTGTTTCTGATCGTGGCAACTTGCCCTAAAACCAAATCCTCAAACAAAGGGAAGACATCACAGCCAGTACAAAGAGAATAATGCTCACAGACAGGGTGTAAATTAACACTTCCAGGATGTTGTTGTTGTTCCTCACGAACCACTACTGAGGCAGCAAGCTGGGTTTGGTATGTTGACTCTCTAACCTCATGCTGTAGGCTCCAGCCCCCAGCTCCTGCCCGATGCCAGTCAGACTAGCATCGAAGTCGTGCACCAGCCCCGACTCGATGGTGGCGTCGTCCATCTTCAGCACCCAGGCCATCGGCCCCAACTCCTTGTCCTCGGCTTCTACTCGGAGGGCCGCCAGCTTGCTTCAGGTAAAAGAGGTCGGCCAGCGAGGAAGTGGGCTATGCAGCTTCTGGGTTGACGCCGTGAGGAGAAAGTTATGCTGCTAGCCCGTTAGCCGCTCCTTGACAAGCTAGGCAGGCAAACTGGTAGCTTTCCACGGGGACTGGAAGGATCGCCATTTCTCAACTCAGGGTTGTTGGGGACATTTGTCACTCAACACACAGCTACACAATCGACACCTTGTGTGCATGCAACAATAAGTTAGGGCCCACTCAGCTACAAAATGTTAGTCGTGACCGAAGATGTGGGTTGATTACCAGCATGCTAACATTAGCAAACAGCTAGTTAGCTCCACAAAGGCAACTTGAACAAGCTAGCATTAATTCGACACCGCTTTTACCGCAGGCACATCCTTGACGTGAGTTTGCTAATGGAAGCGCAATTGAATGGGACTCGCAGAAGATGTAATTGTCAGTCCACACGCTGTATCCCACGCAGCGTCCGCACAGCTGTTGCTACCTAGCTAACAAGCTATCTAGCAGCAACTTCACTGGCTCTGTATCAACTGTGTGATGTCCGATGACCTAAGAGCTACTCTCCACTGGCGCTCCCTGTACCATCCCAGCCCGCTCTCGTCGTCTCATCGCGGTGCGGGAATCACCGCTAAGGCTCCCACTCTCCAAGGCGCAGTCCTTCTACCATCCAAAGTGCAGAGGTTGACACAAAACCAGGCATCAACATGGCTCCCTCCGCGTACAGACTGCCACCACTAGCCTCAGGAAGGATGCCAGGACGGCGACCAACCAATCAGTGGTCGCCTCCTGTGCCCAGTGCAAGGGGATTAGCCAATCAGAGTCCCCCGAGCTGCCGTCATTGTGTCCAACTGTAGCTTTGCGGTAGGTTGCGCCTCCAGAAACTACAATACATCCAGTTATGTCTGTAAACAAAAGCAGAGCACTGCGGGAGAAGTGGTGGTGCGTTCATGTGCACGCACCACCTGCTCGTCACACGTAAACGTCTCATATACTCCCTCAATGTAAAGTTACGAGAAGTAGTAACAGTTGTTATTTTATATCGTGCAAAACAGTAAACTTTGAAACGCACCCACACTCGGAGTCCAGAGTCTAAACAAAACAAACAAACAAACAAACAAACAAACAAACAAACAAACAGTTAGTTTTCAGGTTTCTGGGTGTCATACCGTGTGTAGCTGCTGATGCCAGCCTCTCGGAAGTTTTCAGTATACGGCTGCCAGAACAACATAGTGTCCCCACACCAGCTGTCCCTATAAATAAACACGACTCAGGCCGGTACCGAGACGGTCCGAACGGGACTGCATGTCGGACTCTCGTCCCCGTTCAACACTCGAGGACCCCAGTCTGCCGACGTTCGTTGCAGACTGTGTCCCCTGGTCAATAATTATCCACCGACCAAGACGTGTCTCGCTGTCAAGTGTCCGCTCGGAGTTGCTTTTATTTCCCCCTCTGGCCACAGGCGCTATTTCAGCTCAACGGGAAAGACCCGCCTCGTGAATGACTCTCCCTCTGTGCGATAATGTACAGGGCCCCAATTACAGACCCTTTTAAGAACATTACGTTTTATTTATGACACGACATAGGTTTTAATGAACAATCCACCAATACTGTGTCAGTAAAAGTTAAAAATGATTATAACCAAAAAGGACTCGAGTTGTCATAAGTGCCGACATTGCAGAATAGATCCATGTTACATTGCTGTTATTATTATTATTCCTGACAAGCATAATTTGAACTACACAACACATTACGCATGTAAGACATATGGTATTTTGCTTCTGAAAATGTATTCTGCAAAGTAACTAGACAGAATAAAGTGACATAAAATGAAGTACTAAGATGGACTGAACAGCCACTTTCTATACTCAAATAAGTATGATATGTTCAGTGAGGAACACAGACGGAGCATTAATGGCAGGAAGGCCAGTCGGGGGTGAAGGGTGGGGTAACACAGGTCAGGGTGGTACAGTGTCTGGGACCCTCTTCAGCTGCTCCTAAATTTACAGGCCAAACAACAGATGCAAAGCTGAAATTCAGCACCACTTTCTCAAATAGCTAAGTTACATAAGACACGAATGTTATCTTTTGCACCACATGTCTGGATTAGCCCTCTTTATCAACTCATACACGCTGTAAACATTTCCCTGCTGTTGCTTGCTCTCTGCTCCACCAGTTAACCAGTCATGTAAACAATGACTTCATGACTAACGGAAGAGCAATTGAATTCTTCCCACTTGTAAGAAATGGCTAAATTTGTCTCTTCCCTAACTTTCCCAAATGTCTCCATACTGTAATTACTGATTTATCTTATTTTCTTAACTGAATCTAGGCTGTAAAATGTTGAAATGGTAAAAAAAGAAGAAAATCTCAAAATCCACATCAGAGAAGCTGGAAGCAGATAATGTCTTTGTTTAAGATTTGTTTCCTATCAAAACAGATTTTCTGTCAACTGACCAATGGATTACGGTACTTAGAATGGCTGTGATTATTGCTTCTCATCATTGGTCTTTTTCCCACAGCAGAGATCCCAGAGACAGAGATTATCATGATCTGTACAAGTTCTTTATTTCATTGTAAGCACAGCTTTGTAAATGCACAGAGGAAACACAACAGTGAAAACTAGAATGTTACAAGGGGAGGGAAATAAAGACACAGTGAGATGAAGAAGAGAAACAGGTGATGTGACTGACTTTTTTCAGAGATAATACATTTCTACAATTTTCTCAGCAGAGAAGAATAAGAATGAGAGAGAGAGAGAGAGAGACTACGGCACACGGAACAGAGAGAAAGAGAGAAAAAATAAAAACAAGGATGAGCACAGGTGCGTGCGTGCAACCCCCTCTGGGTGTCTTTCCTAAATGACATTGTTTTCCATAGTAATTTGATATATAGATACATATCCACTATGTGATAATAGGCCATGTGCTGTCATACTTCATATAGTAAACAGCACGCACCAATGGACTGATCCACGGCGAGCTGTGAAAAATGGAGGACACAATGGAGTTATCTGAAAGGGCCGGACATTTTCACATCAATTTAAAAGCCCAGTCACATTATTTTGACTGATAACAGGACCCCAATAAAAAGCTTTTCTTTTTTAATTTAGTCTCATGCATATCCGAGCACATAACACCTCCTAAAGTTTGGTATCTGCCTGTGTATTGTTTTTGCTAAGAGCAGGCAAGATCCCTCCATCTTTGATTTGTGTTGGTAATGTGCCAGGGTGGTCAGTCGTACCTTTTAGGTTCATAAGCACCTTTTGAAAGAGAGAACCTGTGTTTATTTGTATGCGAGCATTAAAAATTGCTGCTGTAAAACATCACTGATTAAATCAAACTATGACACAACACAAATTTACATTCCTTTCTACCTGGCCCCAGTTATTCACTGTTCAAGAAGAAAACATGGACGGCACTGTTTGTTCATTCCAGGGCTTTTTGATAAAAGAAAAAATAGAACCATGCAGCTCCACCTCTTCCTGCTGACATCAAGATGTTGTTCAGAGGGTTATGGCTGAGATATAACGGGGAGTGTGAGTGACTGCTGACAAATCCAAATGGAGTAAGTGAATGTATGCGAGTGTCTGTTGATGTACGAGTTTGATGGTTCAGTCTTATACCAGAATGGATCATCAGCAATCATCAGGTGAACTCCTGACACTCCTGTCCTCTGCACCACACCTTCCATCTTGCAGCGTGGCAGTAAATGTGTGTGTGGACTGTGTATACCTATGCTTCTGTGTGCATCACAATGCTGTCCAGAATGCAAGCGTAACTGTAGATGTATAAGCAGCTTGCTCATATGAAAAAGTGTTAGGATGTGTGTTTGGTTTCTGTGTAGATGCAAGCACATGGACAGATGTTTAACGTTTGGTAGGCAGAGTTGCAGTTCTATGATTGCCCTGTGGGAGGGCGCTGTGTCTCCTATAGGCCCTCAGAAGTAGGTTCACTGCCGCTGGATCCAGACTGGGCACGTTTGATGTACAGATTCAACAGTTTCAGCTGCAAACAAAGATGGACAGAGAGTCGACATGACAAATTTTCAGTCAAATTTTTGTTTCCTGCTCAGAAATTATTACACAAAGTATGCTAAAAATGTGTTTTCTCATGTGAGGTATTATGCTAACTTATGCGAGAAAATACTGAGAAAATCAAAAAGATGTGAGCTAATCACATGTATTGGTAAAACAAGGTTTTCAGGATTGCAGATTTTCAATTTTTTAAAGGTCTGTTTACCTTGCTGCTGGACAGTTGGCTGAGGTGTGGTTTGAGATCCTCTCCGATCACTGTATAAATTGCCACCAAGCAGAACACACAAGCTTTCCTCACACTGCTCTCAGAGTTGTCATAACCCTGTTCAACCAGATAAGATAGATTATGGAGCTGTAGAGACCTTTTTCACAACAACAGAGTCAGCACAAGTGCATTAATACGTGGATTACGTAAGGGTTGGAGTTGTAAATGTTTAACCGAGTATACAAATAAAACGTGTAACATGGAAAAAGTAGAGGAGAGATTATACAACAGGGACATCAAATAAACTGATGTTTTTCAGCTTTGTGTTACCTGTATGAGTCCTGGCACTATCTCAGGCAGCAGGCTCATGAGGCCCTCCCTCGGAATCCTCTCCACCACTTTGGTCTGCATCTTGATGGCAGCCAGGTTAATGGGATAATCAGCTGACTGAATGATGGGACACAACACCTTGATACACTGGTCTGGACTGATTGACAAAGCCAACATGGCTGCTGTCTCCTCTGCTGCCCGCACCACCTATAGAAACACAATTAGAAACTTAATACTCATGCCTACCATTAAGCGAGGTGACCTTTGTGTCTGGGAAACTGTACCTCCTTGTGAGGGTCTTTGTGAGACTCCAGGGCCTTCATGATGGTGAGCTCCGCGTAGTTCTTAAACCTCCAGGGCTGCTTGCTGAGAATCTCCCTCAACACCCGCAGAGCCAGTGTTCGGATCACATGCTGTAAGAATTAAAATGATCAAGTACATAAGAAATAGGTTTGGCTTTGCCTCATTTGACTCATACAGACTCAAAATGACTATAGCTACCTCTCTGTCACCCATTGTCTCAAGCAGGAGCAGCAGAATGGTCTTAAAATGTTCATCCCACACTTGCAGAGTGTTTTCGCGAATCAGCTTCAGCAGCTCACAGAGCGCTGCCTTCCTCTCCTCGATACGTTCATTGTGATTCGACAACTCTTTCAGGAGCTCGGCCACCAGCTCTGACTGGTCCAGACTGCTATCTGTTAAGAAACAAGTCAAAAACATGGTCATTTGCTCATGTTATTATTAAGTATTAGAGTGTATGTCTGGGTCTTTTCGTCAGAATGGATTTATGTACCATCAGTGAGAAGCTCAGAGTCGTCCATGCTTGTGTCTTTGCGGTTGTATTTAAAGGGAGAATCTAGGAAGTGTTCACGGGCTCCTCGGGGGCTAGAGGAAAGTAAGGGGGTGTTGAGAAGGGATGTTTTGTTATCCAGAGCCATGCGACCACCATCCATCAAATCTGACATTCTGCCATCTGTCCCACTGCCGCCCTAAAAGACAGAAAATCAGATGTTAGGGAGGCACAGCCTTTGAGATTACACACATAGCGGTAAATTTATAACAAAAAAAATAAAAATGTGCCTTTTAGTTCCGGTTCATTTTATAGTCATAGTGGCATTTTTACCAACAAAGCCAACAAGTGTAAACATTAAGTTAAGTGGACTGGAAGACAAATCATACATTGTCTACTTTTTCTCATTTTGTACAGAGCAGATTATGAAAAGTGTCATATGTAGTGGTGAGAAGCCATCTGAGACAAATATAGAGTTTGTGATTGTGGCCAATATTAATAAAACCAACGTAAGAAGACGCACATGGCCAACAAGTCCTCTCACATAACAATATCCATTGCTTCCTTGACAGTTCATAATCACTAGATAGATTTGACAGTAGCTGAGTCTTTAAATTTAATATCTCAAAGCTACTATTACATCATCCTGAAGTTGTCCTGCTTTGCTTCAACCACAAAAACAAACCCAAGTAGGTGTTAGGTGTAGAAGCATCATAAACTGCAGCTCATACAGATGTTGGTCATGCATCTTATTTACGTCACTGGAGATTAGGAATGAATCATCAAATACAGAACCGTATTAGCCACAAACATTAAAACCAGCTTTCCACCAGCATCAGTTTTTTTGGCTGTGGCTCACTGGTGTATATTTACACTCATACCACTGAATGCCAATCTGATTGGTAATTTGATGAGTCAGGTGCTGTGACTGGCTGATTACACGTGGGGTGGTTGGATTTCAGCTGCATCTCATGGGGAAAATGTCAGGAGGTCAGACCCCTGTACTAGAGTACACCATGTCCTTTAAAAGGGCCTCAGCTTGTTGGAAGGGACTGCAATTTGACCTGACACACATGACATCCAATGCCATAAATCTGGCCTGAACAAGCAGTGTCAAAATAGGCACTTGTGAAAATATGAAAGGGAAGTTGTTGTAGATTAAATCCTCTTGATTTCAGCAGCCAGGTTCACAACAGACAATAAATGCAACTTTATCAGTTGTTGTAGGGGATGAAGTTCACTGCCACCAGTTCCATAAACACTCTCAGTTCCTAAGCTTAGTAGTAAAATAGATGTCAGGGTCACATACAGTACATGTGGTTAGCTATCATAACTGTGATAAATTTATACTGTTGTGGCAAATGCCGTGTGGCTGCTTGTGCTAAACCAGGATTAAATGCTGCAATTTTAGTGTACTTTCGTGTACTTTAACCAAAAGATGTATTTCAATCAATCAAGTTTTATTAGTATAGCCCATATTCACAAATTGCAATTTGCCTCATAGGGCTTTAAAAAAAGAGTACAGGGTATGACATCCTCTGACCTCTGACCTACACCCTCAACAAGGGTGAGGAAAAACTGCCAAAAAAAACCCCTTTTAACAGAGGAAAAAAACCACAGAAACCTCCAGGAGACACTCATGTGAGGGATCCCACTCCCAGGGATGGACAGAAATGCAATGGATGCCACGTGTACACAACACATTAACAACATGACTTATAATTATTAATTATACAAGTAGAATAATATAATATAATATAATAGTGGTAGTGGTGTGTTTCTCTAATACTATGAGAAAGGAGAGAGGCTCCAGCCAAAGTGGGATGGACGCCGTCTCTCCTGACGAGACCAGGTTTTCCCCAGAACGTTTGCCAATTGTTGACAAAGCCCACATCGTAAGCGGGACACCACCTCGACAGCCAGCGGTTGAATGACAACATGCAGCTATACATGTCATCGCTAGATAAATTAGGCAGGGGTCCAGAGAACACTACGGAGTCCGACATTGTCTTTGCGTACTTACACACCGACTCCACATTAACCTTAGTGACTTCCGACTGACGGAGTCGAGAGTCGTTGCTGCCGACGTGTATTACAATCTTACGGTATTTACGTTTAGCCTTAGCCAGCAGCTTCAATTTGGATTCAATGTCGCCCGCTCTGGCCCCAGGCAAACAATCGACTATGGTCGCTGGTGTCGCTAATTTCACGTTTCTCAAAACAGAGTCGCCAATGATCAGAGTGTGTTCTTCAGCGGGTGTGTCGCTGAGTGGAGAAAACTTGTTGGAAACATGAGTTGGAGTGTCCCGATCAGCAGGCTTAGCTTTAGCACTATGCCTCCTTCGGACAGTCACCCAGCCGCCCTGAGTCCCCGGCTGCACGGGGGCTGTCGGGAGACCGCTAGCAGGGGCTAAGCTAGGTGGCTCCGCACTACCGGGCCCTGGCTAGCTACCGCTAATTTAGGTTCTAAGGTACGGAGCCGGGCTTCTAACTCACTAAGCCTCGCCTCCATTGCTGCCACTAAGCTACAGTTATTACATTCACCATTGCTACTAAAGGAGGCAGAGGAATAACTGAACATGAGGCACTGAGAGCAGGAGAGAGGAGAGGAGGAGGGTGGGAGAGAAGCCATTGCTAACAGTTAGCCTTTGCGATCGCAACCACAGACAAATACTAAAGAGTGTGTACTGTTTATGTAACCTTAGTGGATCGACGATTTACACTAGAATGTTTTTCAAAACAGATGAAACAGTAAAATTTAGATCGGAGAATTACTACACAAACGAGAGACAACACCAGCAAGGACAGCCAACAAAAGGAAGTGACGTAATACGCTTACCGTGATCAGACACTCACAGCGACACCTCACTCAATGGATTTCACTACACAAACTTTATAGCCTTCCCAAAAACACTCTTACAGCTATAGTACTTCTACAGATGCATACACACATCAGCAACGGGAGCATCTGCCAGCTCTACTCACCTCCTCTCCTTCTCGCCGTTGGATTGGCTCATTCATGTCCTCTTGGCTGCGTACGCTGAAGTTCTGAATCGCTTCAGTGACACCTTTCAGTGAACTGTAAATGTCCTCTGAGTTCATATTTTCTGTGTCGTAGTCAAAAGCACTGAACACAAAGATGAGCAAAAGTTACAGCTCAAATGGTCACAGTGAACATCATCTTTCTCTGAAAGTTTTTATTTTAAGCATGATCTGTAGTGTCATCATTAGTTTGAGCAAGTGTAATGTGTGCTGAATTTTTGAGGAAACCAATTTTATGTACTACATAATAGTAAATGAATGAATCTTTGGTTGGGGTTAGGGTTTATGTTACTAAAGGACAAGTCTTGGTTTGTCTCCATGCTAATGTCAATGATTCAAGTGGAAAATGAATTGTTACCTTGGTGACGGGGTGTTCTGGGAGGTGTTTGTGGGTGAAGTGACTGGACTAGACCAGCTGGCCGGAGATCGTGGGGTGTGTCGTGTCAGAGGGCTTCCCATTGGTGCCTGGGGAAGTAGCCAAAAGAACACAGGTTGGCACAAATATGTGTGCTATTATTGTCAGCGTTTAATAATTAACAACCTTGTGTGTCTCAGATAGTAACACAAATGAAACTTTCTGTAAGCTGTGATGGAGATGGGTTATGTGCATGTTATACCTGTGCAGCATTGCCAGTGTTCTTCAAGTGGTTTTGAAGCAGCTTGGTGGCACCATCCTGAAAGGTTTTGGGCAAAGCTGCGAGCAGCATAGTGAACTCTGGAGTGTTGAGCTGGAACAGGGCGATTAACACCGACTGGGCTGCCTGGTGCACACACACACACACACGCACACGCATTTCTTTTAGAATGACTTGTGCAGTGTTGCTTGCTAACATGACAATAAATTATTAGAATGTACCTTTCTGACATCAGAGCTCTTCGGTTCAGTTGTCCAGGTAATGATGCGGGAGACAGCTAGCCGAGTCTCACTGGAGTTCACAAAGTCTGGAGCCTCCATCTGTAATGTCAGTGTCTCGATGTACTTCAGAATTGCCACCTTCACCTACATTACACACATACACATGCACACAGGAATGGACACACAAAAACACACATTTATACAACACATTAGGTCAAGTAACACAGAAACTGCAGGGGCAATATTCACCTGCAAATATATATTTATATTAAAACACACACACGCACGCACATAAAACAGTGACCACCAGTGTTCACAACAACCACCACAGATTTTGCATCTTGCATCTCTTGCAGATCTGAAGAACAAATGTACTCACAATTCAGAAATCAAAAATATAATTAATATAAAAGGGACAAAAAGACAAAACAAAGGAATGATTGCACACAGGCTCCAAAACGCTCCCTGCAACTGATGTCTGCCTTCCCCCTATCTCTTTCGCCACCACTGTCCCTCTACATATGCACCTTAAAAACCAGACCTTTCCTCCAATTCACTCAGCAGCATTGTGCGCGCCATATAATTGCTCCCCCCGGAGCGCACTGACCTGGGAGGACTGGCTCCAGGCTGCGGCCTGCTCGTCTAGAGAGCAGGCATGGCGGCGTGCTCTGGGGGGGAACAATTTTACCCCGGACCCTCCCCTGCCTCGCCCGCAACACGAGCTCCGTACAGGCTTCAGAAAGAGAGAGGAGAAGCACTGAGTCAATCAACAGAGACAGACAGGAAGGCGAAGACATGAGAGGGCAGCGGGAAGTAAGAAAAGAAAAAGAGAGAGCAAAGATGGAGGGATGAGCAGAGACTTAAAGAGCAGGGAAGAGACTAGAAAGTTAACCTTGAGTGGTATTGTAATCTTCTGGACGTCTGTCAACACACAATGCAACTGTTTTCGCCACATGATGGCAGCAAAGAGCTGTAATGCCTTGTGTGCCAACATAAACTGATGTTTTTTTTAAAGCTTCTTGCCGCAGTCTTCCGGGTCAGATAATTAATGCTACACTGCGCAACGTTGTATTGGCATCCTTAAATGTCAACAATACATTTATCTCATGGTTGTAAAGAAAGTTCACAATTTTTGAGATGAGATGAGATGAGTCTTGATAAGTGCATTTAAGAACAACCCAGATAATTAATGTTTTTTAGAAATTATAGAAATCCAGGACTGCCATGAAACAACTGTCCTTATATATATATATATATATATATATATATATAATCATATTGATTTGTCCTCGCCTGGAATTAGATGTCCTGCTAGGAGTCTCTGGACTATCAACACCACCTTTGGACTTTGTTTCTACAGGCCAAAGTGTAGGTCAGTATTACATAACTATGTTTTAGCAACCACCTCTGTGAGCACACAACTGACAGCAATAAAATGCAGTAACAACAAGCTTCAACTTAAATGACAGAGGGGTTGATACAGCTATGATATTTTGCTGAGTTAAGAGAGACAATAACCTAGAGAAGAGTTATGTTTGGGAAAATTGTGAAATGATGCTCCTAATGCCATGCTTTAAATGCAGGGAAAAGAAGTAGATAAAGGACAAGGACAACAACAACAGGATTAAATAGGACAGGAAAGGGCATGGGAGAGACAAAACAATAAGAAGGGTGATGAGCGGGACATGAATTCGCAGAGATGTAGGGAGAGGGAGAGGTAGAAACATAGATGAGACAGGACAGTTTAACTTAAGGGTTTGTGAGAAAGAGGAAGATGAAAAAGGAGCTAGAGGATGAGAGCTTGAAGGGAGGGCCCGCACTGTAGCAGAGCAAAAAGCCAGTGCAATGGCTCGATCAAACTATCCAACGACTGCCCAGAGTTCAGGGTTTGTGGGATTTGGGAAGCAGAGCCAGCATGAGATCGTATCAGTACCACAATTACCATGGATACAGCATCCCTGAGATTCCAGGTTTAGTCTTCTCATTCAGCTCCTCCTTTAGGCAAGCTGCACTCAGCCATCTTTATCACACGAACAAGCACGCACGCACGCACGCACGCACGCACGCACGCTGAACTTCTCATTTACCTTGAGGTTGGGCGTCTGTGTCTGGTCGACTGTAAATCTCATGAGTATAGTAAACTGGAGGTCATTTGGGAAAGACTCTCTGCAAGTGAAAACAGAAATCCACATTATAGCAACTTTGAGCTCTGACTAAATGATCTGAAAAGCCTTAAAATACTGTTACAAATGTTATTCACTGAGATCAAGAATTATTCCCAATGTTCAAATTTTATTTTGGTACATTAGACTAATTGCTGTATGTATTGTTTCGTACTGTACTGTGTTGTATGTATATATGTGCGTGTGATACCCACCGCGTGACATCAAGGGCTTTTTGAACTTTGGCTTGTACGGAGCCCAGCAGGTCAGCTCCCATCTTCTTCAGCAGCTGTGTGAGGAGGACGAACAACCAGTCCTGCAGGTCATCCTTATGGACCTGGATGAAGTCTACTAGTGTCTCCAGGAACATACTAAACACCTACAACACAATCACATATTCAGATGACAATTCAGAATTCAGGATCAAAATTTTTCTTTGGATGTCAAATGCTGTGAGAGTAGCATTAGTTCCCATTGTGAAGTTAGTGGTTATTCAATCATCATTGCAGCCCACCTTCATTGCCAACCACCAATTAAACATTAATCACCCACATTTATATATGTGTGTGCATGTGTGTGTGTGCATGTGTGTACACACACACACACACACACACACACACATATATTCATATACTGTATATACTTCCAAATAACAACAATGAGACAGTAAGCAGCTCAACAGGAATTAGAAAACACCAATAAAGCTGTGTGGTAACTGTAACTCAGTCAGCACACAGCTTTTGCCAGATTTTGCCTGTAACTCAACCATCCTGATGAAATCAACCACTAGGGTTGATTTTAGCAGGATGGTTGAGATACAGGCAAAATCTTGCGAAGTAGGTTAGTGAGGGTTATGCTATTGCCTTGGCAACTGGTTACCCAATCAGACTGAAGAAGCAAATGTCTGTTCAAACACAAAGTACAATTGGCCAAACTTACTCTCTATAGAGAGTTCCACAGTGGGTGGCATGTGGAGGAGAGAGACAGATCCGTTAGCATCCTGTCCAAAATGTACTCAGCTTGAAGCCTGTGAATATTCTCATTCAACCAGGTCATAGTTATCTCAAGGAGATTGAATCGAACGCAACTGGATTCAGCTTGTGACTGTATGATCAGAATATCAACTTACAACACAAAATTAGCAAAAAAAATACTCAAGTATATTCAACAAGGTAAGACGTGAAAGATCTGATGTGTGCACTGGCAGAAAGAAATATAAAGGTGGAGATAAATGGGAGGTAAGAAAAAATAGATGAGGAAGCTGTAGGACAATGATTCATGGTGAGATGCGGTACCTTGAAGGAGGCTGAGCTTATACCGGATTCTGCCGTGCCGTACACCCTGCCGGAGTCTCGCTGAAATTCATCAAATCGTCAAAACGTCAAACGAGGGGAGGGGGATAATCTCACACACCTTACGAAATGTGTGAGGCGACGGGCATCCAAAAATGCCGAAAACATAAGTGGCAGTGTTAGAGAGGGCGAACCGCAGCTGGTTAGTAAAGAGAAAAGAGCTGGCAGCCCAAACACTTGTGTGGGTAGGTGTGTATGGGTAGATCTGTAAGTGCACCTGTGGTCAGTGTTTTATCTATTTAGACTGCAGGTAGGGAGGAGAAAGACAAGAGAGTGGCAGTGAATTCAGTGAGCACAGCCAACCAATTGTCTGCTGAAGAGTGACAGAGCATCCCCGTAAGACGGCGAAGAGTGGGAGGTCACACGCAGGTGGGTCATGCCGCAAGAGAACAGTCTGTTGCATGCTCTGCATGCCTGTGTTAATATCTGACTGTATATATTGACTGTACTTATATATTCATGTGTGTCTACAATATAAATTAACCTGTTTATCCCGACTTCAAGTGTGAACTCGTGTGCAACGTGTTGAAATGTGGGTGTATTTTAACAAATACACTTAACATTTGTATTTATTTGGCAGAATCCGGTACAGTGAAGGACGGTGGGATAAACAAAGTATTTGAAAACAAAAGTAAAATCAAAAGTAGGTGAATAATGAATCTTTGTGATGTGATGTCACTGTAAATGAGTGCTGGGTGAGTAAGTGCGCCACATGCTCTCATACCTTACTATGAGGGTCAGCGAACATTCTGGTGAAGATTTCACACAGCCTCTTTAACTCTACCCGACTGCAGATAGAAAAAAAAAACACAAAGTCAAATGAAAATGTACAATCATGTTATACTGTGAGGATACATTTGCCTGTTGTGTAACTGACCTGAGGGTGCGCTGGTTTTTAAGTAGTGCCTGCAGTCCCAACAGTCCCTCTTTCCTCTCAGACCAGTTGGCACTAGCACAGCGATTCAGCACCTGAAAGAAGCACAAATATAAAGGTCTGTTGATACTTGGACACTGCACAAGTACAGACATGATATTTTCTTAGTTTTAAGAAAATAAGTTACTGGTTGGTACACGTCAATATTCCCAAGATTTTGATTCTTCTGTCTTGGGTGGTATGTGTGTGCAGGTGTACCAAAGGCAATCAGCTCTATGACTGAAAGTTTGCCAACAGGTGGGCATAATAAAAATCAGCTATACTGTTGTTGCTACCAACCTCAGCTACGTCTTCTGTCTGTCTCATGTAGGTTGGGATGGCGCCTCCATTTCGAGAGCTATAGGACCTTTCTGAGCAGGCACTGGACGCATCACTGTTGGCATCATCATCAGAGTACATACTGTAGTTCTCATACCGCCGTCGTGCTGGCTTCTTCTGTGGGTAAGACAGAAAAGGAATTAATTCAAATCTAATTTAAAATGAGTGATAAATAGTACATTAAGAAAACAAGCATTTAAAGAGACCAAACAAAGCTGAACACACACATGCACACACACACGCATGCACACACACAATACACAGGTAAGAGACAGACAAAGAAGCTGACCTTGGATCGCATGTCTCCCATCAACTGACAGCGTTTAAACAGAAGTAGAGTCAGAGGTTAGTAAACACACAGACACACACTCCAGGAGATGTGAGCTGCATATCCTGGCAGCTAACTGGAATGTGCACAGTGTTACTGTGTGTTTTATTTTTGTTTTATGTAGTGTATGAGGTTTTTTTTACCAATGCATCTGCAAGAGCCTCTTCTACATCTGAACCTGTGTTGAGGACCCTCATGGCACTGACTGAAGAAGAGAGACGACTGGACTGACTGATGCCAAAACCTGATCCTGAGGAGACAGTCGGAAAGACAGAAGCAGATACAAGAAGAGAGCAGGGGATACATGTTAAAAAACTTTAATATAAAGGGCTCAGGTTCACATCTCTCCCTCACTCATCAACTGTCTCCCACATGTTCACTAATGAGCCACCATCCATTCTATGACATTCAATCAACCATGTGATGAATTGTTAGATGACACTGCAGGTGCCGCTGGGGGGAAAGAATGTTTGACATAAAACACACTGAATGCATTGGTGTCCTTGCAGAGCGGGGGCAGAGCTAAATAAAGAAAAAAAAAGAGAACTGGAAGAATGGTTATCAACTGGCAACTGAACGGGCGGAAGCATGCGATTCCACTGGGCGGTTCAACATCCTGTAGCAGAATATACATATATATATATATAAATACATGTAAAAAATGAGGCTGATGGACAAGAAAAGACCAAATACAGGAGAAGATGCAATGAACAAAAAGAAATCAGAGCGAACAAAAGGCACAGTGGGTGGGTGAGGTTTCGTAGAAATAGTTGTACTCAGCCTTCACCTGCAGCCCCAAAAGCATCAGGTGTGTGGAGAGCTCCGGTGGAGCGAGAGTAGCTCCGAGTCGCTGCAACCAAGATTAAAACACACATACAGAGTTTAACACTCGCACACACGCGCGCACACACAACAAACACACACAACACCCCCTAAGCAGTGAGTGAGTATAGAAAGAAAGGCTGGAAAAACATGCAAACAAATGCAAGTGTTTTTTCTGATCAACCTCAACTTTAATTTTTTTTTTTTTTTGATTTTCTTCTTCAATTACGCTTACATTCTGCAAAAAAGAAAGGTTTTTCTTTTTCTTTCATGTCCTATACATCCTGATTTTACTACTCATCCCTCCTGGGTATTTGTACTCCGCTGCTACTCACCAAGAGGTGTGAAGGAGCGTACGGGGCTGGTGTCCCGGCTGCTCTCCCTGCTGGCCTCTCTGCTGCAGCCCTGACTCATACTGGGTCGAGGGATACGACTTCCCCGAACTAACACCACCCAGGTTACAATGCCACACCGCAGCAGAGGAAAAAAGGAGAACAGGGGAAAAAAAGAGCAGTCAAGGGAGAAAAGTGGTCAGAAGAACACATAGGACGAGAGGAACGGACATCAAGAAGTGCACAAAAATACAAAGATGAGACAAACATGAGCAGTGATGAAAAAATGAGATTGTCACATACACTCAGGCACAGACAGGACAGGAAAGAAGTGATTTATGATGAATTTAGTGATAGGGTAAGCAGGGAAGGACATTTTCATCCACTAGCATCGCAATTAACTTCACCATTCATTGCTCTGTTCATCAGCTTCAGCATCTAACCAGCCCATAATGGATAAGCACAGTCTACCAAGGAGCAACAAAACCCTGATGAAGCGTTGCTGATCCCACAAGAGAAGGTTCGTTCATCAGCCACTAACATCAGGTTATTACAGCGAGTGAAGGTATGTGTATAAAGCGAAGACATTTGCTGATCATGAGCACCCGTCATTATGACAACACAGCCATAAAGTCCAAGACAGGTTAGAGAGATGGGCTCTGTGAGGATGAGGCAGTGAGCTACTACTTGATTTGGAGGGCAAGATAGATTTGTAGTGATAGAATGCAGAATGGAGGAATGATTTAATAAGGAGAGAAAGCAAGGATGAGAGTAGACAGATTGAGGCGAAGAGATGGATAGCCGAGTTGTCTGGTCGAGGTCAGAGCCTTACCTCCTCTACTCGCTCCGTTGTAGATGGAACTAATGCTGGAAGGAGCTAGAGGGCAGAAGCAAGGAGAGGGTGAAAGGAGGACAGGGAGAGGAGCAGAGCAGAAATACATAAACAGCAAGCAGGAAGGGAAAAAAAATGTTGAGATCCAAAGGTTTATGGCCAGTTTGAGTATGACTATATATGATGCTTTAAGGTAACACCTAGTGTCCTGGGTAAACATTTAGAAAAGTCATTAGTCAGTTGCGGTTATTGAGCAGATGTTGCAGCAAGACAAATTCTAAAAAGACAAAACTTATTGTTGAGCTGTGATGAATTAATCTTATCAAGTTTTGTGTTTACTTACCAACAGACAGACGAGTGGGAGAGGAGTCTCTGGAGCATCCCTGGCTTCGGGGGATGCGGCTGCGTCTGTGTCCATCCCCGCTGGCCCCAGCCAGCACCCTGTGGGCCCCTGTGCTCATGGTGCTCAGAGCCGTACTCGTCAGCACACGACCAGGGGAGCCACTCCGACTGCCAGCTTCAGAGAGAGAGAGAGAGAGAAAAAGAAAGAAGTGAATAAGGGAAGAGGTCAAAATACAAAGAAAACAGAAACAGTCAAAGCTATACACAGACAACAGGCAGCATTTCACAGTAACAGCAATCCAGAAACTTCATAAAACCCCTTTGATGCAAGGATAAAAAATGTGGCTAGTTTTGTATATATGTGAAAAAGACATTTGTTAATTTACTTCGCTTCAACAATTATGTTCTTCATTTGTGACATCAGTAAATGTAAACAAATATAGACAGATGCGTTTAATGTCTTTGGAAAGTTGAAAACCACAATAAAAGGATAGTGCATTTACAATGTATGAGTTAAAATAACATCAACATAAATGAACAAAATGACTTTTTTGAGAATGTGTTAGCTGCTTCGTGGTGCAGAATATTAAGTGGAGGAACAGACTTTTGGGGGACAAGCTCAAGGGCTCAACACATGAAGCTGGGTCTAAACTAATTCAGACTGAAAAGACTGAACGTGAACATGCAGAGCAGAGTCTCTTGCTCTGTCTGACTCTCATGACAAGTAAAAACTAATGCCACACACGCACACGGACACACAACACATGAACACCATTTTTCCTATGTACGAGTAGCTCATGCCACAGAGCTAAATATATTATCTAATTGCCAGAAAAGTAACTTTATTTGGGCTAAGACCTTGAATCCAAGTAAAATGTATAGATTTGATTTGCAAAAATACATCATGTAGGGGCTGGTGTGAATCCTTTTTACGGAGTTAGGAGTCTGCTTTCATAGTATAAATCCAGTTCCTGCTTCCAGTTAGCAGCAAGGAGCCTTACACCACATTACGAGATCCACGCACACAGATTAGTGCAAAAACAATAACAACAACAAAAAAAAACAACTCTTCCAAGCAGTGTGTTTAGCATGAACATAGGCCAGTGTGTGCCTACAATTCCCAGCATGCTTCAGCCAGAGTGGGAGGAACTGAAGTGACCTTTCTGGGTGCAGGTGAAGGAAGGGAAAGTCAGCAACAGAGGAAAAGTAGGACATATAAAGAGAGTGGGTAAAAAGAAGTAGTGTTGAAATCTTACCACCAACAGGGGTAGCGGACTGAGATCCTGAGCCATTAAGCACATTGGTTGGGAGGAGGGGGAAAGCAGAGGCGAGGGGGAAGGAACAGCAGATTAAACCAGATGAATTATGGGTGTTAGTGCAAAAAAGCGCCATGGGAGTCAGAACACACAGAGTAAGATGGATGGGCATCCTGGTGTTCAATGCCGAGAATGAAGGCAAAGCTGAAGCACTTGGAATAAACAAATCCATTTATTAAAGAGAAAACATGTATTGGAGATATGTCTCTAAGGCAACACACACTTAACCAGCTGCAGATGATGGCCTGAGAGAAGCAGTGCATGTTCAGACAGCTGGTATTTATATGAAGCAAAGCCTGTTCACAATGAGAGGAAAAAAATGCCTTAAAAAAAATATTCTAAAAGAAATATCCACACACACTCACTCACACAGATACGTAGAAATTCTTCTAACCTTCTGTATAGCTGCCATTTCCTCCCTTTCAGTTATCCTGTCGTTAAGAGGTTTGAGCTTTGATAGCTTGATCAAAGACAATATGCGTTTGTTTTTTCTTCTCAATATGTACGTATATCTAACATCTGGAATGGACTCGTCCAACCACTTTGGATTTTTAAAGTGGTCTTCTAGTGAGAAGCCCGCAGCGTATTAGCAATACGTCTTCTTAAAAAGGCAGGTAAATTCACGTCTGCTTTTGCAGAGCATTAGTGTAGATAATGAAAGATTAAGCAGCTTGTGTTACACTTTTTAGACTTTATATGGAATTTAACTTTCTTGAATGACAGCCAGAGCCAGGCTAGAGCAGCACAAATTAACTGTCCACCATACCATCCTTAGAGATGAAAAAAAGCATGCAGAGAAAAAAAAGAAAAAAAAACACACAAAAACACACGCCTGCTCCTTTTACACCAACAACCTAGATCAGAATGACAGCTATAGCAGGTGTGCCACCATTCCCACTGTGGTACACAGAACACTGACTCTGACACACAAACAGAATACCTGGTGTGCAATCGGATTCGTCGGAACCTGAAGGCACAAACACATTTACATGGAGCTTATTGTCACCTTTAAGGTAACATTTAAAGAAACTCCACAATAAAGGCCTGAAAAAGTACAAACACACACTCCAAGAAGATCACCACACAACATTTGTTTTGCTCTGTATATGATTTGGTGAGCGGACACAAAGGTGGGTTTAAGTACTACAGTGTGTTTAGGGGGTGTTGTGAGGTACATACGTTGTGACTGGGAGACCATCTTGGTCCGGCTACGTCCCCTTGAGTCCACTTGGCTGGACACGCTGCTTGCAGTGGACAGAGGCTGCTTAGTTCGTACACGGCCTGCGTGTTTGCAAAGGGGAAAACCGTCAAAATAAAATAAAATACACCCTTGGCTAACATAACTCTCACAAACTCTTAAACAGCCCAGAATCTAAATAGCTACTTAAAATAATGAAAAGCAACTAATGGAAGCTGGAAGCTTAATTATCACCTCCAAAGCTAAACACTTAGATACAGTCAGGTGCACATAGACATAAATAAACTAGGGATGCTTCAGTGGATAAATCTGAAACTGGTCATGAGCCAAACAGGTATCCATTTTGTAGGATTTGCTGAAGTCGCAGAATATATAGGGGGGAAATAAGATGGTGAATGATGACTGCAGCTACAATAATTCAGAAATAAGCATTTGTTTCTTGGCTAAAGAGATAGATTATCAAAAGTGTTGGCAGTTATCATTATGTTGCTTCTAGTGGAGTGACTTACTCAATTCAGAATGCTACCTTATTCATTACAATCATTCACTTTAGCTCATGAAATGCATCATCTGATCCACTTTGTTTATATAAAGCCTTTCCTCTATTCAATCACGCAAACATCAGGAAACGAAAACAACTGAATAGATGGAAATGAAAATTGAGAGGCATAATTAAGATTTGATCAATTTAAAGAAAACTGGGTATTTAAGAGCTTTAGAAACTGTTGATCAAAAGGTTTCAACTATAACATCCCTACAAAGCGAGGACAAACACATCCACCTAACCATATTCTTACCATTGTCTGACCTGGTCCCTACAGACAGAAGAGGATAGAAGGAGCATGTTGTAAAGAGCATTTCTTTTCAACTAATATGTACATCCTAACTGTAAGAAAACACAGCTGTTGGTGGTTAGCTAATTTAAATATTAAGTAAAAGATTAAACTGTGGTAAAGCAGCAGATGATGTTACAGGAACTAGATACAGGAATTAGATTGGTGATAGGTGGGATGGTGATACAAATGTGGGTTGAATATATAATTGACAGCAGGGGGCGCTGACGCCACATACTTTGATAACATGGACTGGGTTGTAGTGAGTAAAAGAAAAAGAAAAAAGGAAAAAAAGAGGAAGAATAAAAATATGAGTAGGCCGTTTGCTTGTAAAGCAGAGAGAGAGATGATCTTACCATCCGTTTTATCAGAGGCATCATCTTTAGTAGCGAAGAGAAAAAAGAGAGATGATAGTGGAAGATAGTGTAGGAAACAAACAAAGGGAAACAAAAAGCAAGGCATTGATAGAAATATTAAAAAGAAGAGATAAGAGAAAGAAAAGAAGAGAGGAAAGGAGCACAGTGTGTATTAGTAACTGAACACCTGTTTTACAGAGATGGAGATGTAGGTACCAACATCAAAACAATGAAACAAGCCAACACAGTGGACAGACATCTATAGAACATGCACACATAGAATATCAATACCAAAACAAATACATGATACATTAACAGGCAAGAGGAGGCAAGCAGGAGTGGAGAGCACAGGAGCAAAGTGGAAGAGAGACCAGTCCAAATATGTGTGTGCAAGTCCATCCTTAGAAACTGTTTTGTTGAGGGATGTGGTGTGTGCTTTGGATGAGGATGTAACTTCAACCTATTCCATCAGACAGGAACCTCAACAGTGCTAACCTATAGCTGATCTGCACGGACCCCTTTGACATCCAGCTGAGTACATGCTGACCAATGTCTGCACTGATTGATTAGTTGTCTAACTTGACTGACAGGGCCCTTACCCAGTGAGGAGTAGGAGCCAGGGGGCAGACGGCCTGCTCCCCGGGCCTGTCCGACGTGCCGGTGTTTAGCGGCTGCTGCTGCGTTTACATCCACGTCACTACGGGAACGCTGCAGGGAGGCCGACGACAGCCCACCCTTTGAACCCGTGGGGACTGATAGGACAGGAGGAGGAGGAGTATGGACGAAGGTGATGAAGGGATACACAGCACAAACACATGCAAGCACAACACTGCACATACACAATACTGATACCAAAACAGAAACACACAAAAGGTTGTGTATAGATGCAAATACGTATTTGTGTGCATGTGTGCTGTAACATAAAAATGTAACTGGGTGTGGATGTACAGGACAACACATCGGCAAGATGTAATGAACATGAAGGTAATATTACAGATGGACTTGTTTGTTCAAGCTGCTGTTTATGCATCTATGTCACAGTATACAGCTGTTTTCTGAAGTGAGGGAGCATGATTTTCTTTGTTTGCGAGAGCTAGCCTGTGTACCTGCCACTCTGTGTGTGTGTCTTTGTGTGCATGTGTGTTTTTTTGTGTGAATGACTCACCTCGGCCTGGAGCTGCTGACCATTTAGAAGACAGAGGCCGACTGACAGACAAGGAAGAGAAGAAGGGTTAATACACAACAAAAGAAACACAAAAGTCATCAATATTGTTATATAACCGAGTTCTGAACAAAGTATATTACTCACAGTATATTTTTATAATACATATTATGACTGGTCTTTTCTGTACTATATAAAATATAGTATAATCTTAGATTGAATTACTTGAGGCTCTCCTGTGAGGAGGATGAGGAACGGTCACTCTGGGGGAGCGAGGCCACACTCCCAGAGCTCTTCAGGCAGGACTGTAGGGTCCTCTGGTACGATGACTCAAGGGAGTTGTAGAGAGCGTCAGTCTCTGCTGGAAAGTGGTTTCTCAAACCCCAGTAAGCCCTGAAAGAGACAAAGGGGGCCAAAGAAAGAACAGTGAAAATAAAGACGATAGAGTGATGATGTGGAAGGAGACCGCCGGGTGACAAAAGAGGGAGAAAAAGACAGCAAAAAGGGTGGTGATATTTTGTGATATATTGAAGGTATAACAGTACTTTTCTCCCACATTATGTCATTGAATAAACTGCATTTTCATGTATATCTTACTTTCGGGCCTCTACTCTGGCCTCTGAGTCAGCATCTCGTATTCCTTTCTTGATGCTCTCAACTAGAACTGTCGTGTGCCTGTAACACAGGAAAAAAACAGGTTTGAGATGAGTATTTGCATTTCTGAAAAACCAGTACTGATCCTCGTCCTCACCTCTCAAGAGAGTGGGTTTGCCATTCCTGTAGCAAAAGGTCCAAGAAATCATAACAGCGCCTGGAGGTGACACATTTGCATCAGTAATACCACACAAAACATGACCTGATAGCATTAACATGAGCGTTCTAATTATTATAAATATTATTATATATTTTTTTGAAAATTGGGCATTAGCATTCTATACTTTTCATCATCGCAGTGCCGCTGATAGCCTTACCTTCTAACAGCCACAGACTTGGATGTGCAGTTACTAGTTATCAAAGGGATGAGCCTGGGGACATGGGTGTGCTGCACAGAGGACAGACAGTCGAAGGTAAAAAAAAAATGGAAGAAAAGATTAAATGGAAAACCAAATTATCAGATCAGCAGTATCACTCAAACTGACAATAAAGCATGTAAATAAGACTGTTTTAATGAATTTATATTATATATTTACCCGGATGATAATGCGGATAGCAGACACGCCCGAGGTGGCCATGACTTTGGCGCAGTTGGGAATGAGGTTAAACAGGACAGGAACAATAGCTTCTGCTCCATGATCAAATTTATTCCCCAACACTGATGAAAGGTGGCTACAAGATTGGACAGACGTACATGTTGTAATGTGTACATGTTAGGAGCAAATAGGTCTATGGTACACCTAGTAATTAACACTGATAGGTGGCAGCGGAAAATGTTAAATATTTTTTGTACATTTTAACAATTCACTCTGAATAATGAAACTGTATGTATTCAAAACTCACCCCACAGTTATGCAGGCCTCTCGAACCACTTGTGAGCGCAGGTCTTTGGCTGACAACTTGAAAGCTCCATCTAGTAGCCGCAGGTGCTGGTAAAAACAGTCGTAGCTGGCCGCACCTGCCACCAGCAGTGAGCGGATCTTTTTCAGCTATAAACAGGACATAAAATATATTAATGATCAACTAAAGGAAAAAAAAAACACTTATTTGATGTAGAAACTGTTGAGGGTTAATCTACTAACAGCACTGGCTCTCTGGTCCCAGTCATGTTTGTCATCAGAGCAGATCTCACGGATTTTGTTTAGGTTGTCCTCAAGATCTCTTGTAGAGTAGATCTGCAAGGAAAGAGGGAGAACAAAAATGTGTAAACAATGTGACGGACAGAAAAAAGTCTCTGGCCTTCATCAAAAGTGCAGTTTTGTATTTTTTTAAAAAAAAGTAAATTTGTGGGATAGTGTACCTGAACGGTAGGAACGTCTGTGAAGGCTTTAACAAAATCATCTTCATCAACTGCCCCAGTGCTTTCCTTTGATACTGGAAAAAAAGAAGAATCAATTAATAAACATGAGTGTATGCGTGTTTATCTCACACGTACACCCTGCAAGCTCTCAGTATCTCTGGGTTTCAGCGTGGGTACTTTATAATTCTGGTTTAACTCACAAAAACATTGATACTTCAACTTATACACAACTGCTACACACACTTAAGTCAGAACAAGCAGCCTGTGTTTCTAATGGACTTCCTGGCTGTTAATGGGAATGTCAATCATATCTCTCTAGGGGCTGGAGGCTCTGTGGACCACGCTTCCCCTCGAATTCCTAACAGGGAGGGAAAGACGAGACAAAGAGAGCTTGCCCATAAGATGAAACAAAAAAGGAAGGTTTCTTGGGAGTCATAAAATGTTTTGGTATGAAGTGAGACAAAGGCAGCGGAAATAATTTGTTTTTCTCATTTTTGCTGCATTTGGTTTCAATATGCCCCACAATCATACCTCTTAAATCTCTACACCACACATTGAGAAGTGGGATGATGCAGCCAGATGGTTAGCTGTAGACACAATCGCTGTGACCACTAGGGTGTAACTTGGTATCAGACTGACCTCAGCCACCTAACAATCCTTACTACTTTAATTGCCAGCTTTATGAAAGAGAAAGATTCATTGCATGATCTCAGTTATCATGACTAATAATAATAGTTATATTGCTTGCTGATGAGATGATGAATGATCATATTAGCCTTTTGGGAGGTCATGATTTAGTACTTCTTCTGCACACATCTTTAAACTTCTTGTGTTTGTTTCTTCTCTTTCACTGTCAGTTGGTGGCAAAATTGAAATGTGCCGAAGCTGTCGAGTGCTGCCAGCTTGTGTGGGCGTACTGTCATTTGTATGCAGACAATAGGTCCTCCCAGCGCCACCATCATGTATGGCGATTATATAGCAGCAGAAAAGGCAAACAATTTTAAGAAATGGGGAAAAAAAGAAGACCAAAAGAATAAGAGGTGAATATGAATGAATGTTACCCATCTATGGCTAAAGTAAATTCAGATATTTTCTTTTTCGTCACATGAACATTAATAAGGTCATGGTTGACAAAAATCACCAGATTGCCTTTGACTTCAGCGTCTGACTGCCATCAGGATCAGTAACACTAATGATCCAAAAAGCAGAGCAATGTGTGACAACTCCAACAGACTGCTCGTTTAACACTTTGACCAACTAGTTTACTGTATGTATGTTGGACAGTGCTGACATAGACACATTAGCAGGCAGCAGGGATCGACAGCAGGTCGTGTGAGCACAACATTCTTTCGATAGACAGAAAGATGCAAAAAAAATCAATGCATGCAAGAGGAAGTAAACCCAACTCTCAAGTCATCTATACAGCAGAGGGGATTCTTGGAAGAGAGGAGGACTCTTTTAACAGGAAGGATGATATAAAAACTGTTAAATTGGCAGATTTCCTACAGCTTTGAGAAATGAGCCCAGGTCTGAGGCTGATGATAAGAATATGAGATGGTATCGGATATCTGAGTAGGCACAGCAGCAGCAAAGACAACGTCTTGTATTTATGTCACTTGAATTTTGTTGCAGAGCCATCAGCAATCAAATCCAAGTCAGGATTTGAGTCAGACTCAAGTACATCAATGCCATACGATTTAGAGATGAATCGGTTGTTTCACATGTATTTACATGGACGTGCATATAAGACATCATGGATTTACATCTATGTAATAAAAACTAACCTTCAAACGATCATGTGAGGACAAATTTTAATGATTTCTGACTTCTAAAAAGCTGTGTGGCCTTCTAAATTTAATGATTATTTTCATTTGAAACTATTCCAGAAGAACCATTAGTGGCAACGTGGCAGAACACTGCTGTCCATTTGAATTCAGTGTGTGAATATGTAGATGTGCATTATTATTAGTACCTAGCTTGCCACCAGTAGCACTTGGTCTGCGCGCAGCAGAAGTCTCTGCAGGCTTCTTGGGAACTTTTGGGATCTTGAAGGCAGCCTGGGCTGAAGACGAACGACTCCCATCCACACTGTCGTCATCCTCAAAATTCTGATCTAAAGGGAGAGGAGAGAATGTTACCACGTGTAACCACATCAAACCTTTGCTAAGTCTTTAAAAAAAGGTTATAGACAGTACACATAATTATTTTTAAAAAAAATACAGGATCATAAATGTAAATTTAAAGAAAATAAAATCAAGATTTGATTGGATCAAACTTTCTTACAAAAAAAAGAAGAGATCTCGCTGTGATCAGCCAACTAAAAATGTTAAATATAATTTAGTTACTTATACATTTAGTTATATTTGTAGCTTCTGAGGCATCTCAGCTACTTTGTTTTCATCTGCTCTTTTTATAGTGAACATAAGGAAGTTCATACAGACTGAAAGCAAAGTAAGAACAAGAAGCAAAGCACAGAGGAAGTTGTCGTCTACAAAAAGCTTGGTCAGGAATCACTAAATCAATAGTAATTACAAACACATCACTAGTGAGGAAAAAAGGAAACCAACACATAAAGATCATTCAAAAGAGTCTGAAAACACATTCAATGATCAAAATGTCCACCCACGCAAACACTGACTGACAGGCACTCTTTGGAGCTCAAATGCTAGCAGAAATAATGCTAACTATAAAGCAGTGAAACTTGAAACAGGCTTGCACCAATGGTGCAGTGTGTCAAGGAGACACTTGTGGAAGATAATAGGGGTATACACACAGGCACACACACAGACACACATACATGCTAGTGGAGATGAAACTGTTGGCATAGGAATGCATTTGGGCTCTGGTTGCTGTGACAACCAGCCATGTAGAAATGCGCCACAGCCACCACCCTACACCTTGACTCACACATCAGTTTACCTATACACACAGTCAACGTGCATACCAGTGTAGCAGACAAAGGATATAGCAGACCTGAAGAGGACGTGTAAAGGACTAGATGTATACATCCTTTGTTGTGAAACATTTACACAAGTCATCGACACACACCCGAAATCACCCACGTCCATCCCTGCACTCACAGTCACAGATCCGCTGGCAGATAAGGCGCCTCATGCTTCTGGGAGGGCGTGGTATCGGGGTCCCCCCTCTTCTCCAAGCCGTACCCCAAGACACATGAACATGGCTCACTCACACTTCATATCTGAGCTGAAGTTGTGCATACGCACACACTCACACACACCCTACATCGCTGTATGAAAATCCCTCCGCCCCTACACAGTGCCGGCATTTTCTATCATTTCTCTCAACCTACCCTCCACCCCTCTCTCTCCCAGCATCTCTCCTCCTTCCCTGAGCAGCCTCACGGCCAATGAGATGAGAGGTGACATCATGGTGTTGCAGCCAGTGCGGAGGCAGGACTACAAATGTGTGTGTGATGGGAGAGAAAGGGAGAGACTCACACGCAAACACCCCCGGAATATTAACAGGGCTTCTATGTGTCCCTGCCAGACCAGCTAACCTAAACTCATTACCATGGACAACACACACAAACTCTAACTCTAGCTCTTGTGCACAATTACCAACAGCCTCTCAACACATATTTTATGGCATTACACATATCTGTGAGACACTACACATTAATTTTAGTCACCCTCTCTTTTCAAACGTCACAAAAGTAGAAACAATGGTGATGAGTTTAATAGAGGTGGGGTGATAACTGGGAGGGACAAGGGGGAAATGACCACACCTCTACATCTGAGGTCATCTGAGGTCATGTCACTCTTGATAGGCATATTCACACATTCAGTGCAGTCAGAGGAAGACATAATTTTCATTTTTTGTCTTTGGGTGACTGACGTTTTTTGGACACATTTTTAGTTTAAGTGGCTGTTAAGTGCACGCATCAAAGGAGGAGTATAGAAACTACCCACTTTTACGTAATCAAAATGTACCGAGAATAACTGACATAACCCTCATGTTCAAAACGGTGGCTATAAATAATTTACAATCATTGACTATCTGTTCAATCTACAGACACCCGTTGCCACTTGGCATCTTGCCTAGCAAACTTGCAAGAACTCCAACTGCAGCCATTTAAAATTCTGGCTTATTAACTGGAGGGGGTCAATTGTGTCAAAGTATGGGTATAAACCTCCCCAAACACTCAAATCTTAGCTAAACAATCATTGATGTATTTTAAAATCCAAAGTGATAAAATATAAAGCCAAAAATAACTAAATAATTAAATAAATAAACGCTGTATAGAACATTATATACTAGCACACATATTTAAAAATATTCCTGGATCCCTTTGTGCAACGTGATGGTCAAAGTGCAAAGGCCAAGAGGAGTAATAGAACCTTGAAATTAATAATAAACTGTTGTGTGGGTGGATAATGAATTCACCTAAAACCACAGAAACATTAGAATAACAATGATTATAGCAGTTTAAGTTAAATTAAATGACAAAGAAACCAATAAACTAGGTGATTTACAGTGTAATTTACCTGTTGGATAAATTTACCTATTATTTATAATAACCTATGGATACATAACCAATAATCACTCAAGGAAACTGATTTGCATCTCCTGCTTTTGTTTAGTCCGATCTCATGGGAGTAAATGTCTCAGGGTGAAGGGCAAAGACACTGGAGATAAAGAGAGAGGAGCAGGGGTTGGAGAGACATGGAGAGAGACTGAGAGAAGATCCCTGGTAGAGAGCAGACTGCACACATGCTGTTGCCATAGCAACATGTGCAGACCATCTTCTCAGATGAATAGAGCAGCAGACAAAAAAAAGATGTGTAGTCAGCCCATTTACACACATACACATCTCCAATTTAGTTTAATCAACCAATTTAATGTTTATTGTTTCCTTGCTAACTGCATGTTGGTTTATTATGTTAGAATGGATTCCGGTGTGATGGGGAAGAAAGGGACTTCTGACAGCATTACTGTTACCATGGAGAAATTGCATTGCCAAGAAATATGACACAGCACGCAAGCTGAAACAGATTCACAGACACACGCACACATACACAATGTTGTCTGCTATGAACACATGGTGGCAGTACTGGCCTTGCTTTCAACAAATGACCACTTCAAACAAAAAATGGCCGCACTATATACCAGCTCCAGATGAACTGTGTTTGTGTTGATCTGCTGTAAGCTGCCTGGGCAAGGAGCAATGTCACATAGACTAACTGCGATATGCAGATTCTATCTAAAAAGATGACTGAGAAAATATTGTGATATTTCAGAGAATGGCAAGCACTGGGATAAAAGATGTTAACAGCTCATGAATGGACCAAATCCAAAGTAAACTAGAAAAGGTATGTGAGACAGGAGAGAATTAGACTGATGGCTTTTCCCGCAAAAAGAACCTCATATGCATAAACAGCATTGTTATATCTCTTTAGAGAATAGAGATTGTGTAAAGAAAATGCTACTATTTCAAAACCAGAGCAACAACACACACACAGTGAGGAATGCTGTTTAACTGCAATATAATCCAGAGGTAAATCTAAGACCCAATTAAAGCCTGTACGTGTACACTTTACCAAGAAACAGAACACTCCTCAGTCTCCATCAAGCTCTCTCTCACACACACACACACACACACACACAGATATAATTTGAGTTCAAATTTCCAAGTTGAGGAGAGGGATAAACCATAATATTCAGAAAGAAAGCTTTGCCATGGCAACGAGCCCAGTCTGGAAACAGGGTCATGGTTTACTTTGCAGAGCGAGAGAAGCACTGAGGCAGAATGAGGATGTCTGCAAAAGGCACTGAGTGAGTACGCGTCTATATTTGTGTGTCAGTCCCTGTCAACACGTAAGAACTATGCAAGCAATAAAGCTGCTGCTGATGGTCAGTTTGCAAGTCACCAAATATCTCAGGACTTCCAAGGTGTGGAATGTAGTGGAATGATATGAATTGTAAAAAGACTGTGAATAAAACAATAACATGGAGATAGGGTATGAACACACATGTTCTGGCACATGTACTTTTTAAATCTTTACGCAGATATGCAGTTTTACCTTTCACACATGTAGATGTAGCTTACTTCCAGTCAGAGCACTTTGGGTGAAAGTGCTTGGAGTGTAAGCTGATTTCAATCTAAACCCATATGCTGACAAGCCTTTGTCTGGGTGCCAGAATCCACAGATAGATGGGATTAAACACAGACTCAGACACTTGCCATCATCCCCAACTACCATGGTTACAGTGTGTTATGAATGCTCTTTGTATTCACTGCTTTTCCTCTTCCAATGTTCCCCAGTTCTCTTTGTTTCCCCCTCTATCTTCCCCCCTCTCGTTTGTTCAATCTCTCTCTGTCTGTCACGATGAATCAGGGAGAGGCAGTGATAGGCACAGCGCTGTGACTCGGCTTCTGCAAGAGATCTCTTTCAGCTTCCTCTATCCTAGCTGTCCCTGCCTCCCTCACTCCCACCGATTATCTCAGCAACAGCTGCCACAAACACTTTATAGCAAACCCAAAAAACTGGCCTAGAAGAGATGTGGGGCAAGGACAAGTAAAGAACAAATCTGTGTATCTTGTGTGTATGTGGAAGTTTGCGCCCCGTGCTCAGAACTTAAATTATTGGTAGCTTTCCAGCACTATTAATTCCACACATAACAGAAACCACATTATTTTTGTTTATACCAGCTACATGGCCCCAAAACTTTGCTCTGACCTTAAGGGAGATTGGAGCTAAGAGTAACACTCCCTCTACCCCTCTGCTGCCACAAGAGATAGCATCATGGCAACTATAACCACTACCTTCCCCGTAGTCACTCTCCATATCACTCTGTCTCTATGTAAACAAGCTGCTACAGCTGACAAGTTACCAGCCCAATTTAGTCATCATCAAGGTTGCCCCATACAATTTAAACAACAACTTAAAACAATCTAAACAACTTTTTAAACGTTTACTCTGTTACTCAGATTTCAACGGCTATAGGACTTGATTTCACAGTGCGAATGGTGAAAACAGTGAAACACTGCTGGAAGGAATGAACAATCCTATGGTCAACAACAAAGACTGAGTCTGAGGCTCCTGAATATCCACAGTCCAATCGAATGTGTGATAACAAACCACTAAACACCAGCAGCCTTCAGTTTAGGTCTGGCTCTGCTGGAAAACCCACAGGATCACACACAAAGATTAAACCATTAATCCTGTTAGGTCCTCTTACAGAAGCTCATGGCAACAAAATGACACAACAACAGAAACACATGCAGATTTCGGCATGCACACATACCCACCAGCATGCACAATACACTTCTCAAATCAATGCCTGAGTCAACTTTGTGGTTAATTATAAATGAGGAAGGCCACTGACCATGACTTGGGCTGAGAGCCATGTTGCCTGAATTCAGGGCTTCATCAAAACGAGCAAATATCGTCTGTAACCTGCCAAGACAGAAGAATAATAGTTAGAACAGCACAGAGAAATATACTACATATAAACAAACAAGATAACAATAACTGAGCCAATAACAGAAAATTAACACACCTAAATTACACAAAATAAGAATGTTAATAAGGATTTAATCATCTTCACTGACAGGATCAAAACAAAGAAATTGCATATGCATGGATACACAGGCACAGCCTAGAGGTTTGACCTAGAGACGGGCGGGGTAGTGATTCCCAAGAGAAAGTATCATCAGCAGTAATATAGAAGTCATATTGGCTATGTCGATAGGTTTCCTTTGAAGACATAATAAGTTAATAATTTGGCTTTAGTAATGCTTAGTAATGCTACAGACAGAAGACCAAAGCAAAAACAGAAGGAGAAACAGGAATCGGCCAGGGATTTGTCAGCCCACGAACCAAGACAGTTTTTGATGCAATTTATCTGTGCGAGCTACCGGAGAGATTCACTTATACCAGACATCAGCAGAATCAGGAAAGATCTTAGTTTCTTGTTGTTGTCAAGCTTATTGCCAGGATGGCTGTACAAAAGTAGTGGTAATTGTTGAATGTAAAAATTGGATAAATAAAATTGGATTGAACAAATGTTGCTGCTATAGGTAACATGTGGACAGCGTGACTGCCTGCTGGTGGGTGTGCCTATTATGCCAGTCATACCCATGAAGCTGCAACACCAACATGACAGGAGTGTGTCTGACAACCTGCTCAGCACAAAGCAAACACAAACACGCGCACAAAATCACAATCCAGATTGGCGGCGTGATTTATCGGTAGGGCTCTGCATAATAACAGGGAAATAATTTTTCATATTTACAGACAAATCACGACAATATAAGGTCTTGGCACAAATTAAAAACCTCCATCTTCGCAGAGTGTGTATACATTGGTTACGCATGTCTTGTACGACAAACACACAATGGACAAAATAATCTATGTTGCCCAGTAACATGCCCTAATGTCTCCTTGCCAAAATTAAGACATGGATTTGAGCACACAAGAATAAGAGTAATACACACCTTCCTCTGTCTCTCTCCCTGTTTGTCTTTTGGTGTCTGGGTGCCGGTCCACAACCAACAGACAGCTCAGAGGCTCCTGATAAGTGACGCTTAGGCTGCTCAGCTGTGCAACATTTTCAAGCACTTCCCTTCTTCCATTTGCATTACAATAAATGTATTTGGATCAGAAATATCCAAGCCTAGAGTCCTTTGTACTCATTTGCCTCTGCATTTCTCAGTGGGTTGATTAATAGGTTGCTGCGCAACATTGCATTAGCTCGCATGCTAGTGACACACAGTGATCCTCGGCTCTGTTCAGCTCTTTGTATCCAACATGGTGCAGTGGCTTTGAGAGGTAGGGAGAAGGAGGGGAGGAGGGAGAAAGGGTGTGCGTGTGGGGGGGAGAGAGAAAGAGAGAGAAAGAGGGAGGTAAACAGAGAAAGACCAAAGCATGCTACGAGCATGCGACAATGCACCACCTGCTGTCACACAAAAGTACTATATGCCAAGCTCACGCAACCACTGAGAAATCTCCACAGTGATACAAGATCTCAGTCATGGCCTTTGTGTGTGTATGTGTGTGAGTGGCCAGTTTGTGTGACAGCCAGCGAAGAGATTCAGCGAAGAGATTCAGTTACCCTTTACATAACCTCCCTCTCATACCCAGACACACATACACACTCATCAGAGGGGGAGGGGCTGTACAGCTAGCAGCAGACAGAATTGTAAGGCTTGCCCCCCTCCCCCTTCAGCTCCACGATTATAATTCATATTTAAGCGATGATCTTCCTTTTCTACATTTTTTTCTTTATATAATTTCTAAATTCAAGGACATGTCTCCATTCTAGCACACCTTTTACAGCATGCTCCCTATATAACTCGGATGAAAATGGACCAGTCATTAAAAAGGGTCACCCTGAATTCAGCAGAGGTGACTCACACCGCAGTACATCATAAGTTTTGGGTCTCTCAACACACCAGGGAACCAGTTATAGAATCGACAGGCTTTGATAACAACACTGATCTGCAGGGCAGAAGTCTGTCACAAAAACAAAAAGGAATCTAGGTGGTTTCTAAACCCTCATCAAATGGAAAATAATGATTTGGGTCATGTAAAAGGGTCAGAAGAGTCACAAGACCCCCTGACACTGACTCGTTAAACCAGATGTAACCTGTGTTACTGATGCTCTGAAAGGAACAATTATGGTCACTGTGTAAAAGAAGGTGGAATAACACAGACCAGAAAATGTAATTTAAAATTAAAACTATTTTCCAACAGTTAATAGTTAAAACTGTTTTCTTGTGTCATATTGCTCCCTTTCTCTACGTTATCTGATGCTAGCTCTACAGATTTGATATGTGATCTTGTCAGCATGACGTTGTCTGAAGCTCTGAATTCCACCCTGTAAACATATGCTAACATAAACACACTCAGCCACAGACAACATTCACCTTGACTTCATATCAGAACATCAATATCATCTGTAAAATAACTAATAAAACTGGCCATAAATATTTCTGCTGCCCAAATCATGCACACATTTGCAAGAACTTTATATTAAAAGCATATATGTTTAACAGAAAAAAACAAGGAAGTTTCAGATCTAAATCACTGGATCTGTTAGACTGATAGATTTACACGGCCGGCATACACTTGTCTATATAAATCCTCATACACAGACAGCATGTTTACACTGGAGACAGACAGGCTTAATATGAGCAACACATGACACATACACATAGCCAGCATTCACAGACACAAGGCTCATACTCAGTAGTCAGCACACAACGCTGACTGCTGCTCGGATCTCACACATGGCAAAAAGAGAGAAAGGGGAAGAGACAGGGGTGGGGGGTCACTGTCTGCTTAGAATAACCCTAAACTGGCCACATGTAACCAGGACAACCAAAAAAGGGTGAAACCACTCAATGGTCCTCTTCAGATGACATAAAAACACACACTCCAATTTTCCCCCAACTCTGTGTTACTCCACCCACCGCCTTTGTACCCCATCTGCCCCCTGTCAACCTCCTCCCACAGTCAGTCAGCATTGTGCTCGGGATGAAAGTGCCTCTGTGTGTGTGAAGGGCAGAGTGGTGCATGGTGTGGCCTGGGACAGACAGAGTGCCAAGGCCAAAGGACCCACAGACCCTCTACACAACTTACTTCATGCTAGATGAAGCGCACACACAAATAAACATCTACCCATCAGAGCACAGATGAAGGTGATCAGAAACTCAAGACAAAATAACTCACCGTGCAGCAGGCAGTCCTCTCTTTCCCACGTCTGCCCTGACCCTCTCCCCAACATGACGATAAACATCCACCAATGTTGTTATGGAGGCTTCACGTACCTACAAAACAGAAAACATTCACAAATTAAAATCCGTTTAATACTAATTCAATAATAAGTACATGTAGATTATTATTAATATTTCTCCACTGAGGGAATTAGAAACATTAAAGAGTAAATGTAACACAAATTAAAAAATAAACAAACATAGTCCCATACTTCACTCCCTAATGGGAGACATCTGATTTGGTAGGTATGTTGAGGGCACTCCTGTGATTGGACGGTGTGATGATGTTAAAGGGGATTCTCTGCAACTGAGAGTGGGTGGGCCTGTGGCAATGTTCATTGGTTTGGACAGTATGTGGGCAGATAATCACTGGGTAAACGACAGAAGCAGATTTCAGCTTTGGGGTGCAACTCCACTGGAGGTTTAACCAAACTCTCTCTGTTCCCCTCTATTACTCACACAATCTCCATTTCACTCTATCTCTCACCTCACACAAACACACACACACAGACAGACAGAGGGAGAGCAAGCTACCACATTGGTGTGTTTATTGGCTGAGTGTCTCAGAGTGAAACACTTGCCGGGGGACCTATAGAGCCCATCTCCACTAATTACAGTAATAATAGCAGAGCTGCCTCAAGATGCGTCACATCACACTAGGGATGCTGGAAACGAAACCACAAGCTTAGATACAGACTGTTACATGGAAGACATATGGACTAAATCACAATACTTACGTATGCTCAGACAGGGTTGTTGATCATTATTACATCATATTCTTATGTGCTGTGCCTCTTACCTGTGGGTTCTGATCTCCAGTCAGAGAGCAGAGATGAGGAACTATTTTACTGAGGCTCAGTGACTGGGGTCCATACCTGAAAGAGACACACAATAGGAAAAGGAAATGAAAGGAATGACAATGTAAAGTAAGTCTGTAACAGACAACTGTGCTGTCTAATGATGTCATGCTGGCGTTAAAAAAATATGGAGAAACACCTCAATCCTGAAGCACGAAAGGGCTGAAGCATGAGTTTTTACATTCTGTTCTATATCAATTTTGTCAAGTAGTTTGTCAAAACAAGAAATGTAAAGACTTAGAGGCGGGACAGTTCTCTTTTGTTTTTCTCAAACTGGAGCTTTATGGTAAACGGCGTATGCTCTGTAAACATTTTATTTTTACTACCAGGTAGCAGTTAGCATTTAGCACAACAGTGTCACTTTCCAAGAGTAAAAGATGACAAAAGTAGCACTACGATGCTAATAGCCAAGATATTCTGTGACATAACTTAAGGGTGGAAAATACTACCTGTACTGACTTGAACAGCTGTTGAACTACTGTCACATAGGATGCACCAAAAAGCTTGAAGTAAATGTTTGTTTACATTTACTTCGAGCTTACAATACAGATAAGACTTAGACTTAGACTTACTTTTATTGTCATTGTACAAAAAACACAAGTGACTCTTGACAACGAAACGTCGATACTTGGCTACCGGCATCACAGATCTAAGACCTTATATGCTATACTATAATATACTATTATATATGAAATAAATATCCATAAACAACTAACTATATGCAGGGTAGGAAAGAGCTGTACCAGGTTATTGCAACAACATAAAAGCTAAAGTACAACATAAGAGCTAAAAGTACTAAATATAAAAATATACAGTATTGCACTTGAAATGCTACACTACACTCATGTCAAGGAAAGTAGCACAACAGAAGTAAAGTGACGTAAGACCCCAGGTACAATGTCGAATACAAATGGGGGGGGGGGGGGGGGGGGGGGGGGGGGGGGGGGGGGGGGGGGGGGGGGGGGGGTTTGTTATGTGTTGTTGAGCAGTCTGACGGCCAGGGGGTAGAAACTGTTCAACAGTCTGGTTGTCCTGCAGAAGATGCTGCGGAACCTTCTGCCGGATGCCAGCGGGGAAAAGAGTCCATGGTTGGGGTGGGTGGGGTCGGAGAGGATCTGGTGGGCTCTGGATAGGCAGCGTCTGTCTGCAATGTCCTTGATGTGGGGGAGCAGGGTCCCGATGATCTTCTCCCCTGTCCTCACCACCCTCTGCAAAGATTTCCAATCGGCAGCTCTGCAGCTATTAGCCCTTGCTGATCTGAGAGCCACTGCATCACCAGATTTGAACGCAGGTATTAAAGCAAAACTTTTACAATCCCAGGCTCTGTGAAATTCTAAAAATGAATGAAAAAAACTAATTCCCTCAAAAAATGTGCAAAGAATCCAACGACAATGGAGTCAACACGCAAACAGTAAGCAACTGAACATTTTATACACACTGACTATATTCAATGGTGATGAACTGAGAGGCATTATTCGCTCAAGACTGGCTTCAATTTTGTTTCCCTTATACATAAACCCCTTAGTTTTATTTTTCCAGATACAGTTTAAGACCTCCCAAGGGTTCTGGGAAAAATCTGCACACAGCTTCACATTTTTGTTATGGAAAATAGCGGTATGATACAGACCTTTTCAAAATTATTTGTTCATGTTAAACTTTCTATCAGGCAGATAGTTGACAGATGAACATACGACAATGTAAGAGTCTAGGCCAGGGTGAATTAAGAAATGGTTTTAACGACTCCGTGAAAGAAACACATGGCAAAAAAGCGAATATGCTGGAAGACCAAAATCACATGGCAGAAGCAGTGGCGCCATGTGTGGCACCTCTACAGTCACACAAAAGTTAAGAGGATTATTCCTGAAGACAAAGATTGTGTGTTTCTTAAAGAAACAATAAAGGGGAGACTCATGGAAAGCAAACGTCACGACACATGGGGAAAAAACTAACTCCTTAAAGTTGCCTGTAAAAATAACGTCATGACTTCCTGCTTCGCATTCTTTCACATTCTATCCTGACAAAGATACAGATGAGGAGGGGGAAGTTACTCACGTGCTGACCGTGGCACTGAGACATAAGCAGACTCCTTCTCGACAGCGGAAGTTCTTGTGTTTAAAACCAGGAAGCAGCCTTTCCCAAACATACTGGAGAAAAGAGAGCAAAAAGGTTAAGTGTGTGTGTCCGTCAGAACTAGCAGAGGAAGCTCCTGTCAGGCAGATCCTCAGGCATTCCTGCAGATTATGTAGTCCAAAAAGTTAAAATCAGTAAATGTGACATGAGTAGATAACACAAGGTAGAATATTAATGGATTTGGTGGTATTCCTCACATATCCAGAAGAGGGAGCCCATAACATAGAGTACCAAATTTGCTTTAGTGAGTATCTATTATTGGTGTGAAGGTGGCTGTGATTTGTCTAATTTCCCTCTGTATCTTCATCATGCGTTTCAGAATGCTACAACTAACCGAAACAGGTTGCTACCAGAAAAAGCTTTGGTCAGGTTCCTGAGATTTCCACGTGCATATTTGTGAGTCTGTGTGACTGTGTGTTCCTGTGCCTCACCATGGGTGATGCAGTCTGCTCCATGCAACGTAGGATTAAAGCTTGGCTGTTTTCCCTGACCTGGTCCTTCCCATCACCGAGCCTGTCCACCAGAGATGGCAAGACTACAGACGAAAGCAGAGATTGGACAAGGGATAGAGAAAAAAACAGTGGTTAAGTCAGTGTTCATGAGGGTTGATATATGAAAAGTGCAGTTCAATATACGGGGAATTAGGTCACACAAATCTGAATATAAAAGATAGGCAGATATAAAATTGAAAAATCAAGAGCTGAAAACAAATACAACAAATGATCTATGTGATGCAGTTTGCATCTGCCTCAGGAAAAAAAAATCTAACCCTTTTCTAATAATATATGTATTTTTGAAACCTCTTTTAAGTTTGATATCTCAGGAGTCTGGCTGATAGCCACAGACAGTGTGGGGGAGGAGGGTCAGAGAGGACTGAGAGATTGAGAGCCTTGTTCTCCCAGTTGATAAGTTTGACATTTACATACAATGATTTAAATGTCCAATTTTAGTCAGCCATCTGTAACAAAGTTCAAATCTGGAGAGTCAGTATGTGTTTGAGGTGGAGACACTTAAATGACACAAGTTACAAAAAACCTAAAAACCTCCCGTTGACAGACATACACACACGCACACACACTCCTAGCGTAAAACATCAGTTCAGGGGAGGGTGACACTGTGATGTCATCTGTCCATTCCTGTCTGTGTATGTATGTGTGTACATGCCATGTTATCATAACAGCTGGTTGCCTAGGGAACAGGGACAGTTCTCTCAAACAGAAAAAAACTCACACTGGGGCATTGTTTTCACACAACCTCATTTTCTGTAACACAAACAGTTTTTTTGTGTCTGGCAAATTTACTCATTTAATGTCATCTTTTTCAACAGGACTACCTAACTGTGAGACCGACCACACAACTGTGAGGTCAATCAGATCACTTAACCTTTTTTAACATGTATGTATCAATTAAATATTCAGTTTACATCTAGGAGCAATTTGGCAAGACAGCAGCAGCACAAATTCAATTCCTGTGCAAATGTAAATGTACCGTAATGGCAACAGCACTGTACAATGAATCAGCCCTAAGATCAATACAGTCACTCAGAATGAATGATCTCATCTTCCTCCCCTTGGAGTGTGTCTGTGTGTGTGTTCGATGGGGGTGAGCAGCAGTGAGAAAGAGAACTCAAGAAAGCAGAGGTGGAGTCGGAAAGAGATTCCAGAGCCAGCTGTGGCTAAGAAAGATGGTTTAACCATCAGCTTTACACACACACACACACACACGCACACACACACACACACACACACACGCACACACACACACACAATGCCATTACACACAGTGGTAAGTGATAAGTGTGTTTGTGTGTCAAACCCAGTACAGTGTGACAGAGCCGCACTGCAGGGCTGAGTGTGTTTGCTGGTGTCATGAGCTAGTCTGGCTGACAAAGACAGCTGGTGACACCTTGAGTGGGCACAGACAAGGGCTGGCACTGAAAACACTCACACTCACACTCACACTCACACACACACACACACACACACACACACACACACACACACAGAGAGAGAGACTATGTAATCTGATACAAGATTCAGCCTATGAGGTCATATGAATGTGAGGTGTGGTTTTTGGGGTGTAATAGGGTATGCTACAATGTGGCAGACAATTCAGAGCCCAAATACAGACATTAGAGGACACATAATAGAGAGGGGGTGGTACCAGTGCTGCTGGTCTGTCTCAGAGGAACCACAAACAGGAAGTTAGGCACAAAATGGAAGGACAGTGGCTATACAACAATACAAAACCGACCATACTTAACTAAATATGGAGTAGTGAAGCTATTTGCTAGTTTCATCATTTGCTAAAACTTATTCTTGTCACTGACTCACAGCTTAAGATAATGAAACAGTTTGTGAAAGTTGTTAACTTTTTAACTGAACAAAGTAAGAGATATTAATAATCCCTTTAGCAAAGGGTGAGAAACTAAACCATAACTTGACTGTGTGTTTGCTGAAAAACTGTTTTTTTACAGAATTCATCCAAATCATGAAAAAGTACATAAAAAGGTAGAATTTGCAGCAAACAGTTGTTTTGAATTTCACAATGACAGAAGCTTTTTAAAAAACATCACTGTACAAGTTAATAAAAATCTCACCTGTCCCCAGGTATCCTTTAAACCGCTCTCCCAGGCGTTCCACAAATGCACTGCAGATGTCTATCCCCATCAATGCCACCTACAACACAGTGAAAGAGACGTAAAGGTTACAGTCAGCATTCAGACATTTAACTTGTATTATTTGTCTACATTTATACCAGTGTCTTTGTTTGTTTATACATCAACCAGTGTAGCTTATCAGAATGCTCTGCAAGTAAGTATGCACCTATGTATGTTTCTTTGGCAATTTATGGCCTGAATCAAAAGCAGTATAAAATGCTGGGGTGTAAACATATTAAAATATAAATCCTGTATTCACTATGTCAGCGTTGTTGAAGAAACCCTCAACAATTCCCTTTAATGCCTCTCTTCTCTAATGCCCTAATTTAACTCCGTCATTAAAAAGAAGAAACATTGCCTTGTGTGATGAAACTCATAGGGGGAAGGTAGATTGTATTTTAGTGTGTGTGTCTAGTGGTAAAGTTGAGTTTTCCACTGTGTTTCTGATTAGGATCACATCCCACACTGTGCTGTGCTCCTGGAATGCTTGTTTTGGCAATGCTGTGGTGGGACTGAACAGTCCAAAGAGAAAATCCATTAAAACATAACTCTGCAGACTCCTCTGTCCTGCTCAGAGGAGAGAGAGAAGACAGACGGCAGTTTTTTCCCAATTTTAGTCAAAGGAAGAGCACAGCCAGGTAACTATGGAAAAAGGGGATGGGGGAATCGTGGGGGGAAATATGAGGGACAAAGGCCAAGTAATACCAAAGAATATAAATCACCTGGAGAAGAAACATTAGCTCAGTATGAGTGTAAATATGATTACCTTACCCTGACCTAATTTAGGGGGAGGAAAGGAGGAAAAAACAACTGGAGAAAGAAGTAAAAGTACTGGAAGGAAACAGCCTTTGGGCTTCCCCTCCTCCACACAGCACCCCAACAAGCTCTGCACCCACAACCATATGGCATCTTCATACGGAGGAAGACGCAGAGGTGGAGACAGACGACAAGAAATGGACTGCGTTTGTTATCCACCTTGGACAGGAGAAAATGAACAGGTGGTGGAGGAGGCCCCTTACTGCTCTATAGGCAATCTGCAGCAAACATCTACTTTGGGGCTGCGGAGGCTGGGAAAGAGAGACATCCAAAGGCAAAATACCAGGCTTGTGGATTGTGTCTTGAAAGGATAACACAGACACACTCACAACTATTGTTAAATACACAACTCATGCCCAGACTGCAAGCGTCAAAACACCAGGAAGGCTGAGGTATGCTGGAGGAAAAAAGTCAATATCTAGCCCCGTATGAATGGGTCTTTGTGAAGACTCAGGTTACTTCTTATGGTGGCTTAGCCTGGGAATTTGAATAACGTGTTCAGGGTTTAATTTAGATTCAAGAGGAGCTTAAAGTGAGTATTGGAAAGAAAAACACAATCCATCTGACACTGAAAGCTAACTTGGAAAAAGACAAAATGCATTCTTGATATTTTGTTCATGAAATATCAAAAAATAGTGAAAAACGACCTTCTCAGCATCTTGGCTTGTCTGACCATCAGTCCGAAGACATTGAATCATATTGTTGACATTTTTGCTTAAAATGCACTAGGCTGGTTAACGGGCTGTGACTTGTCTTTTCCGCGCACATATCTTGCCATTTCTCCATTCTCATCCTTTTGACTCCTCCTTCATTCTCTTCCTCGTGTCAACACTGCATCATCTCTCCTCTCTTCCTTCTGTCTGTGCTGACACAGCATCTTGCGTACAGCTAACCCCTCCTTGGTGCCCAACAGAGAACCAATCATTATTGCTAAAAGCTTGCTGTGTGAATATCTCTGGGGATGACGACTCACTCACACATCGATGCCAAATAGTGATCTGATATCAAGTTACTGTGTATGTCATCCACATCAAAGTGAATATCTGAACAAATGGAAATGTTTGATTGTCAGAGCTAGAGTTCAGATGCGCAAAGGAAGATGCACTGACAGTGATGGGCCAATTTTTCTCTCTAACATGGTTGAAATCAGGTCATTGTTTGAGGATGTGAGTTCACTGATAATGTCTGCAAAAAAAAGGACATGATAAACAATAGATCAACTACTACAACTGATGATTGGAAGTGGGATCACTGTGACAATGTGACAAATCAAATATACATTTCCTACCACAACTGAGAAATTATGCCAAATGCGCTTTCAAAATCTCAACGATGCTTTCGTGATGCAAAGCAGACACGTCAACTCTTCCCCCATATGAAGGCAAACACTACCAGCTTTTGAGAAGACTTAGAAATTTTAGCATGTCCTGAAAAGACATTTATTCTGACTGATGACTTGCTTTTAGGATCAGTGTGGTATTTTGGCAAAATACTCATTGCCCAGCTCTACTGAAATAAGGCAGTGTGCAGACAAGGCTGTCACCTTTCACACACATATAAACAAGGAGGTCTGACGATGAACAGGAAAACCGAGATAAGACAAAAAGGGAGATTGAGATTGTGTCTCTGTATGCATGAGAATAAGAGAAAGAGGGAGGGGGATAGATGAAGAGAAAACATAGGTCATAACAATGAGTCTTGCGGCCCCTCCCCCACCCCATCCTGTCCTCCAGTTGTCTACTGTCCTGACAATGCATCTCCTTAATGCTGACAATAACACGCACAGAAAAACACCACAAGCCCCAACAAACCACAGGAATCTTGCAAATGTCCTATTGACTCAGCACCCTGTGTCATTGGGGTGAAATTAAAAACCGTCTGCCTCATATGGAACAAAATTAGACCACTAGAATGTCAATATAAAACTCACTGCTTACAGCATTTCTGTATGTGTAAAATATGTATGAGGTGTTGCATGAAAGACAGACATGTTCTTACTTTGTTCTTTCTTTTTGAATTGAATGAAAAGAAAAGGGGCACACCCCCATCCCCCCCTTTTAAAGGGAGCTCACATCACCAAAGCTATCCCAGCTCATCTGTAAATCCCTCTCTATGGTGTAGTTCTTGAAACAAACTTTTGGGAAAATAAAAAATTCCCATATTTCCCTTTCCTCCTGCCCGCTGGGTAAACTTGAATGAAACAGGTCATGAACAGGCCGAGGGGGTGACTGCTGCAGTGATGGTGAGATATCCTATTAGCATGACTGGCCAAGATCTCTCACCTTGAAATTGCTGGAGTTCACCCATCCCGTTAGCTCGCCTATGGTCTTATCCAGCCGGGGTTTGTCTTGTTCCACGTCCGGGGAGCGGTGCGGGTCGTTTAAGTAGTCAATGAGGTCCTGGGCGACCTGTAACCTGCGGGTAACGTCTTTCTGCAGTACCTGCTGGTAAAAATAGTCCATGTTGTCATGTTCCTCCATTGGGCACTCGGTGCCGGGGGGCCAGCCACGGAAGCCGGCCGGCAACAGTAGACAATGGTCGGTTGGACGACTTGAGAAGGGCCGAAAACTGTATGTCTATTGTCCGGTGAAGGAAATGAGACGATGTGTGGTCTGGACTGCGTCTCACTGATGTTCGCCCATCAACATACAATCCGCTGAACAAAAACCGATTCGTTTAACACCAACCAAAACAAAAGCTCAACTTTGTGCGACTCATACCTGGCTTGCTAGCTTTCTTCCAATATAATGTGCAGTTAGGAGGTTCAATTAAACTTCCACAAAGTTTAGAAAAGGTCATGAGAATGGTGGATTCCGGCTGGTCCCCTTTATTTACGCATCAAAACAAGCTAGCGGCTCTGTTTGGCTATCTGTCATGCTAACAAAAATAGCACCTAGCTAGTTAGCACGGCGCCCAAACAAGGACAGACCGATTCGAATGAGCTAGCTCAGCTAGCGAGCGTTCGATATCCACAGGCCTAATGTCTGGCTCCCCTCCGCCCCTTTATTCCATAACCACAGGCTGGAAAGTCTGTCAAGCTTCAGCCGTCCAATCCTTCAGCGATAAACTTGCACCAAACTTTCACAACAAGGACACGGCTCCAGTCCTGCGGCAACCAATTTCTCTTTAGTCCGGGAATAAAAACCGCTACTGCTGAAGAGGCGCTGAGAGCTGCGCGCTGCCGGGGACCGCAGTTCACCAGGAGGTGCAGCCGATCACCGATCAGGCCGATGGGTCTTCGGGCACCGCACAGCTATCCAGTGTGATGCCTGATGTAAAATGTCAAATCACGAAGTGTGCATGAGACCACGCTTATGCCTAAAGAGACACCGAGTTGTAAGACACAGTCTTAAATATTCGCTGTGCCATTTGCTTTCTGTTTTCCATGAAAGTAATTTTTAGACAAGACGCCTGTGTATGTGGGTGTGTCTGCCGTCTCTATGGCTTTTCGGTGACATCTAGCGGCGAAGCTGCAGTGCAGCCCGCACACAGTTTGCCGCATTTCACTGAATGCCATGGGGGACAAAATTTGACACTTCTGAGACGAGGCACATTTACTATTAGTCACTTTTATTTATTCATTTATTCTTTTTTTCATTTAATTCTTAAGTTTCTTAAACATAAAACTGTTAAAACAACTGTCGAAGAGAGGGCATTAGTACCACAGCCAGTCAGCTAAGACCATCTTAATATTTCTGTCTTTCAGTCCTGTCCATAGTCCTGCCAATCTCTCCATTCTTTGAGCACTTGCAAGTCTCTTTTGGCATAATACTGCAAGCTGCTTCCATTTTGTTGTATTTTCAGTGCGTTGAGAGGTGGTATTTCATGCCACATGGATTAGTCTGCATGGCAACACAGATAATGTTGAGATCCTGCCTTCTCCTAAGGTGTTTCTCACTATAGTAAAATACACCGTTTGTTCTAGATTCTGCTTTCTGGTCTCACACGTTTTGTTGAAAAAAGTGGATTTTTTTCGCCATTCAATTCAATCAATAGTTCATCAGGACTACATATATAATGAAAATTCTTAACAATTCCTCATGTACGACTGGGGCATTAAGCATACGAATTATGCTGTGTATAGTCAAATCATTACAGCATACATATTCAGTCAATTGCCAATTACAAAAAACCTAACTAAATTAACTTTAAAATACATAAATTCGTATGATTGTCAAAAGGTTGAGGTGCCTTTGTTTACATCATCATCATTCAAACACAAATTTTCATGTCATTTTGAAGCAAAGTTGCACCAGTGTAAGCCCTGATTGAAATCCAAATATACACAGCAGTAAATCTGAATAATGGACTTCTGAGTCCATATAAAAACAGTGGGTACACTACAGTCGTATCAGAAACACTAAACTTATTCTGAATAGTAGGGAGCCTGGAAACCTACTGATGTAAACAAGTTTGCCTCTGGTGCTAACCTAATCCAGGGTGTAAACAAATGCTTAAGTGGTCAAGTAGGAGTAAGTGCACAGGGCTACTGACAGGATTGGATCAGGGCTTATGAGCCAACATACCTCTGCACTACACAGTGGAGGCCAGTAGCAGAGAGTCAACATTATGTTTTTAGTTGGTGAGGGTGAATCATAGGTCCAGTTACTTCTTTTTCACTTCAGACAGAATGACAAAGTATCTCCCTCCACGAATAGACAGGCATAGACAATTACAATAAGCACTAAAAAAGAAAATGAAAATATGTCATTGGCCTACTCCAATTTTGAGTGAGTTTGCCATAAGGGGAGTTCTTTTTTTCCACTGCAAAACATTCTCTGTACAAACAGAATCAAAAAATTTCGGTTGCACAAATATGTCACATGTCCCAGTCTGTAATCCCTATTGTTTCCCAACTCTTCCACACCTGAGAGCTGAGCAGGCTGTGCCAAAGCATCGTTGTTTCTATCCAGATGAACTGTATTTCCTAGAATTCATCTCTTCTCTCCCCCCATGCTGTGTTTATTGGTCAAAGCAGAATGAATCACAGGATGGTCACACAGAGTCGTCAGGTGATTGGTTGAGATGATACTCCACAGAGAGCGAACTGTTGTCCAAGATGACAATATCATCATTTTTTAAGTTTGAACATGATGCATTGTAGTTCCACTGTTTTAGAACCTCCATCTCCAGCCACCCATATGCTGGTTCTGTATGCCCACAGATAGGAGGGAGTTGGGGTATTAGAAGCAGAATATAGCGGAGAACCTGTTTTTTTTTCTTTACAGCAAGAGAGAGATTGAGACAAGGAGAGAAAAACGAGAGAACCCATCCATCCATGTTCCATCCCCCAACCCTCATCACGCTGGGGCCGCTGCAAAGCTGATTGATGAGCAATAGGAGAGAGGAGGGATGGGTTCAACTGATCAGGGATCGGTGGTGATCAGTGTATGTATTGATCAGTGATCAGGAGCAGTGAGTGGGTCCAGCCCCTCCTCTCCCCTTCACCTACACCTATCCAAGTCCACCCCCCAACACACCATTCAGTGCATATCAGAGCAGCAGGACCTGTAGACAGAGGTGCCCCCCCCTGGCCCTCCACTGTCAGAGGATGATGCAACAGCGGCACAAACGCTGTCCACCTCCATGTACAGAGGGAGGGGGTGTCACTGGGGCAAAGTAGGCATGGACCTTAATTTCCGGAAGGTGTGCCTGTGTAGGAGAGCAGGGTTATTATAGATAAGATAACATGATGAAAAAATAAAGAAGCACATCAATATTTACAAAATCAATACAACCAAAAACAGTCATTATTTCCTCTATGATTTTTCTGACCCGGATGCGTTTGATGCCAGCTCTAGTGACTTGTTGACAGTCATAGAGCTCAATGCGCTCCAGACGATGGCAGCTCTTCAGGTGCTCCAGGGTAACGTCAGTGATGAGGGGGCAGTTGTCGAGCTCCACCACAGTGAGGCGCTCTTGGCCACAGGTACTGCTGCTCAGAGCTCTAATGCCATCATCTGTGATCAGCTCGCAATGTGAAAGGGACTGTGTGGGGCACAGCAGACAGGGATAAAGACACAAAGAAAATAAATGGATTAAAGATGGGATTCCATGGGCATACAGATAGGATGAGGCAGAACCTGGCACAAAACCAAAGCTGCAGGTGTAAATGTTTACCAGTGCTTGTAGGCGAGGGCAGTGGATAGACAGCTGAACCAGGGTGTTATCTGTCACCTGATGGGAGAAATGGCTTGAGTAAAGCACAGTTCTCTTATGCCCAAAGACTCAGTTCTAATGTGTTGTATGTGTTGTCAAGTTCTGAGCTGAGCTCTCTATCCCTCTTGGCAGGAAACATACCAGGCCATGCACACAGTCATGTCTGTCTCTCTTCATGCAATCTTAACTTTACACAAACAGATAACATCCAGGAATTATTCTAGATTCAACATCAATAAATACCACAAGCATAATGTGGGGAGTGAACGGGAGAATTTTAAATACTCTTACCAAAATACATTCTTCCAAGTCCATTTTTTCAAGCTCATGACAGTTCTGTGAAGATAAACAGTTTTAGCATTGTTTAAAAATGTTTTGGTCATCTGAGAGATAATGAGGTGAAATGTATGTCTAACCCAATAAACTGTTAGGATGCCAGAAAAAAAACAGCAATGTCACTCACCCTGGCCAGCACAGTGAACCCAGCGTCTGTAACGTGAGAGCATCGTGCAGCTTCAAGAATCCTAAAATCATACATGCAGACACAAACAAGACTGCTTGTAGTGGCGGTCAGCTAGAAACAATGCTGACTTGTTGTGACTCACTCTGTAGTTAATAATATTTACAACCACAGATCATCAGCCACGAGCACTGAAGGACACTCTTGGCTGCATTTTGGCAGCCTCCTCTAAGAACTGCGCTAGAGAAAATGTCAATAAGAAAGTCCTTTCTGAACACTATTTACATGGATCATGTTATATTTTCTGCACAAAAAATGCTCATGCATGCAGTTTTTCTGAAGTGTTTCGTACTTAAGTTGGGGACAGTTGAGTCCCAGTGCAGTGAGGGAGGCATCTGTGATGTTACTGCAGCCAGACACACAGAGAATTTGTAGCTTGTGGCATCCTCGGCACAGACTGACCAGGCCTTCATCAGTTATTTGCTGGGAGCAACAGGAAAAAAATAAAATTAAGAAAACAAAGATGCATAAGGGCACATTATTATCACCCTTCCCGCAATCCAGTGTTTTTCCTTACTGTGCAAGATTGCATATTAATGGTGGTGAGTTCTGGGCAGTGTTTCTGAAGGTGCTTCAATGCTCCATCATCCAGCTGGTTTAAAAATAAAATGCAAAATATTGTCAGTCAGGACAAGGATCAGTTATGTACTGTATTTTTGATGTACCTGCTGGAACTAAAAAACAGTAATCAGTGGCTTGAAATCGAATTATTCCTGAAACGTCAAATGCTCAACAGTAAACTGTGATAAACTTCACCCTGTTCTACAGTTAGGTAATTCAGTAGTTATATTCAGATATGACCAATGACCTATGTGCGCTCTCAAAGATGATTCATGGTGGTTTCATGTTTTTTCCAGCCATGAAAAGTAGACTCAGTTGAAAAATGTTGGCATATGTAAAAACAAGAAATACCATGGGATGGAAAATGTAGTGTGTTACGAACAGCAGGTGGGAAAAGGGCACATTTTATACAGTGAGGCCAGCTATGAATGTTTCATAGTGGAAAAGAAGTATAGTGTGTGCTGACATTGCCTTTTTGCATTTACATCAGCTGAAGCTTATTATGAGCTTTCCTTCAAATAATTCAGACATTTTCTAATGAGACTTTGTATAAATGTTATATTATTGTCTCCATGATATTTTCAGGTTTCCTCTTCTCCAGGCTATAAACAGCCACATCTATTTTAAGATTGCAAACATGCAAACAGTCAAGAAATATGTGAAATTCCATGGGGAAGGCACAACATGCCTTCTGAAATAAAACAACATATTTATTTCTTGCTGTGTCAGGCATTTGTATATCTGGAATGTGTGGACATGTGAAACTCTTTACCTGAGTGCAGCCTCTGAGGAACAATGCTCTGAAACTGGTGCAGCCTCTCGCTAGAGCCTCAATGCCATCCCGCGTAATCTGGTCACACCATGACAGGTTCAACATCTCCAGCATTCTGCAGCCATCACTGAGCAACACACAGTTCACAACACACACCCACAGGCATACATACAGCATGTGTGAAGTTGTTTACATGTACAATGTCCTGTTCAAATTGCAGAGTCACAGCTTTGCAGGGAACAGATATCTGTTTTCATTCTACTGCTGATAAGGGTGGTGTTGTTTTACGGTTTAACTGTCATTAGGCACTATGCAAGTACTACCTGAGAGCCTTGAGGGAGTGGTTACTGATGGACACGCAGGAGGTGAGATCTAGTTGTTTGAGTTTCGAGCAAAATTTGCTGAGGCTGACACAGGTGCTGTCTGTGATCTTGGTGCAACCATTCAAGTTCAACACTTCGATGTTTCTGCAGTTCTGAGCAAACGTCCTGGGAAAGAAGAAAAGAGTGTGTGTGTGTGTGGGGGGGGTTAATCAAGAGTAGCTTCACTGGATAAATAAGAAGTCAGATGCTGGGATTTGCACAGGGACAAATTAACATCTACAGTCCCTTGGGGTTTGTTTTACAACTACTGCATGCTTCTTTTTTTTCATTTAAATGTTACACAAAAGCCTCTGAAGACATTGAAAAGACAAAAACCACAATGTTACTGGTGGTCAGTGTATGTCGGAGAGACAATGAGACTCTCACTTCATGGAGGCATCTCCCACACTCAGGCAGCCCCTGAGGCTCAGCTGCCTCAGGAAGCCTCCACAGCGCTTAGAAATATTCTCCACCACCCGCCCCTAAGAGACACAGAGGGAGGGAGAGAGAGACAGAGAGAGAGAGAGAGAGAGAGAGAGAGAGAGAGAGAGAAAGAGATGAGTTGGGCCACAGGACAGAGGATCAGCTGTGACGTCACATTCGGCACCAAAGCCTACTGACCCAGCACTAAGCCTTGGGCTGGCTAATGCTACTCAACACACACACACACACACACACACACACACACACACACACACACGCGCACACACACACACACACACACACACACACACCCATGCTGCATGTATTGGCAAGCCCACACACACACACACACAAATATTGACAATTCTTCTCTCTCACCTCTATGTCTGTCTGGAAGTTGAACAAGTCGATTTTCTGCCAGTTGCTGCCATCGAGGGCCAGGACATTCCACGCCTGAGAGTGTAACAGACAGGTTGTAGACAGAGACAGACGGGTGGGACAGACAGAGCAGGGAGGAAGGTGACTGCTATATAATAGGTGGCAGAGCGTCTGCTGCACGACACTGTAGGTTTGTGATGAGATTCATATTTTCCTGTGCAGGTCTGGTACACTTCTTCCATCTTGAACTTCTGATCTGTCTCTCTTTTTTCCATTGAACTGAACTGAAAACCACTTGACTGGAATAACTGGGTGAGCGTGACCTGTTGTGTAAAGTGCTTTCAGTCGTCATTAGGAGTAAAAAAATTGCTATGAATGCAGCTCAGCTACTATTTTATTAATCGTGACAGTGGCTGAAGTACAGGTACTAAAAACACCTGCACTGAGCCCAGCAGGCAGGAGAGGGACTACCCTAAAACGTAATGCAGAAAAAACAGACAGTCTTCATTTTGTGTTTTATCACAAGTGACCTATTATGAACTGCAGCTATTGTGAGAAGCAGCCACCACAGCTCTGCATTCACAATCCACTTGACAGCCACTTGTTATTATGGCAATACTGTGGCAAAGCAGTGGTCCACTTTTATAAAGCCAGCAGATGGCACTATTTTACAGACATTTCCAGAGAATTCAGCAAAAGGAAATTCATTCTTAGCAAAACTGCAGTCTATCGTTGAGGAGTGAGAGGGTCCTGGAGTCTCAGATGCAGAGACTCTTCTTACCTTCGATACTTGGGCACATCTACACAGCGTCACCACATCTAAATAGGAAAATATTCTAGAAAGAGACAAAAAACAGGATAAGAGTTTTTTTTTCTCAAATTACTAATGGTTGTCAGAATAACACTTAAATGTCCCCAGTTATACTTTGTATTTGAATGTTTTCCGTGTTAGAGAATATTTCAATCTGCAGAAAACAGAACAATCCCTTGTGTATGGTTGACAGCAGGAGAGCCCCACAGACATGCAGTGTTTGAGCTGTGGGCCACAAAGGGCTGCATGCAGCAGGGTACTGGGTCAGCTCAATCCATTAATCTGCCAATGAGTAATCTCTGGAACTCAGACAGGCAAGGCCACAGACAACCTAGGACACATACATGAACATGTATACATATACAGGAGTGTACAGATATGAAGCCATGACATTAGTATACGTCCTCTGAGCTGTGCCTTAAGGGGCCCATCTATGCAAAAGATGAGGTATTTATAGACTTGTCATGGTGCCAAAGCTTTGAGGGCAGCTGGGGTATGAATGTCCTTTTAACCCCTGGAAACAGGAGCTGCTCATTGTTTCCTTCATATAGATGCAAACAAAGGCTGTGTGTTTTGATGCGTGTTTGGTCAGGGCATGTTAGGACATGCCTGTGTAATCTATACTGGAGTATCAGGGTGGACACACATACAATTGAGAATACAATCCAAACACACACACACACACACACACACACACACACACACACACACAGTCCTTGAAATTATTGACGTATACCAGAGAAACTAACCAATCAGGCGCCCAATCATTGATCCGGGTTCCAATAAGCAGTTAATGGCAGTGACCCTGACCACTGATTGACTATCTGTTTTAATCAAACACAGTTTGACCTTCCATCATGTGCGAGAGAGGCCCTTTACAGACCAGAGAAGAATTCTGGGGATCATACTCACAGGAAAGCGACCAATCAATCTGATTTGACAAGTCCGGCATTGATTCCCATTGAAGTCTTTGACATTTGTACATTATTAAAGGCATAATCGCTGAGCTCAGCTCTAGCTTTTTAGTTGAAGAGTGGATGCTGAATACAGACTATAGCTATATGACTGATCAGAGTTTCTCATTACCTCAGAGAAAAAAGACAGCAGAAAAGAGGAGAGATGACGTTCTAAGGCCAAATACAACAACAATATGAGTACTGTACTGTCTGGTTTATACCACACTACCCACAAGGAAGTGTTGATGCTGCCTCTAAACATAAACACAATAGAAAATAAGTTAATAGCTTCTGATTGCTCTGTCAAACCCTGCCCTTTTTCCTGACGTGCTACATAATAGGATTTTAATGGAGCATTGTCCCATTTGTTGACAAAAGGTACACCTGGCCCTTCAAGCATGGCTAGATAAGAGAGAGTCGAGCCTTCGCCATGAGTCTGGGACTGGTTGCTATAGTAACTTCAGTCAGACATGAATTTGGCTGGCAGTGGCGAGGGTGCTGAGTCAGCGCTTCTCGGTAAGAGGACCCTAAACCACTCTGAACTCCCTCTGTGACGCTTGTCTGTCGGACGAGGTGCTTCTATATCACGGCACAGTTTATATACATGCTGCATTGGCCTAGATAACAGCTGTTTACAATGAGCCGACTGACAGGAGAAACAAGTTAGGTGCTCACCCAGAGCGATACATTAAGCATCAATCAGATTAACAGATTCGTTAGCCAATATTCCTATGGCAACATACTTCACAGCACAAATTACATCTGTTCCAGTGGTTACAGACTTTTTTTTAATGGCAACCTCTACAATGAATGACCTATCATTTTAAAAGCTGTGTAAATGAAAACACACAGATGTGTACCAAAATTTTACAAATGCAATTAAGACTATACTGTACACTGTTCCTTGCAGTGCCATGGTGCACAGTCTTAAAAGAATTATTAAATTAAAAAAGGGTCCAGTCAACCCATTTTCCATGGCTTATTAAAAAGATCCACTTCCACCACAATGAATCCTCCTCACAGCTGTTGTGTAAGGGTCTCAACGTGACACATGTGACAGTAGGTCATGCACTGTAGCAAGCAAGTGCAAGTGAGTACATGTTTTTCTGTCCACTAGTGAAAGTATGCTGGTGCTAATGGGTGTACTGGTAGTCTCCGTGGAGACACAGCTGGAGCAGCAGGAGAGCACAGCAATGCTGAAATCCCCAACAGCTAAGACAGTCTATTTATAGGACACATATACACAAACACACATACATACAGTTTACATAGGGCCAGGAGATTGTAACACACACACACACACACACACACACACACACAAATCAACACGATGATGAGCATGGTGCAATGTCGGATTTATGATCAGCTGCTGTGAATCTCGGTCTGTGGAACACACAGCTATCACAACCTCATTTAAGAGCGGTGACCAACATACAGTACAGCACAAAACCAGTGACAAAACAAACATACTGTACATACACACACACTCCTACACACTGTTCAAGGGTGACTCAGCTAATGAGTCACCCTGACCCTTGTCCCTGGGTATGTTGTGTTGTAGGTTGTGTGTAAGTGTGTTTATGTATGTGTATTTGTTGGTTTGTGTGTATGTGTGTGAATGGGGTTTTGGGTGGGGGTGGGGGGGGGGGGGGGGGGGGGGGGGGGTCTGTTTTAATAATCTTACCTAAGAAGAAGCTCTTTGGGGAGCTTCTTATTAATTGGGGCTTCATCGCTGTTTGAGAACACCTGCCGAGACACAAGATAAACAATGGTGAGTAAATGTGTGTGCATGTGTGTGTGTGTGAGAGAGAGAGAGAGAGAGAAAGTTTGTGTTTGAGGTGGTCAAGAGCAATGAGTCAAAGAAAGATACACGCAGCTACAATCAAAGCACAGACCTAAACCTTAATTTGAGAGCATCATTACCTTGTTCCACAAACTCATCTATTGCAAACAGATTAGAACCAGCCTCTGGGCAAATTCAATAATTTCATTTTAGCAACTCAAAATTATCTTCACAAAGATAAGCCTTTGTGTTATATTTACAGTTATTAATTATAACCAGACAATTATTTCCTTAAGCTACACTAATAAACAAGTCACGGCTACATTTGGCTTTCCATGTCGCCTCCTTTCAAGCTTATAATTCTGTTAGCCTGGTCAGCTTGTTGGCATGCTTATCTCAATTAGTCTACTAGCTGGATGTCTGGCCATCTGCTGAATGGGACACAGACACACTCATACACACATACACACACACTCATAGGTGAAGTCAGACCTGTATATGTGAAGAACAGAGGCAGAACGTTCCAGATCAGGTGGGCTGCATTCAGCCATGAATTTAAATTACGGCAAACACCCACATTTGCTGTGCTTCTGCAGATGCGCGTGCTGCCGGTGATACACTTGTATCCTCAGCAACTCAGAACCCGTATCTAATGAGGGGGACTCCCTGCGGTTTCAAGTGCAAACACGCACGGTGAAATGTGGCAAACACAAACGGGGGGAAGGAAGGGAACAGGTGGGGAAAAGGTTGATTCTGAAAATGTTCTGACTGCAGCTAGTTCATTTCCTCGAAAGGGAAAACTGTGAAGGAAGATGGGAGGAAGAGTAGATGCAAAGGGAAATAAGAGACAGAGGGAAATGCAAACATGGTGCGACAGTCTGCTGCAAAAATCATTATTTAGAACAGGGATTGGGTGGTGAGGAGGAGGAGGAGGAATAAACGCCAATGAAGAGGAGATGAGGTCAAAAGCATAGGGGAATTGGTGTCAAAGTCAAAGTCCAACAAAAGATCAGCTAAATCGGTTTGGATTATAAAATCTGTATTTAGGTATCAACGATAAAGCGATGTGAAACAAAGGTCTCCACCTATTGATTAAGTGTATTCAATAATAGCTAGGGGTGATATGTAAGAGCATGTCCATCACTACTACACTGAGTAACACAATGTCACAATGTTTTTTATCATTACACTTGGGGTTGTTAAAATACTCTGGGGTTTTGTTTAAAAGCTACTGAATGTAATCTACATCACCTTCACTCAGACATCTGCTGTGAAATATGAATTTGAAAGCTTTTTTTAAAGGCAAAGTCACCTCTATAAGGGCGGACATTGCTAATATATCAACTAACCCCTGTGATACACCCAAACACTGCACCCAGAATTGTAGATGTCTTTAAAGAGTCCTTCAAGAAAATGTATGATAATCTAGCTCCTTCCATGGGTTGGTCTCTAACAGGGTTTACTGTCTGGTGTATCATGTGTCTGCAAACGTGGTGCAGCCAAAGGAATTTGCCTGAGTTCTCTCCTATTTTCCCATGAGCAACAGTTTTCATCTGCCCCAAGATGTCAGGGTGTCAAAAATGCACCTGACCACACCTATTTTTAAAACCAACATGTGCAACCAATTTTGTGTTTCCTCTATCACAATGTTTTTGAAACTTTGTTTCGTTTAATGCGTGTTCGTCCACATCATTGCATTCATTTATTTTCCGTTTTAATGTTTCAAACGTATAGCACGTTAGTCTAGAAAGGTGCTATAAAAACTAAGTGAACTGATGGTACAAAAATTAAATTCACTACAGCTGTGTAATACTGTGTGTATATAATGTTTGGAGAACTGTCAACAGACAAGGCCTACTGCTTATTTACTCAGTGCTGGTCTACAGCCAGAGGTGGCTTAGGCTTCAGGACTAAATATAGACTTAATTCCAAACCACCTCTGTAACACATCACTGATCTTTGACCTCTCACTCAACAGACACCTGGTTACAAACATTCTAGACAGGGAGTGATAAATACCTCAGGGTTTTATGGGAGGTAGCCCTGAATAAGAAAATAGGAAATTAATATAATAAATATTATAAAATATTATGTGGGAAGAAATGTTCAGCACAACTTCTTCAGTTCAAAGTAATGTCCTCAAATGTCTCTGTTTTATTTACCAAATATGTCCAGAAGCTAAAGTTACAGAATTTTGGAAAAAAATAAGATTCAGAAACAGATAAAACACAAACACACATTTGCAAAGCAGAACTACCTGGCATTTTGCCTAAAATTTATTGACTATCAACTGTTGACCATAACATTTATGTCAACTTAATATAGCAATTAATCAACAAAGCAACTAATCATTGTACTGGAAGCACCACTGTAAGTTCAACAGGACAAAGAGGTTTGTGTGCAGTGTCTCTCTCCGTGTCATATAAATCAAACCGCATAAAAGATGTTGCTAGGTGTGATGAACTCAGTATGTGGTGTGTAATCCCAGCCATAGATTTGGCTTCCTGACAGCACGGGTCAATGCCATCTCTGGTACGCATGCTTCGTTAAAATGATCACTTCAGCATTCTGGTGCCCTCAGTCCCTGTGCCAGCAGAGCAGCATTCCCAAGCAGGGAGTTCCTCATGCAAGTCATACTCTTATTCCTAAACAGTGTACAAAAGACTGGATATTCATCTGGTTTTTAAACTTGCATGACTCAGGTGTAGAGTTTCCTTGCTACAATAAAGTAGCAATGAACAAATAAGATCAGGCCATATGGTGCTGTAACTTTTTGGTCCTGCAACTAAAAGGCGGTTTGTGCTAGGTTTTCATGTTACAGCATCATCTCTGGCGTCCTACTCTTTTACCTTGTACCTTTCAGTCTCTCTCAGTTCCCCACCAGCTTGGTTCACACAGAACACTGGTTTGCATCTAAGAAGATTACAGGTCTGTTGAGAAATCCCCTGATATGGCAATACACATCAGCACCACTACCGCCTTCTGTTCTCACTCATTTAGATGCAGACATGCGTTTATGCGACTGAATGCTTCACGGAGACAGTCAAGTACCATCAAGTCAAAAAGAATCTCAACAATGTGTGAATGATATTAGAGATAAACACAGCTAATAGGAGTCACAACTAGTTTGGTGGGAGTTGATTTATCGCTTATGCACATTTATAAGAAAAATAATGACACCGCAAATGTTCACTATGATAATTACTACATCACACATCAGTCAAACTAAGGTGCACTTTAAAATATTTTGTTAGACTGTATGTGGTTGAGCAAAGGTGGAAGGTGACTACAAACCTTCACGTAAGTACATTAAGTATAGTACTTTAATTCTACAACGATTACTGTACTACGACAGAGTTACAGACTATCATCTTGTCAATTATCATTGCTCCAGTGTAGGACATAGAACAATAACTACCTAAATTCAAAGAGCTGTAACATGAAATACTGCATATTCAGCAACATCAGCTATAACCTGTAGTGATGTAACAGTGACGGGGCTCAATCGTCCTGCCTTACAAGAGATTACTTTAAATACTTCACTGCCAATCATTCTGAAAATGTACATTTTTAATGATGCTGGTTGCACAGTGTATTTACCTTGAAACTGTGTTCTGTCATGGCCTGTATGTGTGATGGTTTACAGCACTGTATCGCTCCAGATTGTGAAAAGCAAAACAAAGCACAGAAAGCCAGGCAAACCTGCGGTGGCACCTGTCATTCTCAGGTACAACAGGAGGTGTCACAAGGTTGTTGTTTTTTTTATTATTATTATTTTGCAGTGTTTCCTGCCAAACACAAGGGGTGACTAATGAAATGCTGCTATGTCGCTTGTATTTACAACAGTCCCCTCACTCTCTCCATCTGCAGCCCCCTCCTGAAAGCCTGTAAGAAAGCCTGGCACCTCAGGCGACAGTGTGCCAGCCTGCCTCGGCCCTGATATACTGACAACCCCCAGCCACAGCCCTCCTGTCCCGCACTCCTCATCTCCATGTTGTCGCTGTCTGCTGTTGTTGCTGCTGCTGCGTCAGGACAACAACAGGATTTTGGATTATTGACCAACAAAACGCCTCAGCTCCGGGCTGCGTGTAACATTAGTAGGACCACACACACACACACATATGAACACATACACACTCACACACTTGGTTTACACAAACCCACGACTCCCACGTCTGACAGAAACAAACAGTGGAAGAGAGTGGTGCTCGGTTGTCATACCTCGAACCGGCCCTTGGTGATACCGTTCATGTCTGCGGCGGCACGTCCCTGCTACGTTAGACGGACCCTTTATTGTTTTTGTCGCCGTTTTATTTTTGGTCGGTCGGAGTGTAGGAGCCGGAGCTGGGTCCTGACGCCCTCCTCCTCCTCCTCCCTCACCCCGGCCGTCAGCGAGCCTCCTGTCTCCGGCTCAGCGAGGGCGGTGTCGGTCCGGAGCGGCCTGCGGTAACGCTAGCGGTCGTCGTCGCGGAGACCAGCGGCTCCGCAGCCCGTCTCATCACAGGGCTACCAAAATAACAATAATAACATGGACGGTCTGTCAAGTGACTTCACTTCCGCCTCTGCCTGCATCGCACCAGCGCAGGTCAGCTGCTTCCAGAGCCACGCGAGCTGGTTAAAAACTCGCGTGCGACGCGGAAACGGCGTCCGCTTTCATCACCGCTGCGGCTCTCCCTGTATCCAACAACGCCGCGTGAACTCGGACGCGTCCGCTTTCTCCACTGTTTTCTGTTTACTTGCGGGGAAGGGGGCGGGGCTACGTGACGTCACGGCTGCGGGAAAAAGCACGCGTGGTCGATTTGTTTTGATTCTGGAAGGGTAGGGGGAGGGAAGTGTGGGGGGCATACAGATGTTCAGACGTTACGGGGTGTTTTTGTTCGTTGACCGGGGTTCGGTGACGCAGCAGCGGCTGCAGCGGCACCGAGACGTGACCCGACACCAGCCGGTGGGTCCGACTGAAAGAAGGAAACGATCACGTCTGTGAGCGACTCGTCCAGGAGCCAAGATATTCACTCCAGTGGAGATCTACATCCCCGACACAGCCAGGCCTCAACCTGCAGACACACACACCCAAAACTAGTTGTCCTAAGTCCTCTGACATCCACAAACATCCTGCATTCAGAAACGCCATGTTGATAAAAGTACACGAGTATTTAAAGTAACAGTACCCCGATGGCTAAATGGCCCCGGTAACTGTGTTGTACAACCTGGATCATTATTTCTGACACATTCATGTAAATGAACTGTACTATAAAGTATTACTGTAGTCCTAAACCTCATCATACAGCACGATGATATTTAAGCTTGTGTCTAATTTCCTCTGTATGTTTGTTTGACAATGATCAACACCTGAAATATAATGATTTATTTGCAGACACTAATTAATCAAACATTTGCTAACCAATGCTAACCATGAATGCTGGACCTTTAGTATTTGGAGTATTGTATATTGTTGCCTTGTTACTTGAACTTAAGTAATGGACTCTTATACTTACTGGGTTACAGGTGACAGGTATGTAGCTGGGCTGCAGACAGACTGGAGCGTGAGTTACAGATCCAGCATGAAAAATCTTTGGACGTGTTCTCACAGTGCACGCTAGAGGTCGCTCTATCCCACCACACTCAGCTGCCCGTCTTACACTGGTTACTTTTACAACTATAGCATAACGGTGTTGAAATATAGTAGGTAGGTATATAGTAGGTAGGTATATAGAGTAGGTCATGCTGTGTCATCATGTACTGTACTTCCAGTTTTAAATATGCTTCTATTATCGCTGAGTTGAGTATCTTTATTTTCTGTAACCTATTTTCTCTTCAGTCTTTCCCCCCATGACATTACTTATTATTTATCTATTTTACAGATGGATTTTTTAAAATTTGAGTACAATATTTAATTCATTTTTTTATTGTTTATTATTCTTATTCTCTCTGCTTTATGTTGACTCTATTTGTTTGAATACATTCTTGAACTGTTGTTATCTACGTTGATGTATTTTATTTTTTATTTAATGCTGAGGAAATATTTTGATTCCGACACCGACATAGACAAAGTATTAAATGCACAACGGTAAATAATAACATGAATGAAGGCTGAATTCAATTGAGCTGCTTCACTTCCAGGGTCTTGGTGCTGTCACACTAACATGACTTATTGGGACATTTGTATCACCTTCATACAGTGACAAGTAAAGGTCTGCTGGGATAAAGGAGTCTGTTATTAGAAAACATTGTGTCTCTGTTCATCTACACTGTCCAAGCAGCTGAAGAGACTGCGTGTGCACGCAGGCAGGATCACATACATTCCCTGACGCTCGTGCTAAAATTCAGTCTTACATCTACTCTTTTCAGTCCCGTCACCACCCCATCGCGCTGAATTGCATGGTAATTAACAATCTCTCCTCAAAAGTCCAAATAATTAACTCAGCTCTTTGAATAGCACCGTGCCCTCCTCAGCCTGACTCAGCTGTGGCTGGCAGCTCCGTGTTGAATGCGTCCTGATGATTACAGTCACCGGATTCATGTCAAACCCTTCATATGAATACTTCAGCTCTGATACCCCAGAAGATGAATATCCTGGGAAAAAAATCAATATTATGATGTATTTGCTTATAGCATGGTAGCTGTAACACATATCTCCAGATTCAGACACATATTTTGTCACTGTCCAATGAAAATCATTGTGTATCTTTTGCCTTTAAGCTTAACAATGTACTGTAACTTATTTGTTACAAAGCCAAAAGACATTAAAAAAATTAGCGATGCATATTTTCACCAAATAACTCTGCACACAAATACATCAGTCAACTCTCAAATGACATTTTTTTAACTCTTCGCTTCCAGAGCTGTTCCTGTTTTTTGGGACACCGCCCCTCACGGAGGAAGGTTAGGGAAGCTGTTGCCATGGAGACTAAGCCTGTGCTCCATCTGTCCCAGGGCTGCGCCAGTATGACCAATGATTTCCTCTGAGTCAATCATACACCCGCACCACACCTCATTCTGACAGGACATGTTTCACACAGGAAGCCACTGGTCTCACACATACTCAGACCATACTCTTGTGGTTGATGCGTGTCTGTGTGTGTGTGTGTGTGGGTGTGTTTACCTCAACAGATTGTGTGATGGGTGTCTACTGTCAGATTACACACCTGTGTGATGGCTGGATAGCTCAACATGTTTCTGCGCCCCCCCTACACACACACACATTCATAAGTCCACCCTCTCCACGGACACCTGCAGCAAACATAATTCTCACCAGCCTCTCTGCGATGGTGCAGGTGTGAATCACTGTCTCTCTCCTCCTCACTATCACTCTCCCTTTTCCTGAATGACCTCCCCACCACCATCCACCATCCACCCCCACCCTTCCAGAAATAGCCTTGGTGCATGAGTCAGGATCCCTGCCCACTTTAAAACCTTCCAAACAGGACAACTATAGAGTGAAAGTAAGGAATGTGAATGAACACAGGGTAAAGAAAAATGTGACAGACAAACAGAGAAGGGTGACTGTGACTGAAATAAAAAAAACATCAGCTGCAGATTTGAAGGCAGGATGAACAAGCGGCACAGGGGACTATTCCCACTGGGAGAGAGGGAACTCAGGGAATTATCAAAATGAAAAGGTTGGGATATGAAGGAGAGACATGAGTACGTGTGAAACTTCCATGAAGGTGTCACTCCATGGGGAATCACTGTGCTACTGCCTTTTTTAATCTCATTTCAAAAACGATTCACCTGTTCATGCATCTGCACACACACACACGCATACACACATTCATTTGTATTGCTCATGTCCCCGACTGTCTGCAATATTCTCTCAGGGGAGTTTTCTCTCTGCGGACAGAGGAACAACTATTCTTTCTCCCACACAGTGCATTAAACGTTGAATACAATTTACTAATAATTTACTACTTTTAATTTCAATGCAGTTGTGTTACTGTTATATAATGGATCTGAGTACTACCTCTGCCATTCATTTGTATAACGTTTAAATCAGCTCATGTCTGGAGCTTTGAGGTTATATTACATGGTCTAAGAGCTTTGCGGTTGTCCTTGAACTGCTGATGATCAAACAGCCACTTTTCCTAATCACTTTACCATCATGCTGGCTCACGCCAGTGGGTTTCCAACCTCTCTGGCAGTCACCCCTTGTAGAGGCCGAAAAATATTCAAGCTGGCCGCAGATGAGACAAATGCAGAAACGCAGGCTCGGAGCAGGAATAATCTGACACTGCCCTCATGTATATGCATCAGCCGTATGTGCAAATGAAAACAAGAGGGAGGGTCAGGTGTTTGTTGTACAGACAACAAGAGCGTTCGTTAGAAGAAGCATATGGGCACAGGGTGATAACCCCCAGTCTCTGTGCAGTCATTTTTACTGGCTGTGCGTGATGCCTCTGTGGGCTTCCTGATGTGGTGCTGGTATGTGTGCAGGTTGGAGGGATATCTTCACCTGCAGGTTCACAGGGGACAATGAGACCTGCTGTTTATGGGGCCGGGGGTCAGCAGTGTTTATCTCCCACACACACACACACACACACACACACACAGCATCCATTACGTGTAACTCATGAGCAGGTTGGGTGTCTGGGTCTTGCTCATGGGCACTCCAGCAGCAGCCTGCCCCCCCCCCCCCTCCTCTCGGTGAAGATTGTGAGGCCGTGACGTATTTACTAACGGCGACACGTGAGTTTTCACACCGGCTCTCCATCTGCTCGCGAGGGCGACTATTTGGGGGCGACAAACTTCGCCTCGCTCTCGAGCCGCTCTGACCGTTTTTCTTCCCGTTAGCACGCGCACTCGCCGACACGCTTACCTTTCCGGTCCCGCTCAGTGCACCTTCACCCAGCGGGCAGAGGAAGCGCAGGAGTTTGCTCTGTCACAGACTGTGAACACGAAGTTGTTGTTTTATTTTTTTCTTTTAGGAGACGTTTTCCATAAGAGCGAAAGTGAGATTTACGATGCTGGATCGCTGTAATCAAACTGCTCCATCACTGCTCTTTGGATGCCTGGTTTGTCTCGTGGTGTCTGCTGTTGTAAACGCAGATGGTGAGTGTTCACTTATGTTTTGTTTTTTAAATAATTTATTTTACAATCACCAGCACAGACTCATAAAGTCAAAGTCATGAACATTTTCTATATATTCAGTTAGGTGGTTGTTGACGCGCAAAACAGTGGCAGAGCGCGCGCGCGCAGTGACCACACCTGCCCTGTTATCTCACACATACATACAAGTTATCATCCTGTTTATGTTTTTATCATTTTTATAAACTGTTATTATTACTTTTTATAACTGGTATTTCCTCGGTATATGCACAAACTACACCTTTACACGTCCAATAACGCCGTGCGTAATGGATGCAGACGCTGCCCGAGCTCGTGCGCAGTCATCTTCTTCTACCTTTGTTCGGATTATTCTATGGATTAAGCCACACATTGATAATAGGAACTCTTCATAATGTATTCATGGTCTTGGTGCGTTTTCGTCGGTGTAACAGGTGTGATGGCAGTAAATTGATCGCACCTATTAACAGGAGGCATGACAGTCCCCTGCTGAGCTCGAGCCTCCAGACGCTGACATGTATGTGTCAATGCCGCAGAAATATTTAGGAGAATTCTGGTTACATAACGTGTGGTTTTATCCGCCCTGTGGCCCCTGGCGTCTATATGGCCCTCCATAATGTTATGAAATGTATATGAATCAGATTTTTTAAATATTAATTAAAAATGAAAAAAAAAATTAAACACAAATATACCATAACATACTGTTAAAATATATAATGTTAAAGATTTTACATGAGTGGCTGATATTTGTTTACATGAGTGGCTGATATGATTTTACACTCACATTCCCATTCACATGTTACAGAGCACAGCCAGATTCCAAATTATGTTTCCATGATGTCCAGTGCTGCGTAATCTCAAAGAGGACGGTATAATCTGAAAAAGATGTAAACGTGTCCATATAATGAGACTAAGATCAGAATTCTCTAAGTCTTAAGCCAGTTTTTGTTTCTTCAATTTTGACCTTATTTGGGTTAAAGTATTGACAAAATGCAGAATTAAGACGACCGTCTTAATGGTGTCTGCTGTTGTAAACAGGTTAATATTGGAATGTGCTGGTCATACAACAAAAAATGTTATACCAAGTATAACAAGTAACAAAAAGGAGTTTTCTTCTAATTCCCTTGTTTCTGTCTTCTCAGGTCGAGTGTTCGTGGTCGACCTGAGGAACTCCTCTGGCCTTCTGGACTTCAGAGATGCTGAGCGGGCATGTGCATCACAACATGGCCGCCTGGCATCAGCAGAGGAGCTCCGTCATGCTGTGGTGGAGTGCTTCTTCTCTCCGTGCACCCGTGGATGGCTGTATGGTGGCACCGTGGGGTAAGATAAAGCAAGAAAAAGACGCATTTGTCTTCGTTTGTTGTCAGCGACGTGTAGGGAGACCAATCATTTCTAGAGATGTCAAAGGTCACGGTCTTGGTGTGTGTGCGCTCCTGTGTGCGATAGAGGTCGGAGGAAAGGATGAAAGAGAAAGGAAGTGAAGGCAGTGGTGGCAGTTAAAGAGGGCGCGGGAAGATAGAAGAACAGAGTGACACATTTCAAGAGGGAAAGAGAAAAAGAGAGGAAGAGAGGGAGAAAGACTCCTCTGTTCCTTCCTGGAGGAGGAGGGAATTCAGAGCCGGGGTGTCATGTCGACAACTGACTCCATTTACACCTCTCATCTCCACGGTAACATGACACACAGCTTTCAGAACCCAGAGACAGGAACAGATAGAGGGACTGAGATGATTGGGAGGAAGATGAGCACACCGTTGTCATCAAGTGTTTAACAACTTAGCAGTCATTGCAATTACTGAGTGTTGCAGTCATTCTGGTTTATGTGGTATCAAATATAAAGTGATGAACATGTTCTGGTTCATCGATGGTGGGATGTTACGTGTGCTTTTCAGCATTATGGTTAAAATAGACCTGATTCCAGCTGTATTCTTTTAAACGTAGCACAATGTTTTTGTTTTTAGCCCCTAAACTACTTCTTCATATGCTTTTATTAAATTGTATGGAACTGGTCATTTATTATGTAATGTATAAATACCCACGTACAATATTTTCCTAAATCACCTTTCTGGGAAGTAATGACACTGAAACTGAGTCCGAAAGGTGACTGCCCTCAGAACAAAGAAGGTTCTGGTCAGCGGAAAAGTTGACACTTTTTTTTTTTTCTCTGTACACTCCCTGCTCTCTACGTGTTGGACAGTGGACATCAGCTTTCACACCCACTTACCATGTTTCACAGTGTATCACCCATCTTTGGCTGTGTCTGTCTCACTCTGTTCGTCCCCACAAGTTTCTCCAACTGGGGCAACAGTGTGTTCATGCGCCACTTTACCGTTGTACTGTTTCATCACCGTGAACATGTGTGTGACAGTGGCAG
>JAFBJQ010000477.1:81477-239954 GCA_016785345.1 Trinectes maculatus | reverse complement strand
ATACATACACACACACACACACACACGCACATATATATCTGTTGCCCTGGTAACCCATAGCAGCGATACCAGCTGACTGAATTAACACTCGTTACATACAAAAATACTCCTGGAAAAATGTGTTCAGGTGAAGTGTAACCTGTCCCTGACAGAGGTCAGTCGTTTCTCTGTTTTTCCTTTTCCTTGTTTGTCTCTCTCACGCGCACACAAACACACACATGCTGGGATGCCTGCAGGAGAACTAGTTGAATGTGAAAACAGTCTTTGTGATTTTTGTTCTCCCTCTGAGTGTTTTCTTGGTGATTTCTGTCTTACTCTGTTGCCTCTCGCTCTCTCTCTCTCTCTCTCAGACTTTTGTCCTTATAAGCCGAAGTTGGCGTCGCACAAGCGTCCAGTTGTATGACTCACACTGCTCTCTTCTCACAGTCTCAATCTGCACTGCCACTCAAATAAGTTAGCCTAGGCGCACACGCGCACACACACTTATATTACGAGTCAAACCTGTTATTAATGAAAAATGTAAGCCGTCGGACTGAATGACGTGTTGGAGCTCAGTGGGACTTTGCTTTGCTTTGAGTTTTTGTTCCACATGAAGCCGCGTGATGCCTGGAGCTGCTGTGAGACTCTGATTTGATTGGCCTGGGAAGTTTGACTCAGTCTAATCTGGTGCTTTTGGATGATTAATGGGCTAATGATGCTATGAACCCAGTTGATAGAAAGGCAACAGAACTGAATATATACTCAACATTTTTAACCCCTGTAGCTTTTAAACATTGTGGTTTGACCACACTCTTCATTTGGCCTTTGGAAGATATTTTTTAAGCTAACTCCATGATGTTAAAATGGTTCTGTATGAAGGTGGCTGTCATTTTGGGGCCTGTGCATGGGAACATCTATTCCTAATGTATCATGCTGTGATAATATTGTGCCACAGATTACGACTGCTGATATAAGAGCATGTCTGAGCCATGATGTGTGCTCCAAACCTCTGACGTCATGTTGGAATAATATTTTTAAAAAGCATGTGTGTTGTCATGTTACCTATATACACATATAAACCAGAGCTGCAGTTGGGCTTGTGCCATTCAGCAGAATCTGTCATCATTGGTGGAAGAAGTCCAGCATTCATAATCCCATTTAAGCAGAAAAATGCACATAATTATCAAAATCTGTGTATCGAAACCTGACAAATAACTGTGGTTTCTACTGGTGTGGAAGAGTGAGCCTTTATCACTGTGGTGAAATCCTCATAAATGCTGTGGACCTAAGGGAGTGTTTTCTGTGCCTGCGTGTGTTACGAGTTAACGCACTGGCTTTAATTAGGACTCGCCTCAATGCTAGAGTCATTAAAGTGTGCTTTTGTGTGTTGTTGTGAGTCGTTTGCCAACATATCCATGTTTTGGTACCAGTAAATGTGAATTTCCCCGGCAGGATTTGGTTTTAAATGAAGATCATTAATCTTTTGTTTGTCTGCCTGTGGGTGTGTGTGTGTCTGTCGACTCATTTCTAGGACCACAGTGTGTAACATTGTAGGCAGTTCACTGAAAGCAGTGGATGTGAGAACGGAGAATGCTACAGAGGACGCTGCGCACCTGGATGCCTTTTGTATCAGGGACAAAGGTCAGTAAATATAAAATATCAAATGTGGGTTTGTGACAGGACGATTTTCTGTCATCAAATACCATATGCATGTCCATGAATGTATATTCATGACATATCTGAAGTTCAGTTCCATACCTAATCCACTGGCATGGATCTGAGATGGGAAGGGTAGTCATTCATTGGTTTTGGATCAACATATTATTGGATGCCACCCAGAGGAGATCTCTTCTCCATCAAAAGCAGATGAGCTACTGTGATTATAACACTCCCCAATGCTCGGACAAACGGAAGTAGTCACATAACTTCACAGTTGACATGCATCTCTGTGCTTCTTGTTGACAGGTGTCCCATGTGGAGACCCTCCATCTTTTCCCAATGCTCGGCTGCAGGGACACTCCGGATTTGAGATGGGTGATGAGCTGCTGTACACGTGTGCGCCCGGTTACGTGATGCCCAGTGGACAGAGCGCCTTCAGCCTGTTGTGTGACAGCTGTGGCGAGTGGTATGGACTGGTGCAGATTTGTGTAAAAGGTAAGAAGGGGTTAAAACTGTTTAGGTCGGAGAACAGGGCAGAGATGGAGAAAGAAAGAAAAAAAAAGTCTATTTGCTCCTCTTCAAAGTTCTGAGCTTTGACCTAGATAAGAGACCACTCTGAGGTCACCCTCCTCACTTCCCCTCTTGTTAGGTGCCACTGTTGTTAGGTGACCGGTGCTTCATTTCTGGCTTTTGGCTTTTGGTCTGAACTGTGAGTTGGGAGGAAAATGGCTGCGATGACACCTAAGCGTGACATACCATAGTGTGGCCCAGTTCAGAGAGTCTAGAGAAAGTCTAAAGAAAATATCTATGAAGAGCACCATGCCTGTGTTCAGGCTTAGCCAACACAAACAGCAGTTCCTAAACTGTCCAATGTTAAATTAGAGGGGTCAGAAAGTGTTTTTGAGACAATAGGAAATTATATTTCTTTTACAAAATAAAACTATGGTGAGTTGAGACCTAATGTGTTTGCTCTTTGCGTTTCTCTAGATGAGACTGAAAGTCACATCGACTATGAGGACAAGTTCACCGATTCCTATGAAGAGGATGAGCGAAATAGTGAGAGACCGGAGGAGGCACACGGCCAAGTGTACGAGGAGTTCCATGAAGCTGCACATCCGGAGGGGAAGGGGAGTCAAGAGCAGCAGGAGACAAGCTTTGGTCTTACCCAGCATCAAGAACAGCAAGCAGAGCATGAGGTGTTTGGTGGAAAATTTGAAGGTGTGGATGGAGGAGACAAAGATGAAGAACGTGCTGTTGAAGATTTTGTAGGGCATCCAAGATGGGAGGAGGAGGAGAGAGAGGAGGTGAAAATAGATGAAGCTGCAGCCACTGAAGCCCCTGTCTCTCTTCTCTCCCAGAAACACATGTTCTGGTTCCCCTCTGAGGCCTTCCAGGAGGAAGGACAGCCTGCCTCCACCAATCCCGTCACACAGAACACACAGGGAGCAACAAGCATCCAATCAGAGGAAAGCAAAGAACATGAGAGCCAGGAGAGGCCTCCCCACCCACATTTTCATGATGTGGACGACCATGAGCATGAGGGAGAGAGCGATGATGATCATGACACAGATGAGCGAGATGATCACGACGACCATTATGACCAAGATGACCATGACAGCCGCCAGGACGAAGATGATCATGATGATCATGTGAAACATTACATTCCAGCGCAGCACGATGACGACCTGGATAGACAGGACCGCTACGAAAATCATGACGATGATCACGATGACCACTATGACATGGGTGAACATGAAGATGATCGGGTTCGCTATGGTAGCCAGGAGTACAATGACCGAGACGAGAGTTACGATGAACACGAAAGTTATGAGGATCACAAGGACGTGACTGAAGATCCCGGTGCTGTTGTTCCAGAGCATCCTGACGATTCAAAGGAGCATCCAGACCATGATGATGGCGAGGACCCGGAAGACGATAACGACAGTTACACTGATCATGATGATCACGACCACCATGACCACGACAGCTACGATGATCATGATAGCCACGAAGATGACGATGATGGTCAACAACACGTGATCTTTTCTGTACCAACAGATGTGAGTAATAACGTCACGGAGAAGGGAACTGGAGGAAAGGCCACCACTGATGAAACGTGGCTAGACGGCTACCCAGTCATTCCAGAACAAGCAGAAAAAGGAGACTCCACAACAGAGGGTGTGAAACTAGTGGACAGAGAGAAGGGACAACTCGTCAGGACAACAGACAGACCTAATGAGGTGGAAATTCGTGGTCCTTTCCCTTATACCCGTTTACCAGAGGGACATGAGTCTCCCACTATGGAGCCTGAGAAAGGAGTGTTGAAGGTTTGGCCTGGCTTCAACCCCACCGCTGCTCCTTCACCTGACCATTTAGAGCCCTCAGACTCCCCCTCACACTCCGACACCCTTGATTATGACACACAACAAGTAGCCCCCACCCACTCCTGGCAGAGAGACCTCACAGAGAACCCCTTCCTCGATCACGGCCCAGCTCCTCCGGTGCACGATGGTGAAATACTCACTGGCGTGATGGAGGAGCACTCTGTGGACATCTTGCCGGGCGAAATTGGTGAGAGGGGGGAAATGGAGGGGGAGATGGGGGAGACCATCTGTGTTGGTGATAACTGCCCTCCTCGTCCCCCAAGCTCCTCCAGCCAGGGTCCCACAGTGACTGCCATAATTGTGGCGGTGTGCGCGCTTGTTGCGGCGGTCATTGTCGGGGTGTGGTGTTACAAAAGGCAGCAGCAGAAGAGCTCAATGTACGAGATGAATGGGAAGGGCCAAAGTCCCAGCAGACAGGGCCAACAGATAGAGATGCAGCAAAAAGTGTAAGAGCAAGAGATGAGGAGAGGAGGGCACGGACAGAGGGCAGAGACATTTGTGAGGAACAAGATTGTTTTAGAAAAGAAGGCTTGGCCCTTTATTTCACTAGAAACTGCTAGATCATTGACGATTTTGGATAAATATGAACCAGAGAGCCCTGTTTTAAAACACACAGGCTAATCATCTCCCCTTCAAAACAATCAAAAATACTTTTTCAAAATGTTCAAAGCGCACACTTCTAGCTGGACACGTGAAAGGGCTTTGTCTGGACTGGACTTAGAACCAGGACCTGAAAAAGGAAACAACCATGTTGTAGAACGACAAGAAGGCATACGTGCCTGCCCGCCTCCATAAATGTACTGAGACCTAAACTTCCAAAAGTTCTTGGACATTGTGGTTACTTTGCTGTCATTTTTGTTAACTTTATTTCTGAGGTGTACTGTTCTACATTTATTGATCTGAGTCCTCCATTCTGTTCATTGTCTTTCTAAGAGTAAGCATCCGACTTGTAGCTCTCCAACGGCCATATTGAAGTTCAGAACACTTCACATCTTTGTAGCACGTCGCCCCAAACAGATGACCTCGCTTCTGTCAGACCAGCATGAAAGAAAAAAAAAAAAAAAACAGGACGATGATGTTGATGATGGTTAGGCCAGATGGGAAAGTGGAATGAGTGGTGTGAAGGAGGCTGAGAAGGGAAAGCCAAAAGAGGCCCGGGAACGGTGTGAGGAAGAAATATGATGGCAGAAACATTTGAAGACTTTCCTGCCTCCGCTGGTTTTGACAGTCAGCTGGTGAGAAATATAGAGCGGGTGTCCAGACTGCAGACTCTGAGTGTGTCCGTATGTGTGTGTGTGTGTGTGTGTGTGTGTGTGTGTGTGTGCGTGTGTGTGTGTGAGACAGAGAGACAGAGGGAATCTGTCTCAGGTTTGAAGAGGCACAGTGGATGCTGATGACATTCAGACCGACCCGAGATCAAACACTGTGGTGCTGTCACGGCGACAGAGACTAATGACCCCAAATGTTACAGTTAAACATATAGTTGTAGTATTCTGAAATATTCTGTTCAGATCTTTTTCTGTTTTTGTTTTTTGGGTGAAACATATTTCTAATTATCTTTTGGAGCTAGAGCTTTTGGTTGAAATCAGGGCTGGACCTCATGCCCTGGAATTAGCCACATCATTAAACCAAGTATTCGGTCTTAATGCTGTGGCTGACTGGTGTATATCATGATTAACTATTACATTTAGCTCTAGAATGATGAATGTCATTAGATTAGATCATAGAACATCTGTAGATTATAATTTCCTTTGTTTTGTTTTCTGTCAGATTATTGTTTGATTGAACTTCTGGTTTGATATCAGTGGTTCTGTAGGGTTCTTTAACTACTAAATCAAAATAACTTAATAAAGTTATAGTTAACTTAAAAAAAGGATACAAATGTAAACAAAGTGAAATAGTCAAAAAAGGGTTTAAATTTACATATTATGTATGACTATAATTGTTGCAATGAATAAAGACTAGAAAATAAACCATGCTTCAATAGCTTAAATGAAAGTGCTTCTGTATCTGTATGTAATTATAGTGTCCTTAATCATAAGCTTTTCTCTGATGTTTTAAAAATCCAGTGTTTTCAGCTGCTTCGTAAAAAATATTTTAAAATTATATTTTGATCAGGTTATGAAAAGAAGATTGATAGATTAGTGTGGGTTATGTGAGTCTATTTTCTTCCCAGACTGATTCATTTCTTTATTGTGGTATCTAAAACTATATAGTGAGACTCTTCACAGGACGAGAGCATGAGGACTGACTCATCAGCTGTCTATATGTACGTGTAAATATGATTCTATGCCTGTATTAACATGCTGTGCATACTGTAGCATAAATGGTGTCTAGAAAATCACAAACCAACACAAGCGCAGTTCACAATAGTCATGAACCTTTTATTGGCTTCACACAGAGTCGGCTTATTTCCACCACTAAAACCTGGTACATGTACTGTTCCACTCAGCTGTTGAAACACAAGTACTGTAGTCACTGCTGCTGGGGTAACGCAAATAAAAGGGATGTTGTGGATAATCACACAAGGGTCTGTTGATCTCGCATCAGATCTGTCACGTGATGTGATGTGATGCCACCAGACTGAAATTACCATTGAAATAATCATTGAAATTGTGAAATTGCTGAGAATGAGTTTATAATCTTTGTAGTTTTGTGCAAACACGTAACACTCACGAAACAGTAAACTGTGTGTCGCATTCACATGATGCGTTAATGTGACCGTTTCTTCTCTGTTTTCAAACAGCCTGATGTGTGTGTTGTCAGGATGACGTGTGTACTGTATAGAGTATGTCACAATAAACTCCTGAATGTGACTAGGTTGCGTTTATTGCCTTAGTTTGCGATTTCAACTCTTTATTTTTATTTTTGTGTCCACTAGAGGCAAACATTCAAGATACATTCAATCATGGAGACAAAGATCTCAGATTGCATGGTCCATAGTGCATTGTTTACGTTTTATTGTGTAAATGTGACCTGTGACCTTGACCTATGACCCCAACATCTAACACATAGCTTTTTTTTTTATCTTAACTTTGCTGTGCCAGCTGTTTATTTCTGCTTCTCTGGTGTTTTTTTCCCCCCAAAATGTTGTTAAAAATAAAACAGGAAAAGAGACAAAGAAAAATGATTTGAATAAGCAATAAAAGAGAGAGTAAGTACAGGCAGAGGAGCTATAACAACACAGAGCAGGAGACAGCGAGGCACCCACTATAATACAGAGGCAATGTTCCCATGTGGGTTTTTAACATCACTGTGTGACAAACTGCACTGAGACTCAATGTTCAAACATTATTAAACATCTCAGTGTTTTCTCTGGCTGTGTCTCTGCTCTGCACAGCCCTGGGTTTCATCCCAACTTATCCCTTCTCTGTTGGAATGTGCTGCAGCTTTTCGTTTGCGTTATGATTGTAAATTGGTCGTTATTGTGTCACCTGAAATTGTGTTACGAAACAGCAACTGCAAGGCAGCAGCACCATACTTGTGAGACCGATATTTGACAAGTCATTTTATTATGAAATTACAGCTTTTGAAAGACAACATCACTATCGATCACAAAGTAGAAATGAATTCATCACACTGAGTAAAAATATTGGCTGTTGTTGTTATCATCAGTCTTGATTCATCCTCACATAGCCAACCATGTCTGTTGCAGTTTGTCCATAACTCTGAACTGGATAATGGATCAGAATAAATATTCTGGATCTGGAGCTGCGGGGTCAAAACTCATCGACGAACCAGATCCTCTCCCAGAACCCAATAAATACTGACGCGCGCTGTTCATTTTAGTCGTTCTTGTTCTTCGGTGTTGCTGCAGTGGGATATTCATCCTCGTCCAGGAACTCATCTATAAACTCCACCACCTCCCCCTGTGGACACACACAGGGAAGAATCAACCAGATGACTCAGGGGGGTCTGTGACATTCTGCACCGAGTACATTATCATCATTTCTCCCACTAACAGCTCAACTCAATCTGTGATACTCACACCCAACAATACTGAACAGACTGCATGAATTAAATGGTATTTGCTACAAACACTGTGTAATCCTGGTGTATGATGGTTTCCCCTGATGACCACAGTCCTTGCACTGCATCATAATAACTTAAATACCTGAAGGGTCATACTGCCACCCCATGGGTTAAAGTGATACTGCAACTGGATAAATACAGGACCCACATTGTACTGCGAGGTATCATGTGACCAGACTGAGGGCATCTAGGGTTTTTCCATAGGTTCCACATACAAATGTAAACACGGACACACACCTCATCATCACTCATCAGGTGCTGTCTGGAGAACTCCAGCATCTGCAGCTGCATGGTGGTCTGATTGTAGTACCGCACTGCCTCCTGCAGCACAACACACACACATCACAGTAAACGTTGTGCCAGGTGTTATTAAGTGTGGGGTAAAAAAGCAAATGTCAAAATGTCAATATATAATGACTGAATTCCTCGTAGGACAATGAAAACATGTTTTTCCCATGAAAAAAAAAGGACACAAATCATCTCACTGATCTGGGCAGGAAGTCCTCATCGGTCAGCCCCCACCGGCTGTTGTGAAACTTGTAATAGGCCACGTTGTTCTTCATAACTTCATCACTGGGGTCAAACAGCATGTAGCTGGCGGCACACGGTACTGCGTTCTTCAGGTCGTTTACTGAAACGCGTAAAACATAGCACTCGATCTGCGGATTTTACTTTTGAGGCAAAGTGAGACACAAAACCGAACGCCACGTACGTTTGTAATATGCAAACTGCAGGTAGTGGTACATGGTGGCCACGAACTTCTCGACCAGGAATCCTCCGACAACCGGTGTCAGGTCACTTTCACAGCTCACTTTCCTTTTGAGGACCTCTGTGTAGTGATCTGGGTAGAAAACAGAAATCAACTGTGAATTGTCAGCATGCAACAAATAGCAAAAACATCGTTATAGAAAAATATCGTTATGATTCACTGCGTGGAAAAGACTGGCTGACCAGCGATGGAAGGGTAGAAGTCTTTGAAGTCTTTGACATCCCGTGGGCCCTCACACGCAGCCAGGCATTCATCATAGACCTTGAAGAAGTCCCTCAGAGCCAGCTCCATGTCCATCACTGACGTGCGGAAGTTTTCCCCGTTGTACGCCCTCACCGCACGCACAAACAAGGTCTGGAATACCAAATGACAAAAAACATCAGGTTATATCCATAGACGCGTGGTGATCTCCATCTCTGTGATCCCTTCAAAGATCTCTGAAATACACAAACCAGTGGCCTGTTAACCACATGGTGATACCACACTGAACCAATCATGATTATGAACAGCTGGTCTATGACATACAAAGACATGCACGTTACACTGCACCTCATAGGACTTGGTCTCCAGGTCTTTGAGGTGTTCCTCAGCGCCGGGCAGACTCTTGTAGTAGGCCATGTTCTTCTGCATCATCTCATCATCAGGGTGCCTCAGCAGGAAGGTGTGGGCAGCCGACACTGCCTTGGCCAGGTTGTTCGACTGACACAAACATATACTGTCATACAGCTGTTTGTTTGTAGGACTTTACATCTACAGGATCTCATGGAGGAAGTAAACAACAGAACAGAGCTTCTCTGTGCACCACAGACTATAACCATCACCACATACTGATAACCATAACACGGGTGGAGACGTGTCATCCAGACATCTACTGACCTTGAAGTAAGCAAACTGCAGGTACTTGTATGGCTCCCTTCTCTCAAACTCGTCGATGGTCTCCCTGCTGGGCAGGGTCTGCCTGAAGGCAGGCAGCCCCTGTTTGCAGCGCTTCAGACACTGCGCCCTCTTCATCACGTTCCCAAACGCGCGCAGCTCCGGGAACTCCGCAAACTTCTGCTCCTCCTCCAGGCGCACCGAGCTGCAGTTGAGGTTGCAGAAGGCCTCGCTGTCCCGCAGCAGCCGGTAGAGCCGCAGGGACACCTCCATGTACTCCACCGTCTCCTTCCACTTCTCCCCGGTGTACTGGTCCAGCGCGTGCTTGTAGGCGGACTCCAGCGGCATGAGCTCGTGCCTGGGGAAGCTCCTGAAGCTGTACTTCTCGTACTGGGAGTTGACCGCACAGGCGCAGAGCGCGAGCAGGAGCGCACGAGACAGGAAGGGAGCAGCGGACGGTGCCATCTTTAAAGTTTGGGAAATGGTGGATTCAGGGGCTGAGTGAGTGGGGACGATCCTGGACGCGCGAGTGTGCGCGCGGCTCAAGGACCGCCTCGAGTTCCACCACGTATCCGGACAAAGCGCTCCCACCCCCGGGCGCAGGATCGGGATCAGGGTGGGGGCCACGGAGACCGCTCCTCCCACTAAATCACAGGAGTGGGCTCAGTCACTGCTGCTATCATAATACTGTACACACATATAAACCTATAGGAGACCAGAGCTTCCTGACACCACGTCACACAGCATGAAGGAACATCTGTGCGCTTTGGGAAACTTTTCTCTCATCCTGAAGTTTGATCTGATGTGGGGGACAAGTCATCAGAAAGTGCTTCTCTTTAGAGTTGAAGCCTGTTTCCGGTCGGCGGCTAATTAAACCCCCCGGTGAGAGCGGCTCGTTCCTCCTCCCACTGCCACGTAGAAACATTCCTGCTCTGCCTGGCCCCCCTCCAAGGGCCTTTCTCCCAACAACACGACGGCATCCACCTTCAGCCACCATCACCGAGCACCAAACTTCATGCTGCTCTGCTGAGTGTTCAAATCTGCCTGAGAAGAAGAGGCGTGTCCACGCGCGTGCGTTTAATCTTGTATAATTGGACCTGGGGAGTAAGGGGGGGGGGGGGGGGGGGGGGGGGGGGGGGGGGGGGGCAGGCAGCTGTGTGGAGACCCCTTCGTTACCACGTTGACACATCTCAGGGGCTGCACTGCGCAGGAGCGATACGTGGTGCCCCCACTATCCCATTCAATACCAACGCGCGTCAAGCTCGCTACACAGACCACTGAATAGGGCGCCTGGCCTTTCAAAATAAGAGCACAGTTGACAACAAAAGCGCCGCGTGCGCGTGCTTGTGTCCCCAAAACGACTTTGGCCCAAACATCCCCAGCGTTGCGCATTACAGTTTAACCCCCCAAAGCACAGCATTTAAGTGATCAGATGTATGTTTTTTTAAATCATTTCAGTTGAACCGGAAGTGATGCGTCTTTTCTGGCTTGACGCACCACCATCTCTGCGCAGGAACCCGGGGCAGGACTTGTGTTCGAGTCGGAGGAAAGGAAAGCAGAGGAGACCGATGTTCCGTGGAGCAGGGAGGCTACAGACAGACACGCAGGCCGAACTCTCTTAACTCTCTTCACTCTCTTCTCTCCATCAGTGGGCTGCTGGGCGACTCTGAAAATGAGCCAGTGCGTGCAGACAATGTTGTATCTGTCGCTTCTGGTGGCGTTCGCCGCCTGCAACGCTCCCCCGGTCCCGTTAGACGACATCGTCATTGAGAAAACCTTCGTGCCGGAGCAGTGCGTGCGCGCCGTCAACGTGGGAGACTATGTGCGGTACCACTACAACGGCGTGTTCCCAGACGGCAAGAAGTTCGACTCCAGGTGCGTGTGATGCTTAGTGGTCACTTTGCCACTCACTTTGCCACTCAGTGTGTATTGGATGCGGAGCGCACGGCGCGCGCGGTGCGTAAAAGTGCGCGTAAGTGGTTCGCCCCGGTGAGCCACGCAGGCAGACCCACAGCCTGAGCTCTCAGCTCTGGATCCACACATCCTCAATCACCACGGTCTGCTGAGCCTGGTCATACTAACAGAGGCTGCTGCACAGTGTCAGTCTGATCAAGTCCTTATCCTTTAAGGCTGGAGCTTTTAGGGCCCGCTGAGGAGCCATGTTCAGCAAGAACCTTCAACAGGTTCAGCAGGATCAGATCATTAGGGGGGGGGGGGGGTGTCAGAGGGGGCTGTCCTGAGGAGGAGCTCTGTGCTCATGTTGTGCATCTAAGTAAATAATGTACATTAAATTACAACACTATATGAGAATGTCAGCAAATAGTTTATATAGAAGAGTATGGTGTTAATGTTTACCTGTTTGAAAATATGCACATGCAGTTTCCTTCAATCGCCAGTAAAATAATAAAAAAACAAGAAAACATTGATCAGGTCTGAGTGGGAACAGTTTTGAGTCCTGCATGTCCTCACGGGTCATGTGTCTTCCATGTGTCTGTTTCAGTTACGACCGTGGCAGCACCTACAATGTGTTTGTTGGTAAGAAGCAGCTGATCGAGGGGATGGACAAAGCACTGGTGGGGATGTGTGTCAACGAGAGAAGACTGGTCAAGATCCCACCTCACCTCGCCTATGGACAGCGGGGATACGGTGTGTATGTTGTCAAACCCCCAGACATGTTCTGGGGACCCCTCAGGCTGATAGTTGGAATCAAACACTGACTCCTCAAGCTCTGAGGACAGGCCAGTGTTTATGCCTCATTATAAATCCACCAATGAGAGAGTCTCTGACATGCTGGCAGAGACTTTACAGGCGAGAGCAACAGACTCTGAGCTGTCTCACAGTCAGCTGATGCAGGGAGGAAGTGGGCTGCTCCCAAGCGTCCCTGCTGAGTGATGTCAGAGGGACGTCATATACCCGGAAGCAGGTCACAGTGAGCTGCTTTGATCTCCAGCAAATATGGAATGCAATGCAAAAGGTTCATATACAGTGCACTTTATGTAAGCGGTTTGGTCGGAAGTTGAAATATTCAAACAGTATTTTTTTTATATAACTGAAGTGACGAGAGCAAGAAATGCAGAGGCTCTGTTTTTTCTTGCATCTGTGTGCATGTGTGTGTGTGTGTGTGTTTAAAATACAGTGGGAGAGAGAGGAGGTAGAGGGGCATGTGTGGACATGAAGACACCGTGTCCTCTCCTGTTGTATTTCCTCTTTATTAAAGGGAAAACAGGAGAAAAGAGGTCAGAGAGGAAGCAGGAGATTGAAAGCAGCTGCCAGCTCCTGAGCAGGAGACTTAACGGCTGCATCCAGACACTGATCCTCCACCTTTGTGTACAAGAGAAGAGCGGAGATGTTTTTTTTTTTTTAATGTTAGCCACTAGCTTCTATCCATTACAGCTCGTACAGTGGTAGTAGTAGTGAATGACACGTTTATTATCTCTCTCCAGGTGACATCATCCCTCCCGACTCCATCCTTCATTTCGACGTCCTGCTGCTGGACGTGTGGAACCCAGAGGACGGCGTCCAGACCAATACTTACCACACCCCCCCGACCTGCTCCAGAAAGGTGGAGGTGTCTGACTTCGTCCGGTACCACTACAATGGCACCCTGTTGGACGGAACCCTCTTTGATTCCAGGTTTGTTTTGTCAAACATATAATAAGCATGTACGCACGTCAACATATATTTTATATATTTAACCTCTCTGCTCCCACCATCCTTTGCTGCAGTCACACACGCATGCGTACGTATGACACTTATGTTGGCATCGGGTGGCTGATCGCTGGTATGGATCAGGGGCTTCTGGGAATGTGTGTTGGAGAAAGGCGCATCATCACCATGCCGCCATCACTCGGATATGGAGAGAATGGAGACGGTAAGATGACAGATGACACTTTCACAATTGTCACCTAGTCCTCAAAAAGGAATTCATGATAATAGTGAAATGCCATACACCTCAAATGCTTTATTTAAAATAATGCTTTACTCACTTGTTTACAGGAAATTACTAATTTCAATGAAAATATACTTATTTACATTATTTATGCTATATTATTTACTCATTTTAATTCTTAAGTGTTTCTGTTACATTTGTTTGTTACATTGTTCACTCTCCAACCATGACCCATCTTCTTTCTCCAGGCAGTGACATTCCAGGACAGGCGTCTCTGGTGTTTGATGTTGTACTTCTGGACCTGCACAACCCCAGAGATGGAATCACAGTGACCAATCAGGAGGTGCCGCAGTCCTGCACCAGGAAGACCATTGCTGGAGACTTTGTGCGCTACCACTACAATGGCAGCCTCCTGGATGGAACATTTTTTGATTCCAGGTGTGCGTTTAGGTTTGATATTTATTATCACAAAGCAAGAATATTTTTTGGGGTTATTGAGAATGAAGATTTCAATTCTGGAAAACCTAGTTTAATGCCTGCTGTTTCTCAAACAGCCTCAGGATGGCAGCACCTTCCTTTTTGCTGAAGTCCTACACTGCAGTACTACAGTAGTCATGCATCCTCAAAATAGTTATTTTATTTATTTTGACTTTAACTATAGTTTAAACTCAAAAATGTCTGTCAGCAGTAGAGGGATTCGTCATAAAAACATAAAGATACTTTTCTAGGAGTGCTAAAAACGTTCAGTATATGCTGATTATTTTTTTTCTGCCATCACAGTGGAGACAGGTAGAAGTGCAACTATACCAGCTTCTTTGTTTCATCATTTGTTTCCTTCACGACAGTGTGATAATACTTGTGTTAACGTTTTCTATTCTGCAGCTACTCTCGTAATCGGACGTACGACACCTATGTGGGTCGGGGGTATGTAATTGCTGGCATGGACGAGGGTCTGATTGGAGTCTGTATTGGAGAGAGACGCACCATCACCATCCCCCCACATCTCGCCTATGGAGAAGAGGGCACAGGTGTGTGTGCAATGCACAGACACACTCATCTGTATGTTTTACTCTTTTATTCCCCGCTATTAAAGACGGACTCTTTATTTATCTCTCCAAGGCACTAAAATCCCAGGCTCAGCTGTGTTGGTGTTTGATGTTCACATCATCGACTTCCACAACCCGTCAGACAAAACCAATGTCACTGTCACTTACGGGCCAGAAGAGTGCGACAAGAAAACAAAGAAGGGCGACTTTATCAAATATCACTACAATGCTTCTCTGTTGGATGGTACATCCATCGACTCTACGTGAGTGAGAACGGGTGATGTGTTGTATCGGTTGTGAAAACCAGGTGTGCAACCTTGGGACTTCTTGATTCAACATGCAAAACCAGTTTTACCATCATACAACAGACATCCTTGACATGAGAGTGGGGCGACGTTTGATTGAGAATGCGATCGACCTTGCCACAAACACACACACACACACACACACACACACACACAGACACACACACACACACACACACAGTTATCCAGATGTATCGTGAACTTCAGCTCCTTTTTCATGAATCCTTCTTCAACAGTCATCACAGTTTCATTAAGTTTTCACAGAATATTCAGTGGTCTCAGTTCCTGTGCAGGAGAACAGATTTTATTTCTTGAATTTAATAGACAGCATATCGTTTGGTTTACTCTGACCCAATGTGTTTCAGGTATAATTATGGAAAGACGTACAACATTGTCCTGGGTGCCAACCAGGTAGTCCCCGGGATGGAAGATGGACTGGTGGACATGTGTGTGGGAGAGAAAAGGCGTCTTGTTATTCCACCTCACCTGGGCTATGGGGAGAAAGGCGTCGGTAAGTCACACGCAAACTGGATTTACTGTATGTGTGAGGACAAAATATTGGATTTACATCAAGATGAGGATTGTTGGGTCAAAAATTGAAGTATTTGTGTGTGTCTGCAGTCGATGAAGTCCCAGGGAGCGCCGTGCTGGTGTTTGACATTGAGCTGGTGGAGATGGAGGAAGGACTCCCTGAAGGCTACATGTTCATCTGGAACAGTGACGTGTCACCAGACCTCTTCAGTGAGATGGACAAAGACAAAGACAACCAGGTGGAGCTCTCCGAGGTAGGAGAGATCCTGGTGCTTATGCAATATTTCTAACACAAATAACTTGCCTGTGTGCCCCTACCTTACCCTGTGTGACCTCTGCTCTGCTCTTGCCCTCACAGTTTACTGACTACATCATAAGGCAGGTGAACGAGGGCAAAGGCCGCTTGGCGCCCGGCTTCGAACCCCATCGCATCATCGACAACATGTTCTCCAACCAGGACCGTAACGGAGATGGGAAAATCACAGAGGCAGAGTTCAAACTGAAAGCAGATGAAGCCGCTGCCCACGACGAGCTATGACGGGGCGGAGTGTGAAACTTAGATGTGGGTGCAGGGTGAAGGGTCAGACAGTTTGGGAAATGTGGGTGACATAGTAGAAAGAGGTGGGTTTTTAATGTGTAAGTTAAGCAAGTGTCAATTAGGAAACATGCTGAGGGAGATTTGTTTCTTTTTTATTTTATGATGATGATAAATGGGCGTCCCGGCCTTAGAGGATTCTGTTTGAGAGTCACCTATGTCAAATGAAAACTATGAGTTGGAAAGAAGACTCCTAATATGAGGACCATGAAGACAGTGAATGACTTTTTTAACCTCTCCTCCCATCACTGTTTTTTTTTTTACATTTTCTGTTTTTTGAAGGGTCTGACAGCACTCCTATGTGAAAAATACAAACAAACAAACTACGGCCTCACTCCACAATCTGCACATTCAGCAATCCTTGTTGTGATTAACATTTTGTGACACGGCCCTCTGGTTTCACTGGAGAGCAGCTCTTCTCTCTGTCTTCCAGCAGCATCACTCACTGCAATATACTTATTTATAAGTACAAAATGTGAAGTGATGTGAAGTGAAACCTATAATGTTGGAATAATGTTATTCTGAATTCTCATGGTGTGTAGCTGACAGTGTCCATGTGTGCTCTCTTTGGGTAGTAACACATCACTACTGTATTAACAATAACATGAGGATACTACACCACAATTCACAATACATTTTACCGCAGTCTGTATCCAACCGTCAGCTGCCTTCAGGACTGTGAGTGAGTGAGTGAGTGAGTGTGAGTGAGAGTGAGTGAAAAAAAAAAAGAGTGTGACTGTATTTTTTTGCTTTTGTTTCATTTCTTTTAATTCAGGAAAAAATGGTGAAACTTGTCGATGTCAGCGCAACTTTAATCTGAATAAATGGCCTGACCTATGGAAATTCCTCGCCTCTTGTTGAAGAAAGATCACAGTTTGACTATCTACTGTATATATGTTTTCTTCAGTTTCCTCTTTCTACAGTCTGTACCAGTCACTTCCTGTGCATCTTATTGTGTTCAGAGGTTATGTGGAGGTGTGATGTGTGAACTCTTCACACTGTTTTTCAAATCACATCTGTCCAAGTAACTATGGGTTCGTCTGGATCCATATAGAAGTCTACAGCGAATGCCTGCCTGTGACCTGCGTACACAAAGGCTCTCGTATGTGCCGCCTAAAACTTTAAAAACACTGTTCTCATTTCTAAAATTACTCAATCAAATATTTTAAGTAAGACTAAGAAATGTAAGACAAAGAGAGGGTGTGAGGGGGAGAGAGGGAAAGGAAGAAATACATCACAGATGTAGTTCATCACGAAGAAAATACATCACAAAGAAATACGTCCTGTCAGACCTGTGGTGCCAGGACACTTCACTTTAACATGACACAGGAAGACAACATATAGTTTAAGATATTACATTCTGAAACAGGGAAGGGAAGAAAGACCCCTTTGCTAAGTCAAAGTGACAACATGAACCTTGAAACTGAACATATTCAGACAGAACGTCAGATACTACAGCAACTCAAATGAAACTACAATTAAAACAAAACTACAACAATGGTGATATATGAGCGTGTGCAACCTCACTTGGTAAAACTAATACTGTGCCAGTGGTTAAATATCAGTATATGTGCCATTGTAGTATAATGTGTAACAGTGTATAACCACTGTAGTATCTGAAGCTCCATTTTCGTCTTTCTTATATAATAATATTTTTTATACAAGCAAGACAGTGTCAGTGGAGATCCTTTCAACATCTTCACACCATCGCTATCTAATAAGCAACAACATGTACTGTATATAACTTTGTGTATGACTGCGTGTGTGTGTGTGCAGATTTGTCCATATCTAAGTATGGTCTAGGTATATGTGTATGTGTGTCCTGTTGCCTGAGCCCTCAGTATCACATTCCTTCTCGTTGGTGCCATTCTGTGGCGAGGACAAAGCATCACCCGCTAAGCATATCACTTCAAAGAAACAATTTATTGCCTGTGTCTGCTTGCTACTTGTCTTATCAGTTCATTGGGTGCAGCTGCAACATCAGTTTCACAGCCAACAGAGTGGGACCGGTACCAGAGACTGATCCAGAATGCGGGGGCAGAGAACAGACATATCCTGTCCCCAGATGTGGTTGCAGACAGTTCATGAATGGATCGTAAAGTGGATGTGTATTGGTTAGTCTTGAACTGTCTAACACAGGAGGGCGAACTCAGTTGGGGGGAGGGATGGCGCCCAGACAAGGTCAGAGACAAAGGAACAAAAGGAGTGACACCCAGGTAGTATGATCAAACCTCTGGCCAGCAGGGGAGCAGAGACAGGAAGGAACAACCTTTGGTTGGGTTTGCCCCAGCCGTGTAATGGCAAATGTCCCTTCATATGTACGTTTTCCTCTTCACCACCCACTTATATAGGTTGATTATTTTTATGATCCTAAGACAAGACAAGTCATAAGATAAGATAAGATAAGATAAGATAAGATAAGATAAGATAAGATAAGATAAGATAAGATAAGATAAGATAAGATAAGATGACACTGTCTTCTCGTACATAAAAAGTTTATTATAAGAAAGTACAGCATCAACCAAGCAATGCAGTTGGCCTGGGAGGATTCAAAGCTAATGTGAATCTCCTACCCACTGATATAGGTTAGTTATTTTTCACAAAACTAAGGCAAAACATCTGATGTTCACCTATATCAACACATTCCTCAAACTGAAGGTGAGGGAGAAAGGGAGACCTAGGGGACCGGGACCCTTTGGCCCCCTCACTGTTGGTCAAAAGGCTAGTCTCAGCCCCTTTGGTGCACTTCTTCTTCCATTCTATGTCTTAGGTTGGGGTTGTTTGCACATTCATCTATCTGTCTATGTGTGGTTGTTTATCTCAGTGTTCTTTCTCACTTATATTGTACCTTTTTAAATAATCAAAACAAAATTACAACTATGGTAATTTTATATTATGTTATGTATCAAAATAACTCTACCAATGGTGACCATATATGAATGAGTGGAACCCAACTAGGAACACGTAAATTGTGGCAGTTAATATCAGTGTATGTGGCCCAGTAATATAATATAACACTGTATGTATGGAACTTTGTATACGACTATGGGTGTGTGCAGATTTATTCATACCACAGTACAGTCTATATGTATGTGTATGTGTGTCCTGTTGCCTGCGCTCTCAGGTTTACATTCTGTGCTATGCCTTATGCCTGATTGCCTTTTGTTGTTAATTTGGTTTAGCTTGTTGAGATCCACCTAGAGTGCAATCTCACCCGGGCCGGGAGCGAGAAACAGAGTAGAGGAGGCAGGCTGGTGAATATGATGCATACATGTCTCAAAGTACAGCGTGTACCAGAAATAGCGGAACGTATGGTCTCCTATGACCTTGTAGATAAGTGCCTCATCTTACAGAACAGTAAACGAGTAACACATGTCAGCAGCAACACAGGCCAAACATGGTAAGACACGAGTAACACATGTCAGCAGCAACACAGGCCAAACATAGTAAGACACGACTTATGCAAAGGGAGGTGCTAGGAGCAGCTGTCCTGTTTTGTCCATATGTCAGCAGCTGTCCTGTTTTGTCCATATGTCAGCAGCTGTCCTGTTTTGTCCATATGTCAGCAGCTGTCCTGTTTTGTCCATATGTCACACGAGCTCTGTCCAGCAACACAGGCCAAACATGGTAAGACACGAGTAACACATGTCAGCAGCAACACAGGCCAAACATAGTAAGACACGACTTATGCAAAGGGAGGTGCTAGGAGCAGCTGTCCTGTTTTGTCCATAAGTCAGCAGCTGTCCTGTTTTGTCCATATGTCATAGGAGACCATACGTTCCGCTCTTTCTGGTACACGCTGTACTTTGAGACATGTATGCATCATATTCACCAAGCTGCATCAACATGGTTTCACAATGCAACATGACCAAAAACAGTATTTTGTGATTGCATACAAACTTCCATAACTACATATCGAATTACTCAACTACATACTTCCATGCAAAATAAAAAGCCTTAAAAAATAAATTCTAACAGTGATTACCATGCAGGAGATATCATGCTCAGTCAAATAATGTTATTCAATTTCCCAAAGAAGACACTCATCCTATTAACTTGCAGACACTACAACATTTACATTATATTGTCACAAAGGAGTTTGAGCCAGGCCGTCGCCTTTCCTCTCTCTAGCTGTAACTGACGTCAGTCAGCGTGGGGGCCGGTGATTGGTGGAGCAGAGGGGAGGGGCGGGGCTAGCTCTGTGTGCGGGGGAGTGAACCTGCAGAAAGGCTCGAGTGGCAGAGTGAGGGAAGTCCTGCAGCTAACAAGTTTTGCTAGCTGCTCTGTACCGCTTGTCTCCGCTTCCAGGCGAACCGCTCCAATATTTTGAAACCTGGATAGCTAGAAGCTAAAAGTCGCAGCCCTAACCTGGACTTTAGCCTTTCTTTTTTTCTCGGCTGCAGTGATCTGTGAACATGGAGTACTTCAGTCTGAGCTGCCAGGTGAGTCCATGTGTCTGTTTGTTTTTATTTAGGAAGGGAAAAAAAGGGGGGAACTAAAGAAGGAAGTGAGTTGTTTGTGTGGGCACATGATGTAATGTGCATGGCCGTTATACATCCTGTTCACACGCCATCAGTTTAAAGCTACTGAAAGACATGTTGCTGTAAATGATAAGCTGATAAAAGAATGGCCAATTAAGGTTTGGTGGTACATCAATTATAAAGAAGGTACAGCATCAAACCAAGCAACCGGTCTGCCTGGGAGGATTCGAAGCCAATATGAATCTCCTACTGATAACTCTGGTCACCCACTTATATAGGGTAGTTGTTTTTCACAAACCCATGAGCTCATACTTTTATTACCACATTCTTTAAAAGTAGGGGAAAGGGTAAAGTAATCTCTTAAGGACCAAGATCCCTTTTAAGGTACACATGTGTAGACTCAAAACCTAACAGTCCATCACTTAAGATAAACAGACAGTAAATCCATATGGTGTTTCCAGACATCATGGCGCCTAAGAAGGGGAGAGAAGCACCCCTAATATATGTCTGAGTGACCCCTGTCACCTATAGGTATAACACTTAAAGCAGAACTTCTAAACACTCGCATTTAGGCTGAATACCAGATACCACACACAGCATCAAACCAGGCACCACGGTCCGCCTGGGAGGATTCGAAGCCAATATGAATCTCCTCTCAACAACTCTGGTCACCCACTTATGTAGGTTAGTTTTTTTTTCACAAAACTAAGGTGAGCTATCTGGTGTTCATTAAAATAAGCCCATGTCACCACATTCCCTAAACTGAGGGAGAGGGTTAAAGGACGACCTTTGGGACCGGGGTCCCTTTTCTGTACATATATGGACCTGTGGTAGCTGATGTTCATGCATATATAAGAAAGGTGTTTTTTCTCCCTCCCTGTTCCAGGCGTCAGATATCAACAACATATGGTTTCTCACTTTCTGTGTTATACTTAAGTGATGAATGGTCAGTTTTAGGGTCAACATATGCACAGGATGTTTCACTTTTGTGCAAACCAACCAACCTATATAAGTGGGTAATGTAGAAAAAAGGATGCTGGCAGGGAGAATCTTCAGTCAATCAAAAAGCATTTATTGCGGAGAGAACAAGTCAAAAGAATACAAGATCTTGGGCTGCTACTGTCACACATACAAGTCACAACGAGAGGTCATGAGCCATAGCATGAGCACCAGCAACAGCAACAGCCTAAGCATATGAGGCATATTTATACGACTTTTTCTAATGGGATACAATGGACAGTCTGTGCAGTGATCCACATGATTTGTCTCCTGCTGATAGCAGAGGTACACAACACATGATCATCTTACTTACACAATGATATACCTAATAAAAATACACTATCGTATTGTGCTAGACACGGGAAGTCCCCGTGTTCCAGCTGAATCGGTTAGTCTTCACTAAATTAGTACAAGGGTTATAGCCAGGGCTGACCACTCATATGATGACATGATACAGATACCACATTCATAGAAAAGGGTTACGACCACGGCAGACTACTCTCATAGTGGCCTAAGGCAAATGTCACAATGTTATATGTTAGGTCAATTATATGTTAGGTTAATTGTTCCTTCAGTAACCAGAGTTATCGGGAGGATAACTCTGGTTACCCATGTTGGCTTCGAATCCTCCCAGGCAGACTGCAGTGCTAGGTTTGATGCTGTAATAAACTTTTTATATAAGAGAAGACAATGTCAGCGGAGATCCTTTCTACATCTACCAAATAAACAACAGACCCTAAAACTGACCATTCACTTGAGCATAACACACAAAAACAGAAACCATATGGTGATTCCCAGATCTTAAATCCTGGGACAGGAAGGGGGAGAAAAACCCCTGACAGGTGTCAAAGGGACCCCGTTCCTGTATAAACATGAACCATAGAACTGAACTTCTGAACTAAACACATTCAGACAGAACATCAGATACTACATCAGCAACGATAAGGTGAGCTAAGTAACACAATGCGAGATTAATACAAACTGGGCCCTCACCTTTTAACCGTAAGACATGTGTACATTAGTCACTGCGTGAATGTTGGCTTTGAGAAATAGTCGGAGTTGGTTAAAAGGAAAAAAAGGAGAGAGAAAAGTGACAGCCCTGGGCCCAGGGGAAATTGGAAAGATGAAAAGAGAGACAAGGTAAAAGAGAAGATAAAAGTACAGGGGGTCCTCGAGTTACGTCGGTCGCGAATTACGTCGTTTTCGTAGTTACGACACATCTCCCGTGAACTTCCTTGTTTCGGATTAAGCGGTTTGCCCCATAAATACGTACAGACTTCAAACAGGAACGAGTTGGAGAGCGCTCGCTCTGTCTCTCTGCAGCGCTGAGACGTGCTGCAGAGCCTGCCGGCACCTCCACAGCTGTGTTTACTTATGTGAAATGGCCGGCCGGCCGGCGGGAGAAGGGGGGTGGGGCCGAAATGCTCATTACACTCGTGATCTCAACCCCTACGGTGTGTCAAGAGGGACAAGAGGGACAAAAGGCAATTCACCATAATAAACTCTAATTTTAGCGTGGTGTTATAGCGACATCTGGTGGCACAATGTATGCACAATGGCACAATGAATGTATGGTCCGATTTACGTCGAAATTCGCTTACGACACATTCTCAGGAACGGATCTCCGACGTAACTCGAGGATTCCCTGTACAGAGAAACAAGAAAAAATAGAGAAAATAGAGTAGATAAGAGGAAAAAAGAGAGATAATAGAGATAATGGGGAAATAAAGAGAAATGAGAAAAGGAGAGTAAATAATAAAAGCAAAAAAGGAATAAAGAAAAAGAGAGAATAAGAGTTAAAGAGAATAAGAAGATTTGGACAGAAGCCCTCTGGGAGATGGTTTTAGATGGGCCTAAAATCCTGGAAAATCCGTAGGTGAATTTTGGGTGAGTTATAAGAACTGGATGTTCCCACTCGAACACTAGTTGACGAACAGTGTCTGAAGCAGCCTCTCACTGAATGTCTACATCTCATAAGGAAGTGTTATGGCAGAAAGAGGTGGATTAAGACATATTAGTTGGTTGAGACAGGTATCAAACGGGGGGCTCTTTATTCACAGTGGCCCTACTGACAATGTACTCGGAGATTTTTTCCAATAATACAGAACGCAACATGCCATTTGAAGTTTATTTGGTGGCGATGATGTGAAGATGATGTAGAAAGGACGCTGTCTTGTATTAAAGTTTATTATGAGGAAGGTACAGCAACAAACCAGTCACTGCAGTCTGCCTGGGAGGATTCAAAGCCACTATGAATCTCCTCCCGATAACTCTGGTTCCCCACTTATATAGGGTACTTGTTTTTCACAAAACTAGGGCAAACCATGAGCTCATACGTATGTCACCACATTCTGTAAAATTAGGGAAAAGGGTAAAGAAACCTCTTTAGGTCCCTTTGAGGTGCATATGTAGACCCATATACTGACAGTCCATCACTTAAGCTCAACACACAAAGGGAGATTGTGGCGCCTGAGAAAGGGAGAAGAACCCCTAATATATGTCGATGTGACACCTTTCACTTATACCCATGAACTTTAAAGCTAAACTTCTATCATATTCAGGCTGAACATCAGATACCAGACTTTTTATACCATCAACAGTGTGTGTGTGTGTGTGTGTGTATTGGGTGGGCTCACGTGTTTGTGCATGTGAGCAGAGTAGGCTTCATCCTGTTTACCAGATTTTTTGGCTATCCCATATCTCAAAAGAGGCCGAGAGTGTTTCTCAGTATCTGTGTGTGTGGTGTACTCCATTTCCCAATCGTTCCTGTTGCTTGGTGCAATGACATATTTGGCATTAGTACAGGTCATAATGACCTGGGTCTCAAAAGGAACTTTTGCACTAGGGTCAGCTCAGCATTGTATAGCACGGCACTACGCTACACGGTACACTTGTTTTTTATCGCAGTTGTCGCTATTGATTCCTAAAATATACACGCTGTGTGTGTTTTAGATGCTTGCAAATTTACTTATGAGTCACGGCAAGCGGTCGGCGTGGACGTCCAGCCACTCCTCTCAGAGGTGGGTGACCGCTACACCCATGACAACCACCGGACCAATCCTGCTAAGCAGTTTTCGGCTCGACTCAGCAAGCTTGGAGCCACATCCGAGTTGTCCCAAAGTTAGAACCGTTTTCAGGCACTAGGACCTCGTGGAAAAGCGCACAAAGTGTACCGTACTGTGCTGAGGTGACCCTAGTGGAAAAGTGCCTATAGTGACCTGGCTCTCACTCTCCTACAGTAACATAAATTTAGAAGGGAAAAAAAGTGAGAAAGGAGCGGCGGAAAATCGCCTTTTGTCTTTCATAAGGAAACGTATTTTGTCTTTTACTGTTAAAACTTATGAGCCTCTTTTGAGAGGACGTTTTCGTATCTGTTAAAACGTATGAGCCCCAATAACTCTTATTCTCTCTTTTTCTTTATTCCTATTTCTCTTTTATTCTTTACTCTTATTTTCTCATTTCTCTTCATTTCCTTACTTTCTGAGTATATTAGATGTGAATATACACATCTAATATACACATCTAATATACACATGTCTTACCGTTAAGGTGAGGGCCCAATCGTCATTAATCTCGCATGGTGTTACTTGTTGTTACTAATTAGGGTATTCTACACTTTTCACTTCAGCTTCCCATTTTCTTCGTTGCTTTTACTTCAACTTTTTTTCTTCACCCTTTTGCATTGTTTATAAACAAATTTAGAACAAGTTATCACACCAAACATCAACACAACATGGCATGGTCACACAAATGATTCTTAACGGTAGGGTTTCCCGTAGATCAGGTAGCAATTTGTGGTGGTGTGGGCGTGGCCCGGGGAGGGTGGGGGGGCTGTCTTTTAAGTCTTTTAAGAGATTTACTCACCAAAATTGAAGTTAAAGTTTAGTTCTTACTTTAATTTTTGCCTATTGTAGTGGCAATCTTCAAGGACATTCAAGGAATAAATTGCAAAAAACAACTAAAGCTGGAGGTTTTTATTTCAAATATTGAACTCAACAAATGAAAATAAATAGTATAATATAACAATTTGAATAAAATAATAAAAATAAAATAAATTAAATACTACAATTCAAGGTTACCCGCAGACTAGGTAGCAATTTGTGGCAGAGTGGGCGTGGCCTGGTGGTGAGCACGGCCTGTCTTTTAAGTTAGTCAGTGTCAGTGTGTGTGCATGTATCCGTGATGCGCCGGTTGATCCACATGTCCGAATGACTGGCAGACAGAGGCAATGGAGGCAGCATCCAAATTTCTAAGTATCGACTTTATTTTTGTGCAAGAGGAGCATTCACAAAGCAACAACATGGTGGATGTTCCAAAGGATACTGGTCCTGCTCATTAAGCACTTATGAGAGACTATTTGGAGGGCACATGCTGGCTAAAGAACATGAGAGCACTGCATTAAGCACTTTCAAGCAATTATAGATTTCATATAAGGTATAAATGCTGGGATTTGACTCCACAAAGACTCAAAGTATGAATCTATTTGACCAGCCTTTTTGTATCTCTCTAAACATGGGCGTTACTATGGCAGCTGCTCACATTCACACACATATCTCTGTACGTTCAGCACTCCTTCATTACTGCATTTGGAATGGAAACACCTGCTTCTGGGAGTAGGCGAGTTGTCAAGGTCAGGTCTGATTAAGGCGGCATCCACATTAGTGCGGTTTCAAATGAAACCGAAACAACTGTTGTGATGATTAGTGTTGATCCACACGCATCCACGGCTTTCGCGTTCCCAAGGTGGGACAGATTTGTTGAGTCGAGCTCCCTCTGAATTATTTGAAAGCAATTGTGTTGCCTCTGTGTCTGGATGGTTGAAAACAGAAAACCTTTGGATACGCTGATGTAGAAACTCAAGTTGCCGCCCTGATTAGACCACATCACAGGGACGGACTGGCCATCAGACATACCGGGCAGACATTTTCCTGGTGGGTCGACATGCTGGATGACAGTCTTGATACTTTTTTTAATTATATATGTCTGACTGGCCTGTAAGACCAGTACATCAGCGGCCCATTGACACTAGGCTGGCCCAATCACATTGTTAAACACCAACCCCTTTCGCTTTGCTCCTGCCTGCACAATGCATTCAAGAGAAAAAAAGTCAGTGCAAGAGTTTGTTGCCTAACCACCGACCGGATGGGCGGGTCTAGTCCAAAATCACGTATTGTGCGATGTCAGTCATGTCCACTTTCTTGTTTATACCGGCAGGCGTATGCCCCATTTGCATGAACGGTCACGTGTGATCAGCGTCTCAGGCGGTTTCCTGTTTTTGTGTAGAGGAGCAAGGCTTTGCTTGCAGATGTGTATGGATAATGGATTGTTTTAATTCCGATACCGTGATGCGAACTAGTGTGGCCGCAGCGTAAAAGAACCATCTCTGGGAAACAGTGTGATTGTGGCCTTATCAGCAAATCTGAATAAAAGGCCTGACCTATGGAAATTCACGGTTTGATGATCTATTTGAAGTTCACAGGGCCGGTTCCGCCCACGTGGAGCCGGCCCGTGGGGGGAGATTTCCAACCAATCAGGTTCATGAAAAATCATCATCATCCGGGGGGCAGAACCACAAAGCATTTGTGCATAGGGCTGGAGAAGCAGTCGAAAACTCAGTTTCCTCTTCCTATAGTCAGTATCAGTCACTTCTTGTGCATTTGTTATTGGGTTTTTTGTGAATATCGCTCTGACCCTAACGAGGGGGGGAGTCTGTGGAGGCTTAAAGCAGCACAGCTGCAGCTCGTCGTTTCATTGGAACGTGTGCGTGTGTGAGTGTGTGTGTGAGGACCTGGACTTTAGCCTTTCTTTTTTCTCGGCTGCAGTAATCTGTGAATATGGCGTACATCACTCTGAGCTGCCAAGTGAGTCCATACACACACACACACACACACACATACATATACATATACATCCTGTTCAGACTCCACCAGTTTAACGCTTTAGAAGACATGTTGCTGCAAGTGATAAGCTGAGGTCCCATTTGAAAATATCAATATCTTCCATGTACCACTTTGTGCTATGGCACCAGTGAGACTCCTGTGAGCAGAACAAACAGGAAGAAAAGGAAAGCAAACCTGTCAGAACGATCCAGATGCTGTTAAAGGGAGAATAATATAAAAATCAGATCAGTGTCAGGATACATAGAGTATGTGCTGTATGCACCTGAGACAACTCTGAATTGGAATTTTAACCTTTGCTAAAGTATTTAAAACGTTTACAGAGAAATTGGACTGGTGCAGGGAAATTAAATTATGTGCAAAGAAAATTAAATACATGCAGAGTAATTAAATATGTGCAGAGAACCTAAACATTTGCAGAGAAAGCAGACTGGTGCAGGGAAATTAAACAATGTGCAGAGAAACACAACTTTTACAGAGAAATTTAAACTTTGCGGAGAAATAAAACTTGCCAAAAAATTATATCAGATATTTGCACAGAAATGAAATGTGCAGTACAATTGATGTTCAAACTATACAAAGTAACAATAGGAATAAAATAGCTTTATAAAAATCTGAAATAGAACTAAAAATAGGGATATTTTTATAATATTACCTGTATGAACGAGAGAATGTCCAGGGAAATGTGCAAATAAAGGATGAGAATTGTCACTGCCCTGACTGAGAGCTGTTGTGCAGTCGAATAAACCTTTCTATACAAGCAAGATGGTGCCTGGAGGAATATTCAGGCTAACGTATGAATTGCTTGCTCTGATTTAATTAAGACTAGTAGATTTGAGCTTGAGAAACGGGAACTCCCGCATTTTAGAGACATGTTGTAATACATGTCTGAATTGACTCTTTGTGTGTCTGCAGAATGTCATGTCGATAATAGTCTCATGACTGCCATCTGTACGCGGACATGATAACCACAATTAGATTATCTTTTGTCTACTGCATCTCAGAATCATATAAATACGTCCTCCATGTGTAAGTCGTGTTGTTGCTGTTGCTCATGCTATGGTTCATGACTTCTCGTTGTGGCTTGGATGTGTGACAGTAGCAACCCAAGATCTTGTACTCTTTTTGACTTGTTTTCTCCGCAATAAATGCTATATGCTTGATTGAAGATTCTCCCTGCCATCATTCCCTCTACATGTCAGTGGAGATCCTTTCATCATCTTACCATCATTGCTATTTAAACAACACTGTACTCAGCCAGGTTGTACATGTATTTTAAAAAATATATATTTTATGGATTGTTGTTGTGTGCAAAAGTATATTGTTTTTGTTGTCTATGCAAACAGCAATGTACTTGTTTATTTGCATAAAGAATGAGGGAGTGAGATCCAATGAAAAAGATGGAGATTAATTTCAGATGTCTGTTGAAGGTTTTCTGATGTACGTGGAGTGGGAGGTTGGGTGGGGGGCTCTCATCTGAAATGAGGACTGAAGGAAGATTTTTGAAAAAATTTTAAAATCCTGCGTTCTGTAAACAATGACCCCCTTTCTATATTCCTGATTTGTTTCTTTTACTGTAGGCCTGTCTCTTCAAATGCAACAAGGTGCATGGTTTGAAGGTGCATTTTCGCAAAAAACAACATCAACAGGTGGGCATCAAACTGCACTTATTTCAGATAAAATGAAAAAAAGCGATCTCTCGAACCCATCCCTTCAACGCTACTGTAAAAACATGTCCCTGGATCCTACACACTGACTCAAACCCTCTATCATGACACAGTTATTCAGTTAATGTTGCAGCGTTTGTTTTGGTTTTAATAAATCACCTCTGCATGTTTCCCCTCTTCTCTACTTGTAGAAAATGAAAGAGCTCTTTCAGGATGGTAATGCTTCATTTTTCAACCTTTGTATACATTTAATTTCTTGTGTTTGCTGTCAATAGAAATATTTTGATATTTTACATTTTCTTGATGTAATGTCCAACCCATTTAATGACACTTTCTTCCTTTTATGCCTTTTTTTTTAGATAGTCCCAGTGGTCATGGTAAGCGCATTGCAAATGGACCCAGCACTGTACATAAATGAATGCCAACTGTTGATCTGTGACAGACAAACAAGTTTACAGTTTACACAGCTTGTAACCAAATTTGTTGGAAGCACACTTGAAGTTCACGATTGAAATAAAAGTCCTGAATGTTTTCCTTCTTTCACGTTTTTTTGTTCACAGGCTTTTTTCCCCACATTGTTTTTATTGAACCAAAAATGAGATGCCCCAGAGTAGGTTGGTAAACATTTTAAGACCACTTGATATAAGATACAGCTTTAATGGCAAAACAAATTCTCCAAAAATATTGAGCATCAACAGCTGTGATGTGAAAGATTAATTATGTTTGAATTAATTGCACTATTTGAAATGTGTTTTCTTCTAGGCTTGTCCCTAGTGACTCTATGTTTCAGTCCAAGGACACAGACCTTTTTTTATCTGTGCCATGCCTGTGAGGAAAAGTGTCCACCAGAAAGGATTTCACACCATATCTCTACTAGTGACCATTTGAACAACTACTTTGTCAGTATCACACTAATAACGTTATAACATTAACAAACATTTTCGATTTGTAAGCGATTTAATTTTAAATTTGCATTTTAGAACTACATAGACCCCAATGTACTGCGTTTCTGCTGGATGCCGAGCCAGACATACTTTGAGGGCCTTCACCACTCAAAGATATTCAAACAGCCTGAAATTCTGCAGGTTTGTGCCAAGAGGCAATAACACACACCGTAACATGCCAAAGTCCATTTGAAAAGACACACATACAGAGGACAAAGTCATTCTCACACACACATGGATGTCCAGGTCATTCTGACATTGACGCACATAAACAAAAGGATATTTGGGAATTCTCATTATTATTAGCATCAGGATGTGCCCAAAGTTTAATAATTAAAATCAACAGTGTCCCAGCCGCACAGTTGCCAACTGATATCTTGTCACTGACACTCTCCACAACATGACCTGGCATTATGCACTTTTAAAAAAATCACTAAGAACATGCATTCTTACCTCATTTTCTCTTTCTTTGCAGGCTTTGCATTTACCTTTGAATCTGATTAAAAAGCTTAACATGTGTACATACTCTGAAGGTATAGAATATTTTAATATTCTCAAATGTTATTTGAAAATTTGATCGAATTGCCTCCTACCGCAAATAACCAGCTCTGTCTCCATAGTGATGGGCGTTCTCGGACAAAACGAAAAGCTTCTCAAGGTGCTTGAAGGTGCGTGCACTTTATTTTACCAAGGACTCTAATGTTACTCATGTTAGTCAAGTGTGTGTGTAAATATTAGTGACTGATAAAAATGGGAAATATGACGCAGTTTCCAGCTTTGAATTTTTTTTTCCAGCACTGACCATTATTTAAATTTTTTTTCCATCCAGCTTCAAAGCCACAGAGAACGATGATCCAAGCATACCAAAGAGATGACAATAGAGATAACCCACTTCTTGGTCAGTATTGAATAGAATCTGGTTATGAGAAGCCATTTCTATCGTTCATCTTTGTCGTGATAGCAGCAGCTGCTTACATTTTTCTGAATGAAAAAAACAGTTGGGGCATAATGACCAAAAGGTATAAAGAGAAAATGTAATTGTGTCTCAACATGACATATTAGACAGGTAGATTCCTTTTAACATAAACTAATTGATTAATGTTGTCTGAGACAGCAGCATTTGTTGTCACTACACTAATACTACTACTACTACTACTACTACTAATAATAATAATAATAACAAAACCACATTTTAAAAATGAATCAAAGTTTAGCAACACTGTCCATCCTTTGAAATGTCTATTTTTGTTCTCTCTGGTCATGGTCTTCAAGGCATGCAGCACGTTGTTGAATGCATTTCAGTTGGACCAACTGAGAAGAGATATTACCTTTGCACTCTCTGCAAACTGCCTTTAGCCACCAGCAAGATCATCAGACATGTCCTGAGCTTTGACCACGTCTATACCTACTTTGTAAGTAGCTACAAATATTCATTTGGAGAGTGAGGCGGAGTTGTGGGTGAGGAGGGAGAGAGTCAGTGGGAGTGAGACAGATACCGGTGTCCTAGCTTCACATAATACACCAATCCATTTATATGATCATGAATTAAATGCATTAAAATCTTGTACTGTGCAGAAAGCGTGGCATCCCTCTACGTTGATGTCAAAGGAAAGCTACACACTCTCAAACTCCTTCATCTCCACCAGGTTTGCTTTTGAAAAGCAGGCAGAAGAAATTAATCACGCTTCAAACAATGAGATGAAGGTAATAATAGTAAACAGTGGAAGTGCTTCGGTGCATGTAAAATGGGTGGACTTTTGCCTGTATCATTAACATATTACATGACTTTCTGTTACAGCAAATTAGCCTGGAGCCTGCTGAGTTTGACTCAGTAAATTTCACTTGTTACTCAGAAGGTGGGTAATTTTTATGCTTGGTCCTGTTACATTGCATTTCCCGTGGAACAGTGTTTTATAACCTGTGCCAATGGTGGCTTTCAGCTTTAAAGAAACTGGAATCCATCGCAAAGGAAAAGAACGGAGGCAGCTTGATTACAAACATCACACCAGGGAACAAGCTGGGTAGTCAGATGAGTAAGTCAAGTGAGTTGTGAAACTGTGGTGTTGTGAGACAAATTAATAATGACTTATATTTATGAGAGTCTGACAGATTGTCTTAAAGCATGTGTATAGTCTTTTTTGCTTAGACTTAAGTGGAAGATATTGCCATCTAGGGCCTTGGTCAGATACTTGGTCAATGATTGTTTGATGTCTCAGTCTGATCATTTCTTTCTTTCAGCTAAACGTCCTCATGGTTGTGAACAAACAGGTACAAGTTTCTGCTCCTATGCAAACTTGTTGCACAGCAACAATAATACATTGTAATAATAATAATAATAATAATAATGATACTTCAAACTGTATTGGCTAAAAGTTCTGAAAAATATATTTATATAATATAAATAATATGTTTACATAATTATATAGAGTTATTTATGAATTTGTAGCAAAAATTGTCTACTAGCATTTTGTTAAGCGTCATTGTTATGTAAAATACTTTCCCTAGTGTGATCAATTTATTTAAAACAGAACTGATCACACTCAACTAATTGTGAAAATTATAAAACAAAGATTCTATGTATTCTATATCTATGTACGTATTTTGGCTGCATGCAAAGAATATTTGAAACAGTAAAATCAACTAGGCTTCTGAATTAAACTGATGAATTAACAGTGTAATGAATTATTTGAAATAATATTTTTTTTCTGTCTTTTTCCTTTTACAGAAATTTGCACTGTGTCACCAAACTCTGAAGCATCTTTGTACAAACTATGCTGCCAGGTGATAAAACAAAGAACTCACTCAGCAGCCTCCATATTTTTACTGACACAAATAATAGGCTTCTCTTTGGAGAACAGGGTTTGCTTCTGACACTGATGTTCTGCATTGTTGTGTCTCCCTCGTTGCAGAACTGCAGTAATGTCTTTGGAAATAAGTCAAAGTATTCAAAACATTTGTCAAAGCAGAAACATAAAAAGGTATAATCAGAACACATGTAATAGAAGTCTACCAGATGATGGTTCATGATATGCCACCCTACTTAAAATATTTGTAATATTTTTTTTACAGATGTGGGAAAAGATGTTTACAAAAGGTAAGTCTATTTTTTTGTGTGTGTGTGTGTTGTTATGCTCATTTGAACATGATGTAATTCTTTTCCCTATTTTTTCAGGTAACAGTTCTAATGGTTATGAAAAGACAGGTACGATTTTTTCCTCCTTTGAAAACATGCTGATTATTAATAATTATGCAGTTAACTATTGGCTAACAGTGTGGGGGTTAGGGTTTGTCTTTTTTATTGTATCATTCATGTTTATACTATATTACACTACCACTGAGCCTCTTTGGAAAGAATAAAAGTACTTTGCTGAATTGTGAATAATGTCTTGATAAATGAGACACCATGACAGAATCTCAGTTTATTATTATTTTTAGAATTGTTAACAGTTATTTTAATTTACGTCTTTTCTCAATCCTCTCTAGTACCTTTCACACCTTTAGATCTTGGCTTGTACTCGATCATAAAGAAAAATAAACTGGCTGTTGGTAAGTTGGCACACTTTTTATAATTGTGTGTAGTTTCTGATGTTAAATGCAAATTAATTTGAATTAAAAAATTTTCTTGTTTCTCCAAATAGGAGTCTCCCTGGTTGTGGCATGTGTGAGCTCCCAGGTTCCGACAGACCCTGTTTATGTGTGTTTCGCTTGTCAGGACAGTTTCTCTGGGTCTCATCTCTACGCACACTTCAGATCAAACAAACATCTTATCCACACCTTGGTGAGCTTTCTTCAGATGTTTTGTATTAGCAGCAGTTTGGACACAGTTTTAGTGTTTTTGTTTGTTTGTTTGGGAATTGTGAAACTCTTTTTGTTTTATTTTGTGATTCATCAGAAAAACAAAATTAGTTCAGTTTAATACACAGGAGAGCAATCATTTATTATTGTTGATTCTGTTACATATAGATTGGGTTAAAAAATTAACTACAATAGAGTAAAATAAATAAATAAATGACACAAATTCTGATTCTACATTTAAAAAAAAGTCCTGCTGTAATAACCAGCATTTGTTTTCATCCTTTTAGCTCTACCTAAATCCCTGGCTGCTGCCTTTTGGCTGGAAGCATTATCTGTATACAAAGGATTTATGGTACATGGCTCTGGAGGAGGAGAAGAAAAGAGAGCGTCAGATCACTCTGAAGGTAAAAAGAGTTTTATGTTTTCACTTGATAACCTTCATGCCAACCGTATAACATCAATTTAAGGCAGTGACTAATACCATCGGAAGGCTTAATGTGACACAGTAAAATTATGTTTTTTTTCTCCCTGTGAGTGTGTAATGAACTGAGAACATCTTTTTTTCCCAGGTTTTCGATATCCCACATCAGCTATTAGAAAGCCTCACCCCACTGACGTACACAAACGGTAGGAATTGTGAGGGGATTGTTTAAAACAATTGTTGTACCTTTCCTCTTGGTACTTAAGGCCTTGTTTTGCATAGTTTAGTGAGGGGGTAAGAGAGATGTAGCCCACGCTTTGTGTCAAAACAAAGTTTATGACTTTGACCGGGGCACCATTTGCACGCAGATAGTTAAGGAATCCTACGGAGCAATTTCCAGTCCTACCATATATGCTCATTGGTGTTTTTTGGCAGAGGCTGGGTGACAGAGAGAGAGTGAGCGAGAGAGAGGGCGGTCGTCCTGGGATAAAACATATTACATCTGTAACATGGGTTGTCACAGGAATAAAGAATAAATTTAATTTAATTAAAAAATTAGAATTAAAGATAGAAACTGATATAAGACCTGACAGGTTCTGTTGGGGGGTGGGGTGTTACCTAAAGCTATAAGCCTTCTTCTGTAACTATTGGTATTGAGGGGGTGGGGTGAGGAGTCATCTCCAGGCAAAGTCATACATTTTTGACACAAAGTGTGGACCACAGTATATCTCTGTGGGGCACTAATTACTGCACATAAATACATTTCAGTTTATCTTTGCACCTATACATTTCTTGGCGTTTTTACGCAGTGAACATTAGCACCGCCGACCAGTGATTTGTGCTCTGTGTGAATATTTGAACTGGTTTTGTTTGTTTTTATTACAAAGCCAAAGATGCATGTAGAGGTTAAGAAATGTCCCCGTTTTGTCTGCAGTTATGGAGAAACTTGTTCTTCACCACGTGTGCTTGAAGAGAGGAGGTTAGTAATTAGATTTATTTTCAGCCTTGAGTAAGACATGGGAAATTATTTGCCGCCTTTATTTTCATTCAAATTTATCCCTGTGCAGTTCCACGGTGTGAAACATACAGCAAACTCCAACAAAACGAGAGGTTTCCTCTCTTGGGTGAGTATGGCTGGACACAGAATGTTTTCCCAGATGTGCATTATCAGTTGATCAGTTCCGTTGACCTCTCTCCTCCGGGCTATTGTAGGAAAACAGTTCCTTGTCAAGCACATGTTCTTGGATGGAACAGAGGGGTTTCTGTGTTTACTCTGTGAGAAGAGACTGGTCCCTGATGAATACGACTGTCATGTCTTCAGTTGGGTGCACGTTAACACATTTCTGGTGAGTGTTTTGCCTATTTCTTGTCCCAGCATGTTTTGTACTTGAGGTACCTTGATAGTGTTGTCCAGATAAATATATATCTTATATTTGTGTTTCATCTTCGTGTGTGTGTGTTTGCAGGAATGTTTCCACCCAGGATCGCTGACCTCAGACACTGACTCTGTGACCTTATTGGACTTGGCAAAACAGGCCGCATGCATTCACCCGTCATCTAATATACAGGTATTCTCTATTATGAGTCAGATTTCTGCACCATCTCATGAAGCAGCTCCTCTCTCTCTGTATTATATTTACATTTTTTTCCCTCTTGAAGGAAATAGTTTTGGACTATCCCATTAACGAGCCATGCCCCTACCAAATAGGTGAGTGTTGCTGGATCAGCTCATGAAGGACAGGTCTGGGCCTGGTGTAACGCTGAACCTCGTGATTCAATGTATTAATCTAAGTTCTCAAAAATACTTGGAGTCAGAAAAATCTCTGGAAAGGCTCTGTGTTTATGCCTTGGTGTAAAGAATAAACTCTACTCCATCGCTTCACTGAAGATTTTCCTGACTTCAAGTATTTTTAAGAAACACTATGTGTGTTAATGGGTTTCTTCTAATTATTCTTACATTGTTCCAGTCATAAGGATCCTGGGACGTGTAAAAGAAAGACACGGTGGAGGATCGCTTAAACCCACCATAACGCCTAAATCTAAGCTGTGTAAGTCCTGCCATTTCTATTTTGACTCAGTCTTTGGAATAGTGAGGATGTGGTTTGTGAGGTATTCCTTAGTAGCGTGGCTATGCAGCCCAGCACATCCTCTCAAAACAGAGCCACACTGCCAGATATAATTTTTTGCTAGAACTGAATATTTTGGTTAATTTTTTTGATGAAAGTAATCCATACTGAAATGCACTGTCCATGTCATATTATTCAGTCCCCAGGAAAAGTCTGAAAGAACAGGGCATGGGCAATCAGAGAGACAACCTCCAGAGAGACTGTCGGACGTTGGAAGTTTGTGAAAACACAAGATGCGAAACATCCACAGACGGCAATGAGGAGACCTCTGAAAAGATTTTAGTAAAACCTGGCTCTGAGATTGTTAATAATGGTTCAGTGAAAAGTGCAGAAAATGCCGAAATGGAAGCTCAGAACACAAGTGGGGAGACGTTCCATTGTATAAAGGAGGAGGTAATGGTGGAAATAAAAAAGGAGAAAGAGGAGGAGGCAATAACGGTCATGAAAGAGGTAAAGATCGAGAACAATGAAGTCCCTGCCACCGAGGACACCTCACCCAGCCACTGCACAGATACAACCTCACTGGGAGAAATGACCAACAAAAGTATAGCTGCAGCCAACAGCAGTGCGACAACTGTCCTATCTACAGCTTCCACCAAATGCATTGAACCTACCTACAATTGTACAGCAACCACGTCCAGTGCCGTTACGATCGCCACCTGTAAAGCTGCCTCTCCAACTGGATCTACAGTGGTCCATAAAGACGCCCCTATAGCTACACACTGTGAGACTGCAAATCAGAGGAGATGCGAAACATCCACAGACAGTAATGATAAGACCTCTGAAAAGATTTTAGTAAAACCTAGCTCTGAGGTTGTTAATAATGGTTCAGTAAAAAGGGAAGAAAACACAGAAACGGAATCTCACAATGAGATTCTGACAACAAGTAACCAACAATCAGAGAGGCTCAAGACTGAAGATGAAGTAAACAATACAAGCGGGGAGACATTCCATTGTATAAAGAAGGCGGCAATGGTGGAAATGAAAAAGGAGAAAGAGGAGGAGGCAACGATGGTCATCAAAGTGGAGTTAAAGGTGGAGGACATCAAAGTGCCTGCAATGAGTGAAACTTTACTGGACATCCCAGGAAGCAGCCAAAGCCCACACAATGTGGATGGAGCAGAGGCTGAAGAAAAAGAAAGCAACAAAATTGCGCTGACTCAGTCGACGAGTCACGTGGCCAAAATCCACAAAATGAAGAGGCAGAACAGCATGTGTGAAGAATCACAGGAGGACACAGGTTGGGGGGGACACATGGCGCATAAGAGGCAGCGGCTCAGTTTCCAGGGTGATGCAGTTTGTACTGAGTCCCCAAAAATGCCAAGCGGCAGTGTAAGAGCTCCGGCCATCCAGGACACCTCACCCAGCCACGGCACAGCCGCAACCTTCCTGGGAGAAGTGAGCAACAAAAGTGTAGCTGCAGCCAACAGCAGTGCGACAACTGTCCTATCTACAGCTTCCACCAAATGCAGTGAACCGGCCTACAGTTGTACAACAACCACCTCCAGTGCCGCTGCAACCGCCACCTGTAAAGCTGCACATACCTCTCCAACTGGATCTGCAGTGGTCCATAAAGACGCCCCTATAGCTAGACACTGCGAGACTGCAACTCAGACCACGGCGCCGCTTGCAAAAATATCTGTTAAGCGTGAAAATGCCGGAGCCTCTTCCAAGACGGTATACGTGGAGAACGTAATGGCGGCAAAAGATGATAATGCCCCTCACATTCATACAAGTCATCCTCCTGCTCCCCGTCCGACCACAGCCACGTCTGCACACAAGAGTCCCCCCACAGAGCCTTCGCACGCCTCCACAATGAAGACTAGGCCAGGTGAAAACCCAGTGGGAGTTGGTAAGTGGAATTTCGTTATGCAAGAAATGTTCCTGGTCATTTCCTTTCCCATCATCGCATATTGATTTTCAACAGTTTTGTAGTCAGAATTAAATCTAATTAAATATGAGACCTCTATCTTATAGAGGGAAAAAAACTGTATCCGGATCTTGCGCTTGTTCCATTCTCAAAGACAGACAGACATATCTTGGGCCTCAGGGCCACAGGGGCCCCAAGGTCATCTTATCAAACAAAAACAGGATTCACAGAGACCAAAGCTCTGAGCATGCACATACATACACACACATCTCTTACGGGTTTAATGAGCAACCTTCAGGCTCTTACACCATTTATCTATGTACACTCTATGTGCCTTGCTGTTGTGGTGTCCTTCCATTTCTTAGATATGGTCAGAGATGGCCTTCAAAGGGATGACATCTGCAGGCTGTATGGCTCCCTCTAACAGTCTACACTAAAGGGTCCACTAACAAAGACTGTGCTCAAACTCTTATTGGACAGCCATGTTTGTTGTGGTCATTACACCACTCATTGCCTAAAGATTTACTTTTAAAAAATTACTTTCTTATTGATAAACATGGCAGTCCTCTTTCCAGATGTGGCCGTCCCACCTTTCCGACAGACCGTCCACATAAATATTCCAATGCCAATAACAATACATATTTGTTTTACAGGCTTTAACCAGATGATAAGAGTGGTTTGTGGAGAAAGGCTGCAAATCTACTGTATGATGTGCTCAGTCAAGTTGAAATGCTCCTCTCACCGCTACAGCACCAGCCACCAGTTGAAATATGTGGTATGTGCCTGTTAAGTCCTGTTGAAGAAAATGCAGGAACATTGTAAAGCAGGGCGGCGTTACTGATCTGAATTGTCCTGCCAGAGAAAGATGTTTCCTGGGTGCCGTGCTGAACCCGGGGGGAGTAAGTGGGAGAAGATCATTGCAAACCTGGCCGAGGTTGAGAGGGATTTAGGAACCCAGAATAGCCAGGTGACTTGTAGATCCCATCATCCAGTCAATAACATTCAGTCTGTTGGTTGGTTTTGTTGGTTTTGTATCCAATTATAAAAAAAAGTTTTAGTCCAATTCAAGTCAGGCATAAATAATAATGTAAATGAACTTAGTTACATTGTAATCAATTAAAATCATATACCGTGTCAAGTGTTAATTTAATCTTAAAGGTTATGCATTGAAATGTATATTTGTAAAAAGATGACCCATATATGTACATTTCTTGAACATATGTGAATGTATATGTCTTTCTGTCTGCCAGAAAATTGTAGTGACTAATGGTGAATACGATGAGCTGCGCTCTCTGCCCGAGGAGACAGGTAATTAATTATTAGGTATTGTAATATCCTCCAAAAGGATGACGTAAGGACCAACTGCACAGGCTTGGTCATAGAAACAGATTATTTCCAATAAACCCCATAACAACTGTTTTTTTAAAGATTATTAGCAGTTATAAACATTATGTCCTAGACCTAAATTTGCCAGTCTAAACTGTCTAGGCTGTAGTCTGTAGGAAAATAGCTTCTGTTTTGTATTTTGAGACGTGGGCTATAAAACTGGTTTCACATACAAGGTGTTATTTGCATTTTGTGTGGACGTTGATTGTTAGAGTTGTACATTTACATTTTTTTCTTTATTCTTCAGCCATAGAAAAACTGAAAATAATGCTAAGCGAGATAGAGCTTCAGATGGCGTCAGGCTCCACAACTGGAATACTGCAACCTGCCATCACCAGTCCATGTGAAGTCTCAAGCCCGGATGGTGGTAAATACCTTTCTGACCATCAAGTTTGAACTCTGTGTGTCTTTAAACGTTAAACTGTTTTGTACCTGGATTCCTGAGCAGATATTCACGTCTTTGTTTTTGAGGATTTTGAAACGCATTAAGTTTTTGTGATTGAACTAACAGACCTGCGGCAGAGACCGGAGGATCTGCAATTGCATTAGACCGATTATTGCACTTTGCTTCTTTCAGGGACTTTCATGCCACAGAACACAACACCGAGACTTTCAACTAACAACCAACCAGAGCAAGAGAACAAACAACAAGAAACACAGTTGATCTCTACATCAGGTAAAGAGACAAATCCAGGTGCCTCTTGAGTCTGGAAAAACATGTTTAACGTTCTTTTTTTTATTTTCAAAATGCAGACTATGTTGAATGTATTACTGCTCTGAATTCACAAATGCAATCCAATTTAAAGGGGAAACAGAACAGTCGGACAGAGCTCAGAGCTGTACTGATAAAGGCCCAGAGGCAGACGACCTGACTCCAGACCAGCTTCAGCCAGAAGCCTTGAAGTCTGATCCAGATCCCATTCTGCCTGAAAACATTCAAAACACAGGCACAGCAGGTATCGTGTATCTTTGAATGTCAGACATTTTCAGACAGAAAATCAAACAATGCAAAGTTCACAACAGCACTGATAAACCATTTCTGCTCAATTCAGTCACTGTCAAACAGGAAGCAGCTGATCCAGATGTGGAGTCCCAGGCTCAAGGTGAAGTCATATCTTCTCATAGTAAATTTCAAGCCCAATGATAACTCCTATCTCCTATGTGTGTTATAGTTTATAGAATGAACTCATTGCAGTTGCCAACAAGGCATTGGTGTTGCATTTATTGACACAGTCTGACATATATCTTATGCATATCGCTCTTGAGTCCGAGTAGAGAAACCTCATGGCACTGGCAAATGGATCTTATTCAGTTTAACCATGTGACTCAGTTGACTTTTGTCATTTAATTTACTGGTTTGCTATTTTCTACTGGTCCAATAGAAACTCAGAATCAGGGTGAGGAAGGACTTGAGGTCGACCCAATCATGGGTGAGTGTTTATTTCAACTTTCAACGAACAACCAACCAGAACAAGAGAACAAACAACAAGAAACACAGTTGAACTCTACATTTATTTCATGTCATTGGACTGGACAGACCAGTGTGTGTAGAGTGTGTGTAGTGGTAAGAATACCGGGTGAAAGATAACGTGTCCTCCTCAGGTCTAGGCTTTGTGTGGGAGTGTCGGGGGATGTCTGGGGATTTATTCTTCTTGTGTGAGAGCTGCAAGGAAAACAACATCGAGGACTGCTTTGCGCACATGACCAGTTACTCTCACCGGTATAATTACACGGTGAGTGGAAAACACTGAAAACACCTCTGAAACAACAAATGTGTTCAACATAAGGTTCCATACATCTAATGATATCATCTGCATGTCTTTCAGCAATGGAAACATCCTCTGTTTCTGGATTCCTTGCAGATGGAAGATTTCCCTTCCGAGTTCAAATCGAATACTTTAAGGCTTATTGCCCGTTCCATCTCACAACGGGAGTCTCACAGCCAAACAGACGTGCGGGTAAGAGATATAAGATATCATTAATAGTTCACATTATGTACATTTACCTTAAAGAACTTCATCTGAAAATATAAAAGACACAATTATCATTTGCAATCCGCATGTGTTTCTCTCACAAAGATTGCACTGCTCACGGACGAGGTGTATGAGTGGTTGCGAAGGGCTCCATTCAGTGAAGGTAGCGTCTGAATTTCGAGATATCAGAAACTTCCTGGCATTAATGTCGATGTTAATTGTGTTTATTACTTTTTTTGTAGCTTTTGAAATGCTACAGAAAATCGAGAAAGAAGAGAAACTGGATATTTCCTGTGCACCAATCATTACCACACAACAGACCAGCGAGTCCCACCAGCCCAGTAAGTGTCTTACTTCCACATCAATAGACAGTTTATCTTATGTGAAGGTTTAAGCTTTAATTTTTAATTTGCCTGTTACACAGAAAAACAGCCTGAGAAACAGCTGAATCAAGAGCAGTCTCCTCCAACAGATTCTCTTAAGACAGACCCAAGAAGTGACCATGGTATTATATGTCTGAGTTGTATAAGTGATGTGTTGTGTATCTGTTTGTAAGATGAGATAAGATAATGTAAGATATTCCTTTATTAATCCCACAGTGGGGAATTTTCACTCTTATAGCAGCCATGGGGATAGCATGTAGGAATTAGCATTTAGAAAAATAATAAAAACAAAGAATAAAAAAGTAAAAGAAAGAAAGTACAAAAGTACAAAAATATTGTATAGAGAAACAATATGTAGATAAAGTACGGTAATAGCGCGTCATAGTCATTTAACAATTATAATAATAAAAAACAGCAATGATAGTAGTATAATAATACAATTAATATAATAATAATACTAATAAAGTATATAATGCAGATATACAATAGTATATAGTATAAACCCACATATTATATATACACTTACTATGCATGTATATTTTCCTTCTTCGAGCTGTGATAAATTGAAGCTCTTCCCCCTTTTTTCTCATTCTCCCCCAACTGTCTCTCTTAGAAGCAAAACAGAAAACAGAAAACCATCACCTGAAGAAGGCGACTGTGGGGGCTGGCAATTTGGATGGGGTCAACTGTGAAAAAGTCTTGAGTCCTCCATTTGTTGCTTGCGTCTCGTCAAAGGCTGATTCCGTTTTCTCTTCGCGTTCTGGTGCTGGCATCCCACGAGACTCGTCCAAGAGCCTTTCAACACCACCAGAAATCAAACCTCATGTCTCTGCATGCCAAAGGCCTGTCCCAGAGTTACAAGTGAAGCAGGCAGTGTTGCGGTCAGACTCGCAGTCTTTTCGTGCTGCCCGTCCAGAATCCACTCAGTCCCTGTCACTGTCTTCCAGTGATGAGCGGCGTCTGGTCAGGAAAAGGCCAGTTGATACATGTGTTGAAACTCCTTTGCCAGTCAAACGCACATGTAGCTCTTTGCCACAGCGCAGCCTGTCTAAACCTGAACCAGCTTGTGAGTCACCTCCTGTTTACCCCGCTACAGTTTCTGCCCCGCTTCCTGGATCACACAACCTGAAAGCCGCTCCTGTACAAGTGGCAACGTTTGATGAACTCATAGCTTTGGTGAAACGTATAAAGTCTGAGAAAGAAAGTCCTTCAAATTCACCTCCAGATAATGCTAAAAGCACTTTGTCTCGTGCTAACAGTTCACCCAAAAGCAGTGTAGGACAGTGGGATTCAAAGTCTGAGCAGGCCAAAATGAAACTGAAGGAAGGTAAAACACGTCCGCTTTCAAAGTATGAGCAGATTAAAGCCATTTTAAAGAACAAGCCACGCTTTCCTACGTCAACAAAGGGTGCGTTTTCAGATGTACTTCCTGCTGTTCTGGATGATAAGCATCAGCATTTCGCCCCTAATTCCAATCCTTCCCTCTCAACTCCCAACAACTCATTCCATGAAGTGCAGTCAACAAGAGGCAGCGACTCAAGTGCAACTGAAGCCACAGCAGTCAGTACCACGTTGCCCTCTGTCAGCACTGCTGAGCCCAATGCTCCGATCATCTCTGAAAATGTGAGCGCGCCTCAAACCCACGGTGTTGTCACAGACCGCTTCACAGGCCAGATGTCCCAGTCACGAGGTGACACAAACATTAATGTTTGTCTGTTGCCTATTCAACCAATTCTAACCACCAGGAAACCCCCCAGCGATCGGCAGCAGTTAGTGGGCAACAATAAAAGACAGGAAATAGGCATCCAGAATGTTCCCACTTTGTCCACAGTTGAAACCGCAAACCAAAGCAAGAATCCAGCAGCTTCAGGCTGGTATGATCAGAACGGCCAGATGTTTTGTGTTACAACTGGACATGCAGTTCACCTGTCTGAGCAACCCACAAACAACCAACTGTTTACGTATCAGTCTGTTTACACGCCAGATTTATACCAACCTGGAGGGTACACTGCCAGCAGGGTCTACCAAGGCCACATTGACGCAGGTCACGTTAACCCAGGCCATGTTAACCCAGACCAGTTGCATTCGCAGTCATTTGGATACAGTTTACCGGCTCAAGGAACCCCATGGTTCGTCTTGCAAATACAGCAGCAGCATCAGTAGCAGCATCAGTAGCAGCAAATGCAAGGGTTGCTGCTGGAGATGCCAGAATGACCAACAGTATGCCTGTCTGGGAGCTTGTGCATTTCCCACTCCAGTCAACCATTTACTAGGATTGACTGATCTGGATGAATGCAGCACTATCATATATACTTAGAGTTCCGGGATTTTTAATTTTTTTTATTTTTTGCATATTTCCTGGTTATAGTTTTGTTGTGTACATACTGTATATACATACATGTTTTATCCTGAGGAAATCTTATTTGAGTGAGCTTTCTCAATGCAATACAATTTTTTGTATCTGTAGCTGCACTAAAAAACAGGTATTGTCTTGGAGAGAATATGAGAGCATATCTGTATTGCAGTAAGTGTGAGATTTGGGTGTAACTGGTCTCTCTGTGCATTTAAAATGGATATTAAAGGACCAATTTCCCATCTTCCGATTCTACACTTTCACAATATATACGGGTTTTAACTCAATGTCACCAGTCTGTAGTTGTTGTTTTATATAAGACTGTGAAGGAAATAAATTTCATATATTCACTAGTGACCTGTGTTCAGTGAAAGACTGCAGTGGTGTATTAATTCATATTTCTCAGATGTGAGTCTTCCTGTTATTGAGAGAGAGGTGATATAAGGTGGAATGTAGGGAGTAGAGAAAGGAAGGGAGGAGGTCTTTGACCTTGGCTTTTCAGACAGTGACTGTCTCCTACCTCATGCATGGTATGCAGATAACTTTTGTGTTCTTTTGTGTTCTCCCTGAACAGGCTGGTGATGCTACAGCGCCATCTAGCGCTTGTCTTCTTTTATTCTAGGGCAAAGTTGTAGTGCTGTACAGTATAAGAAGATTTTATTTAAATGATGAAGCAGAATCTGATGTCCAAATACAAGAAGGATTACACATGTGCACAAATCATTGTCACCCAGAGCCCTTTAGATTATTGTGCGACTAGATGGATTAAAATTAATAATAAGTGATAACTAAATGGATGCTCAAAAATTATGAATATAATATACATATACATTTGTTGTTATTTTAAAGCATTATTTGAATCAGTGCAGACCCCCCCCCCCCCAAAAAAACCTCAAAACAAAACAACGGTGCAATTGGTGTGTATCTGTGATAGATACTGTTCACTTCAACGGCATCCTGAAATTCAAAACAGAAAATATCCAGTCATCCGGAAGTAATCGATACAAATCGTTAACTTTGTAATAATCAAACATTGTCAGAATTATTTGAGTTTATTCTGTGAAAAACAAAAACCGCTTCTATAGCGCTTTAATAAAAGACGTCAGGCGGAGTTTAGTAAAACTAACTGTAGTTTCGACTTGACTTGAACGCAGCACAGTTGTCGTACGGAGCGTACGTAAACACCTCTGTGGTGGTTTCTCCCAAGCGAAGCCTGCGCGGCTGCAGCACTTTAACGCAATCTCATCGGCCGCAGCTAACAAACAGCCGTCTTTAACACGGGGGAGGCTGCATATGACTTTTTATTTGACTGGTTAAACGTGCTTAGTGACGGGTTTACTCGCCGGACGTCTGAACACATCTGGGGGGAAACATTGAGGCTGCCTCTCCCGGTGAGTCGCACTCCGCCTGATCCCGTCGACATGTCAGCTTTCTCTGAGGCGGCTTTAGAAAAGAAACTGTCCGAGCTGAGCAACTCGCAGCAAAGTGTGCAGACGCTGTCCCTGTGGCTCATTCATCACAGAAAACACTCGAAGACCATTGTCAACGTTTGGTCCAACGAACTGAAAAAGGGTAAGGATGAGACGAGCTAGCTAACATGCGTCCACAACTTAGATGTAGCATTTAGCTACGTGAGCTAGCTAACTTATACTGTAAGGATTGTTTTGCTAATTTGTGTGAGTGTGTTTGCTAACATTAAACCTTTTAAATTGTGGCGCTTGTTAGCAAAGCGACAGTTAACGCTGTGCAACTTTAGCACAAAATAATTTGTAACGGCTCTGACTGACTAGCAATCAGTAAAGTCTACTTAGCCGTTACACACGCTATCTTTGCAACACTGGTTCGTTTTTGTGTTCGCCATGTTAGGACGAATAAACAAACGTTAGACACAGACATGGTGCCGTTTCTGAATGTGTATTGACTTTGCTTTGCTAAACGAGGTCTGTAACTGAATTGTTTTGGTCTGCTGCAAGATCGTCTTACAAACTGTGTCACGGTCCTGCAATGCATTTCTGGGCTTGCACACCGTTTAAATCCAAGTACGTTGAATTTCTTATAGCTGCAGAAACAAATAAAGAGCATGATAATGTGTAATGTAAAAAAACTTTTTCCCACGGATGAACCCACAGAGAATAATCTACCAGCTCAGCTCTGCAGGTCTTGTAGCATCATCTAATCAAACTGTTTTGTGTCTCAGAAATACCACAATCATCACAGGCTTGTTTACAGGTCAGCACTTAGTTAGCAATTAGCCTTTATTAAAACACATCACATTAAATCACTTTAACCCTGGATTATATTAAACCACACCATGTTACATTACAAAACATCACATTCTGCCCCATTTGTTGCCTCGTACAATCACCAAGAGGATGCCAGGGACTTCTAGCCTGCGTCTCCACATTTAATGCAGATGAATTTGCTAATGAAAACAATACTGAACCAGACATAAATTTTGTACTTCCATTGAGTTAACATAAGTAACATGAGCTTTAATGAAATCTACCTCATTTAAAAAAACAAAAAAAAGCCTGTAGTGTTCCTGTAGTTGTAACTAATACAGACACACTTTTCCTAAGGGTGCAACTAAACAACATAATGATCTCAAGTGGATGTTATATTTTAGGAGCCTTGTCTGAGGAGAGGCGGGAGTGTACACCCTTAATAGCACTGGGAATATAAATGGAACGGTTCTCAGGGGCTTTAGGCCTATCTCAGTTTTGACTGTGTGACCTATTCAAAAGCAAAACACAATCACTGTTGCTTGTTTATTGTCACTGTGCCACAAAGTAAATTGAAATGGAAAAGACACGCCAAGACATGTGATTAGACAGCAGAAAGTGAAATTTAATTCTGATACTGAATTCTTAAATTTTCTTGGTCCCATGGGTCATATGTAGTCATGGGGAAGAGTTAACCATGTGACTGGGTGGATGTTACCTTGTGGATTTTGTTCTAATTTGTGACTGTTTTGCTGTCTTGCAGCTCAGGTATCACGCAAGTTGACCTTCCTTTATCTGGCCAATGATGTCATTCAGAACAGCAAGAAAAAAGGACCAGAGTTCACCCAGGACTTTGCACCTGTCATCACTGATGCATTTAAACATGTTTACAGGTCAGATTAACAATATCAAAACACGTTTTTACTCGTTTACCTATTGCTGAAGCTATTAATTTTTAAGTGTATTGAGTGGTGGCAGTTATATTTTTAAATAATTATTATTAAGAAACTGCACAGTCAGAGCAAAAGAGTTCAGAATAGCTGCTGAAAGTGACATTCACACCCACTCCTATATGATAACCATCATCTAGGGCTGAAGTTTCTCCAAATATGAACTCATGGTTTGAAGTGTATCCTCATAGATTACAAGTTATCACACTTACAGTTGTGTGCATTGTCTAATTGTAGCATCATCTGAGTTTGTCAAAGTTTGTGTGCCTCCTCTATGCTGTTCTGTCCAGAGAGGGCGAGGAGGGCTGTAAAAAACAGCTTGGTCGGGTTTTGTCTATCTGGCAAGAGAGAGCTGTGTATGAGAACGACCTGCTGGATCAGCTCTCACAAGTCTTGTGTAAGTTCACATAATATTAAACGATACACATATAAATATTAATTTTGTCTTCCCAACAGTAAGTGACTGCCCTGCTAATGTGCAGGTTTCAGCCTCACTTACCTTGCCCCTGTACTTGTTAGCCCTTTGCATGTTTTTCTGTCTTAAATTGTATGTTGTGAGTTTTGTTTAGGTGTAAATATACATATACATTCTCAGTTGCTAATTAGTTTATTGGAGCACGGCCTAATAATAGCTGATTACAGCTATTTGTTGTCAACCTCTCCCCTTTTTAACGTTCAGATGGAGAAAAGAAGGCTAAGAAGAGGTCATATGAAGAAATCCGACCAGATGATGAGGACTTTGCCTCCCAGAGCTCCCCAGCTGAGCCCCCACAGGTGCTGTTCTAGTCAGTATAGGATGTAAATGAAGGAACACGTAAAGGTCATCTAAACACACTTTTTACGTTAATAAAGGTACTCTGTGGATTGATTTTTTTTTTCCTCTTCTGCCTGTCAAATGTTCATGTCTAACATCTAGTTATTCTTGGCATTAACCGTCCGCTTGTCTTCTGTCACTGTTATCTTTCGCTCCTTACCTCAGACGGCTGAGTTAATCCGAGCTCTGCAGGAGCTGGAAAATGCAGCCTCTAGTGACTCAGTGCTGCGTCAACGAATCTCTTCTCTTCCTGCTGAGGTGCAGGACACGTCACTGCTTCACAGGATCACCGGTAGGAGACATGACGTAGCGCATGTGTGCTGTATATATCCTCATAAGCACTTTATTGGGAACACCATACTAATACTAGATATGGTGTCCTATGGCACCATGTAGCATATGAAACTGTGTTTACCATTGATTGTACAACAGCTCTTGTACTGTTATTCATAACTAAAATTCAGTTTAACCCTTTTACCACTGCTCTCAACTCTTTGTGTACTTTCCTTGATTTAGATAAAGAGTCAGGGGAGCGGCTCTCCCGGCTGGTGGAGGAGGCCTGCATGCTGCTCGCAGACTATAGTGGCCGCTTGGCAGCAGAAATAGATGATAGGAGGCAGCTCACGCGTACACTAACAGTCTTCCTGCAAAGCCAGAAGGATGGGTTGGTCCAGAATGAGCAGAAACTTGAAGTGCGTAAATCAATTTCTTTCTTTTTTCATTCTTTCATTTAGTCTGTCTGTGTATGTGTTGCTTAGCTCACCTCAGTGTCATCAGGTGTTCTTCTGTCTGTGTAGCTGTGTGCTCACACCCTTTGTTTTCCCAGGTTTTAAAGTAACATTTTGTGGTGACAATAATGTTCAACCCTTAATCCACAGGATACCAAGAGGTTAAAGTATCTCATATTTGTATCTTCACTCAGCAAAGACTTGTAATAAAAACTGAAAATAAAAACATGAAAATAATTTTGTGGGTGCTTTTATTTTACTATAACACACACAAGTGGAAGTGGTATATGCATTATTTGAGATTTCAGTGTGTGTTCTGTTTCAGTTTTAAAGGTTTTTTCACATCTATGTTTGTGTTATTGCCTCAGTAAATGCTCACTTAACACTCAAGGTTTAAATTGACCTCAGTATGTTCACATAGAGGTAAAAACGTTATTGAAGTTCAAACCAAAATGTAAGAAAAGAGACAATAACTTGTAGGAATCTTAATATAGACTCAAATGTTTATTTTTCTTTAGGAAATATGAGGTACACTGAGATTTAAAGCCTGTTCTGCACATCTCAGCGATAGAGACAAAAACATTTGTGTGACACTTTATCATCAAGGAGTTGAGCATACATGAATTGAATGAAATCTTACTATAACTGCTGACCCCTTTGTGGCCCCCTCTAAATTTCAAACATCCTCTTTCATCCATTTTATAGATTTACTGCAGTTTGTCTCAAAACTTGATTCTTCTCAGTTTAGTGTATTTCTCTCAAAAGTAAACTATTAAGCCAGTTAGTTTGTGCGCAGACACATATATATTCAGTGGTTTGAAAGACAAAAGTATATTGTCAGACCTTTTTTTAATCCATAGTTGTGTCAGTAAACTTCAGTTAGACCTCTTAACTAACACTGCATCCTGTAAAGGACAATGAGGACAGTTAGTGTAATATTAGTGTGTTAATGTCATTTCCATTATTAATGTAGTCTTCATATCTCTAATGTCTACTTGACACAAAAAAATGAAATCGTCAAATCTGATGGATTGTTTTTCCTCTGTGCATCTCCTCAGGAATACAAACGCAAACTGGCGAGAGTAACCCAGGTCCGCAAAGAGCTGCGTGCACGCCTGAACAATCTTCCAGGAGGACTTTACAGCTCTTCAGACTGACTGAAGTTTCACCTGCCAACCTTATGTCTGACCCCACTACTACTGAAACATAATCTCTCCCTCAGATATTTTGTCGTTGAAATTGCCATAGCCCCAAGTTTGATTTTTGTAATCTGTGTGTCCCTGTATCGTGAGCTGTGGTTCTCATTGATCAAATTATTTATCCACAGAAGTGTTTTTTTTTTCTGTTTATGAGCTCATCTCTTTGTGCTGTGTGTTATCTTTACTTTTACCGCTTTAAAGTTGTATGGGTGATTCTGGTGTGATATTTTTGTATTAATAGTATAGTGTCAAGATTATGCACCAGAGTATATCCCTCGAGTTCTATCCTTGATAATAATTTCCATTATCTTTGAATGCTGTCATTACTTTCTTTTTTCTTTGTCCTTGAAATCTGTGATTATAGATTAGTGCAGCAGTTTTTTCCAGATGGGATCTTTTCATGTCATATGGTATGACCTCCAAAGAGAATTGTGTAATTGTGAAATCATGGAAAAACTATATTCTGAAGCTGAGAAGTACACCAAGTTCCTAAAAGCAAACATATGTAATTCTAATTTACATAAAGGCTCTTTGTGTGAGGGCTGTGTACATGATTGGTACGTGTGCATTTTTAAAAAAGCATGGAGTTATTACTCATGATTTATATCCATGCAAACATGGCAACATCATTATTTAAGGAAAGTCCCGGTTTACCTCTGTGCAATGACATCTTTGCAGTATTCTTTTCCAACACAGCAATGAAACAATAAATGAAGGAGTCTGTCGTCTCGTTTACTGTAACATTCAGCATCATAATTTTATCCTCAAGTCTACTGAATGTTCGCTCAAGACTCCCAAACAATAGAGAAGTGCCCTAGCTTCCAAAGCAAGACATATAAGCAGCTGTTTGTTTTTGCAGCGATAAAGCAAATTACTCTAACAGCCAAATAAACAGAAACTGTACAAATCTTTGCAGCCCTGTCTTTATTTTACAGACACTGAAATTCACAGGGCACAGTGACTCCTTGACACAACAGTAGGTGGCGCTAATGTTCCGGCTTGTTGCCATTCGCTGTTGAATCAAAGTAGGAGAAGAAGATACTGCTCGGAAGCTACTTCGCTGATATAGTGCAACAGTGGACTCATACTGAAGGTGGCAGCAATGCAACATATTGAATGCCAGCTGCCTTAAAACTCCACAGAAGAAGAAGAAGAAGAAGAAGAAGAAGAAGCTAAAGAAGCTAAAGAAGCTATTTCGCTGCTAACGGCTAGCTAAGCGCTAAACTTACACGAACTTCTCATTGTAAACGTGTTTTCTAAGCTAACTGCAGTTTCCCGAGAGGTTGACGTTTACGCAGTGTGTGTCGTTAAATATCCACCAATGGAAAATCTTGAAACACCTTACGATATCGAGGCTGAATTTATTGAATGCACGGTAAGCTAGTTAATGGTAGCTACTCTGCGTCAATATCTAAAACAAGCGTTAGTTTAAAAAAAACAACTCACTTTTTGTTCGAACGTCTATTAATTTGGTAATGTTGAGGATGTAAGTTGTGGTGCTGTTGACCTGTACGGCTTTGTTTTTATTTTACGAATACAAACTAAGGATTGGGTTAGTTTAGCTGTGTCTACCTAATAAACTGCCAGTGCGTTGTTCCATTTTGTGTGGTTATGATACGGAAGTTCTTCTTTTTGATTTAAAGGTCTGTGAGAAATCCATAAGGGGAGACACCTTGTACAAGATACACCTGACTACACCTGGGCACATAAAGGTAAACAATGGATTGAGGATACCATGTTGAATTTCCTTGTGTCTAAAACCCCAAGAGATTGACCCAAAGTTTACTTTGATATTTTTTGTGAGCTGTTGATGATTCTTGCCACTCAGTTAAGTCTTTTACAATTTAAGTGATATTTCACTATCTTTCCAAGCTGCTGCCAATATCTGTGGACTGTTGGTTTATTTTCCTTGTACTGTGCAGCTTGTCTTTCTATGTATTCTTTCATCTTACTTCGGTCTTGCCATAAAGACACAATGGATCTTGATGCGTCAAAGTCAATGGGTGGCACACTAAGTCCCACAGCGACAAAAACATGCTGCGGATTTCCTTTGAATCAGACGTGGACCTGGATTTCTGTGCATATTTTGCATTCTTGTGACTGAATATTTAGTAGTAATAAGTGATGCTGAGATTTTCTACCTGGTCATCATGATAATGATGTCCTGGAGGTCCCCTGTGACTTTGATGTGCTTCATTTGGAAAAACATGTTTTCCAAATCTGTCTGAACATTTGCTTGCTTTCACAATTGTTTTATTTTTTTTTTGTGCAAGAAGTTTTATGTTTTGGTGGACAGGTTTGACAATCAATTTCTCTTTCCATTTTCCCCCCATTCTGTACCACTGGAGTAAGAGACATGTGAGACCAAGACACTTTCCTCACTGGACAGGTAGCATCAGCTACCAGCTTCAGTCCCCGGCCTTAAAGGATGAGTTTAGCTGCAGTAGTGCTGTTGTTTAGTTTAGCTGCTTTTTGGCAGAGCTCACTGCCAATCTATCGTCATGTGCTTCTTTAATTAAAAATTGACTCGAATTGTAAAAATAGGCGTCAGATTTAGAATGTAAAAGGCTGGGACTTGCATGAGTAAGATCAATTTAATCTTGAGGGATCATTTCTAATGGGAACAGGTTTATCATTGTGTTTGACAATGAGTCCTATAGTAAATAGATATTTGAATTCAGTAAGTTGCTTGAACATCAGATCACATCTCTTTGTCATTTTGAAGAATCTGCATCTTTGCAGATATTTATTTCTCTCACTGTTATTATAACCTAGTGAGGTTATAAGTTTTTCATGCAGAAGGATATGCTCCCTTAGCCCAAAACTTTCTTATTTACTTGTGGAAAAAAAATACTTAAAGAAGACAGGTGAGAACTTGTACCTGGACTACACCTCAACTGAGCTGTGGTTTTGGGCTTTCAATTACATGCAAAAAATATTTGTCTCCATAATGTAACCCCTTTTTCTGTTTTTAGCATTGTTGTATTCTAATCAGTGTCCTGTTCACTAAGTATAGATTGACTGATTTATTTGTTGCTCTCCTTTCATTTCTGGCAGAAAGAGGAGAGCTATGTCACTGCGGGTAAGTAGACATCATGTTTAGCCTTATTCTGTTCTAGTTTTTTAAGTCTTTTAAGTCTGTTCACATGAGGGAGATTGCTTTAACCGGAGGTTAACCTAAGTAGGCGCTTGTAAAAAGATATGACCGCAAAAAAAATCAGAGGACAAGCCAGTGTTTGAACTGCATCCCACAACGCTGAAAATGTGTCTCGGCACTGTATGGGAGGTCTACAAACTTTGTTGTTTCTCTTCAAGTTCCATTAAAGGGAATCTTCTCTTGCCTGCACAGAGCCCCAACCTCATCCCTTTGAACACTTTGAGGGTGAATGGAAATGCCAAACTTCTTGTACAACATCAGCCCCAAACCCCATTCATGCTCTTGTGGTTGAATGAGAACAAGTCAAGGCCAGGTTTCAAAAACTTAAAAACTTTTCGGAAAAAAATATTCTACAGCAGTGGATCTGTGCCTATGCACACAAGCGTAACATTCTGTTGTAAGAGGCATCTTTCAGTCTGTAGGGTGGTATGACGGTTGTGCCTTTCTACTGGCAACAGACAGCAAGGGAGTCATTAAGTTGTTGGGTAGTTATTATGTTGTCCCCTTTAGTTGTCCCTTTTCTGTGAATACACTATCTCAGGAATGCCAGGAGGGAAGACTTCAAATTTGGCACACATGTTCTCTGGACTCAAGAATAAACTGACAGCATCGAGATGGTCAAAGGTCAAAGTCACTGCAACTTCACAAAACACATTTTGACCTTGTGAATGCAGAATCTCAGTACAACGTGGGTATTTCGTCAAAGTTCACCTGGACTCAAAGAGGCACTGATTAGGATTTGATGGTCAAGATCACTTAATACAGTCGTGGCCCTATCTCAAGTATTAATAACTAAGACACGTTTTTAAATTTCATCACCAGCAAACTTTCTCAGTGAGTTTGATTTCAGACCAGTTTTCAGCAACAAACGGATTGAAAAAAAGGCCACAGAAACACTTTGAAGACACAAATCTGCACATTTGCTAACAAGCAGCCGGGAGGAGCATGCTCCAGTATTACAAAGATGGCAAAGATGGTGGTGTATGCTCAAGTACAGCAAGGTGGACTTTTTTGTGAATTTTTTGGAATTTCTTTTCATGGTTGGGAAAAAAGATTTGGACTTTTTTGGGTAACAGCAATGATGTTAGCAAATAGTTGTTTTTGTCATGAGAAGGATGCCACAGGATGCCAAGACTGTAATGCCAAGTCAGGCATTTTTTTAGATGACTGCAAAGCAATACCAAAGACACAGAAGATTGCATTGCATGTTTGTTTCAAATGGATCTCTGCGTTTCTGATGTAAGTAGAGGAGAATTTGAACTTAAGTGTTCAATGTTGTACCAGTGGTGGAAAAATACCATGTACCCTCATATACCATGTACTCCACCAGTCGGCCTGCAATATGAATGGAATGTAAAGGGAGATACATCAAGTGCCGACCGAGACACTTTAACTTTGCCCATGTTGTCAGAAAATCTCATGAAACTACACATGTTTCGTAAAGTGGTTTGGAGGAAGTGAAACACAGAAGACAGTACAGTTGGTTGCAGATATTCCTGAAACAAAGTCGTATTTAAAATTAGGAGTATTTAACTGGTATAATTAGACATTGTAACAGGTAAGTGATTTAGTACTGTATTACAAATTATATATATATCAGCTACACAACACATACCATGCATTCTGCCCTTATGTTTAAACCATGCACTGCCCATATAATACAGCGTGCTTCTCTCTATGTTTTAATGTTTTCCTTTTCTAACTGAGTGTTTTGGTTTCTCAGGGCTTGCAGTTAGAAAACAGACAATTCCAGATTTTCAGGACATTTTGCAATATTTGGATTACTTGAAGCTTGATGAGCCCATCATCGGTGAATAACCAGTTCAATTTTTTATTCAGAATTTTTCATTTTCTTTCCCTGCTTTTTGATTTGAGGCACATTTAACTTTTCCTGCTTTAATTTCTCAGGTTTGGACTATTTGGAAGAAGTCCCTTCTAATGAACCACAAGCAGGCCCCAAATACATTTGTAGACTATGTCATCTGACTGCAAACCTCCCAGAAATGGTCCACCATGTGATTGGACGTAAACATAGGCAAAAATATGTGGTAAATCTTTGTGAACATTTTCAGAAAACGCCACTTGAACTTGAACACAGTGTTTGCTTTTTATTAAGGGATGAAACAAAATGATAGTGTCTTGACTTTTGTGTTTTTTATGTAGGAAATTAAACGCCCAGACTTGGTGACCTGGGATAAACAATCACTTATAAATCAAGGAGGAAAGATCATACGAGCCAGAGCTGAGATAATAGAGAGACAGAATGGACGAGGAAATCCAGTGGTGGGACTTTAAGATTTCTTTATCCAACATGTTGAACAAAATTAAATGTGCTTTTAAGATCATTAATTAATTTTCAGAATGACTATTCTTAATTTTTTCAGCCAATGACAAAAAGAAGGATTGAGGGCAAGTTCAACACATCAAGAGGTACATTCAGTTTCATATCTGTATTCAGTTTTGCAGTTAGAAAAAAAGCTTAATTTTGTCTCATATTGTCACTATTAAATAGTATTTTTCCCAAAAGACAATGACAGTGTATGTTTACTTGTTGTCCCCCAGTTTCCCCGAGGCAGACGCAAAAAAGGGACCAGAATTTTGCTCAGAGTTTCAGTCACCAAGACTTGCCTTCACTCGTACCAAAACTCATGGACTACAAGAATAAGTACCCTCGCCAAGTATGCTCAAATACTCCTTCGTTCCACACTGACAAGTCATACAATGACAGACAGATGTACCAATGGGAGGAAAGTCCACAGCATGACCACGTGGAAGAGGATCTGTGCAGGGGAGATTACCGAAATAATATGCACGCACGAGAATATATGGACCCTGGCAATTGCATGAAATATAAGGAGGAATACACTGAAGATCCACAAGGAAGAGGTGGTGTTAACAGGTATGATCCTTGGAAGGAGGCAGGAATGCCCTATGGCCAGACGCAGCATGGAGGGAATTACCCAGAAGAGGCTCCTTCTTCTAGAAGACCGTACCAAGAAAGGGACTCTCTGGAAGATTTCTCCTCTGAGGAGGTTCAATGTCAGCAAGATCATTCTGAGTATCAGCACCCACTGCAGATGTATCCAGAAGATAAACGCCAGTGGTCTCCAGATAGGGAATCTAATAGACATGACAACATGAGGAGAGCAAGTAGGCAGGGGTCGAGTGAACTAGAGCCTAAGGAGAGCTTTCCCACACCTGTGGAGAATGAACAAACACATCATCGTTTGTTTAACATTATCAAAGATTATCAGCATAAATTGAGAATACCACATAAAGAGGTAGCAGTTTCTCACCCTGGGCCAAGCAGAACAGGACCTCCTTCCTCCCGTGGACGAGTGGACGTTACTAAAACGATATCTGGAATCCCGGAGCCATTCAAGCGCTTTCTGACTGGGATGACAGACAGTGAGGGATATGGTAAAAGAAAAAGAAAAAGTCGCTTCTCTGATGCCACTGCTGAGGAGGTGGAAATGACAAGAGAGATGTGAGTGGTTGTACCTGGTTGTTTTTCTGTAAAGCCTTAGAAGTACAATTTTTTAATAACTTTATTTTCACCTTCATACTTTTCTGAACATGTTCAATCCATACTCCAAGGTTACGTGATCAATTTGAACCTCCAAATCCAAAGTTTGGCAGGCCTGCTAGTGCGCCACTGAGACCTGAAATCCACACAACACAGCATCCCGACTACTACTCTGAATCACAGGTAGGTAGTTGATTCAATCTGATTAGTCACTCTGACTGAATAGTTACCTCCCATGTTTTAAACATATAATGTCAGCAATCTGAAACATGTACTCACATATTTAGTGTAACTGATGTGAAATTATTACTTTTTTAGAGTTCTGAAAGCTACCATGAAGGAGGCTCGGGATCAGTGGATGTCTTTGATCTGCTGGTAAGATCAGCTTTCCTTGCTCATTAGCACGTGATCCCTTTTCTCTGTGACTTATTGCTTGGCATTTTTTAGGCGTGCACAGTACTTTGTTACTGCTATAATATGCTATATAAATTATTATTTTAATTATTAATTATTAATTATATTTGTTACCCACAAAGCAGTGAGGAGTATGTTGGCCAGCCACTCAAACATGGGAGATCTTGCATTTGTCTATTTGCCTTTTTTTCCTTTAGAAAGGCATTGAAATCGAGAATGCAGAAGAAGCTGACTTCTTGAAGAACAAACTTTGTAGCCTCTTGAAAGAATTCAAGTCCAAAAAAATGGAGAAAGCTTTGGTATGTTTTATCATCTTCATGACATGTCTTTCCTCTGAATATATTCTTTCTTGAATGCATTGAGGAGGTTTTGTTGTTGTAGCAAAAAAGCCAAGATGGAGCAGTCCGCAACAATGATTACAGCCCGCAGCCATCTCCTCGACACCAGCATGAGAGAACTGTCAGAGAAGATTCAGACCTTAGACCTTCACTTGAATTAAGTTTCAAAGATGATGGCAGAGGAAAAGGGTGGATGCAGCATGACTATACACCTGATGAACAGCTGCAAGAACACCATCACTCTGTAAACAGAGAACCTGCATACTCGCACAGAAAAGCCTATGAAGGTAAAGTCAAAGTATTTTCAATGATGTTTGAATGTTTATCCTTTGTCAAAATGTTCATCTTGTGATTTGTAATAAATGTACTCGGGTTGCCTCTGTAAAAAATAACTGCATTTTTGTACTAGCTTTAATTTTACATTAATGTTCTTCTCTCCTCTTTTTTCCAGAGGCTTTTGGGAGCTCTGAAATGCCGGATACCCCACATGCCACCTACTCAGATGAGCCAGTACGCTACCCTGAAAGGTTTCAAGAACTCATGTACCGTCGTGACTACCAACAACCTGCTGAGAATTACCGTGACTCCCACGCCACTTCTCCTTTACACAGGGAAGAAAACTCCAGGATATGCAGGGATTCTCAGTACTCCAAGAATCTGGACAAAATAACATGCACTCTCCTTGAACTTGTGTCAAGGAAAAAAACAGGAGATTTCTGAAGTTAAAATGTAAAAGAAATACACATACTTTCAAAGGAAGTTTTTAAAAACAAGAATAAATGTTCGATTCCCCTCTCCTTCTTTGTTTTGGTTGTTTTGTAGTATTTTTTAATTGTAGTATATTTTAATTAAGAGTTGATTCATTAAATATCTAATGGTTTATGTAAATATTCAAACACTTGTCTACTGCACTTGTCACAGCTCTCGTATCTGCAAATTAATGTTATCAGTAGTACTTGTTACTGTTGTTATTGATTTTTTTAGCTACTGTAATTCATTTGAATTTCTATATGTTTTTGGTTTTAGACTATTAAATGCACGTTGGACGTATATGAGCCAAAGGGACCACGTTAACTGCTACTTTAAAGTTAACTCTCTGAGCTCTTAACTAACAATTGTTGTCAAAGTAGACTGATCATAAAACTCAAATCGTTTTCATTTAAACGACCTGAATAAATATAGACACGCGGGGGTTACGCCGGTGCTTGGGGCACGTACAATATGCGTCATCACGTCCGTGCGCCCAAGTCTTTCCGGTTCCAGTAGTAGCAGCCATCTTGTTTCCCTTGCTAGCTAAATAAAATAAATAATACGCGGAGTCGGACTTCGAACCCGTAAAACAAAGTGAGTAAGAAATGAAAATACGTTTCTTGTGTGTTGCGTTTACTAAAAACAGTCCGTGTAGGGTGGAAGGAGAAGCAATTATTTAATTTTTTTCATTTGCTGTTTTTGACCAATAGACGATTGTTTTGGAAAATGAACATAGGCGCCATTTCCCTCCCCGCTCTCTGAGGCGCTTATTGGTGGCCCGCTGAAGGGATCAGGGGTGGTCAGGAAACTGATGCTTTGTGTCCACCATGTTGGCTCTAGTTTCTGTGACCGTTTGATGGACTGCCCACTGCTTCGGGGCCCCGAATGGCGTCTGTTGCAGAACGAACTTAGCCCTAAAAACCTTGATTGGTGGAATCTAGTCCGGGGTTTGATTGGTCTGAAGGACACATCCAAACGTTGTCTTTATTGGTTAGACTGCTTCTTCCTAGCTTTGGAAACCTTTGCAAACTTTTATTTGATGGCGACACTCGTTGTCCAGTGGCGATTGATATTACTCACACTGCGGATGCTCGCTTGTGCTGCACAACAGTCACCGGTGTCACCGTGTTCAACAAGCTAACATTAACTCATCAACGTTTGCACTAAGTCCCGGTCAACAGCGTCGCTAGCTACTAATGCTAAATTTGTGTGTCAAATGTTGTAGTCAGCAGTGTAAATGGTGCGACTTGTTAGAACGATACAAAGCATCGTAGTCCGACTAACTGTTTAATACAAGTTTCCATCTGCTACTACGAGGAACTGCATTTGGTTTCGTTGTCTCCTGCTAGCCACATTGTTATCCTATCTGCCTTATAATGTGTAATGCAACGACCTAGTTCAAGTGCAACACCGTAATAAAAGCTGACGTCTGCGAGAGCAAATTTGCCCTATTTTCAGTATAATTTTACTTCACTCTCTGTACGCCAGTGTTACTGTTGGCAGCGCTCGTAGTAATGATTAAACGTAATGTATGTATCGTGAAACGCTTAAATCAGCCTGGACAAGACAGAATAGTCACCCAGCAGGAAGCTGCACTTGAGATGTATTATCAAACGCATAGATCTTAGGTTATGTCCTTCTCACACATTCAGTATGTACTGAATACAATACCATATCTCTGCAGTATTCCTAATGAGTTTTAGAGGTGCTCTAACATTTTTATTTATTAAAAATTTACTTTATTAATTTGAAACATTATTATTGTCCCGTTCCTACTTAATTTTTAATTGTGAAAATTTAACAGATTGCCTGCATTATAATTGGAAAAAATATTGATGAGGCACATTTATACCATAGGGGGCACCTAATTTTGAGTAACTGTGCCCAGTCACCTAGCTAAACATTCAGTCACGTAGGTGTGCAGTTACCTTTACCTGCCATGAGTGAATGCATGGCTTTTGCCAGGCTACCCTGAAGCTGCTGTGTATTTATGAAACCCAGAGTCTGGCTGGTGGAGGTTTATCTCTAAACACCGTCCATGAGAGCAAACATGTCCCTGCTATGGGCGGCACAGGTCATGGGAAGGTCTCATTTGTATGGTGACCTTGCCGAGTGTCATTACTGAAGCATGTTGGGCACACTGAATGCACCTTCAGAGAGAACTGCTTTGGCGTAGCGGCATGCTGAAGAGATTAATCTTTGTGCTGCACCGCTCTAATCATTAACTGGATGGCTATAGTATCTGCTTTAGTCCCAGTGCTCCTTACTAAAATAGAAAAGAGAACATTTAGCTTTGTTTCTCTTGAGTCTCTATCTTGTTCCCTCGACCTCTCTCCACTTGTTCTACCCCTCCCATCATGTAACTTCTCTCCTCTCTGTCCTTCTCCATCCTTCCGGTTCCCCTCCCCCTCTAGGTTTTTCATTGATGAGGCAGGTTTGCTCTTTCTCTCTCTTAAGCTTGTTGTGTTTCTCACTCGTCAGGATTTGCAGTAATATGCAGCATAAAGCATTTAACACCATGAATGTTGCACATGGGCAGCTGTGTCCTGCCTTTTTGCTATAAAGAACACTTCACCTTAAACAAGGGACACTGATTGACATTGCTGACGTGATTTTTGACGAGGTTTCATTTGTGAAAGTTGCTGTAAGTGCAAGTTTTGAAGTCAGGACAATTGTCCCTTTGTTTACAGACTTCCACCCATATACCTCAGGTCTTGTTTAGCCACAAACAAGACGAGAATGAAATCCATTCTTTTATTGCCCTGGTCCGTGACTGCTCACCAGTCAGCTGATTCTTGTCCTTCCCTTTGCAGATCTCTGCAATGATCTTTTTTGCAATTAATTTGTTTTATGTGGATTTGATTGACACAATATTTAGGGCTACTTTGCATTAATATTGTGGTTGCAGTAATTTGCATTACTCAGTGTTCCCATGACTCATGATAATTTGATGAATAAAGTCAGTTTTGGTCCTGTGCTATCATAAGAAGAGCACAATGAATCCCGTTATAACAAGTAGGATGGTTAGAAGCTAGGTATTTGTGGTGTGTACCTGTGGCTGTGAGCAAGGATGAGTGAGAAAGCAAGGACAAAAGGTGTATGTGTGTGGCTGTGCATGTATGTGTGTGCACACGTATGAGACAGCGAGTCTGCCTAGGATGCTTTTGTACTTTAAATCATGTGGATGCAACATGCGGCATCCATTCTGGCACTTCTGTTAGCCAGTGAGGACCAGCATGACTGCCTGCATCACTGTGCTAACAGCCTATAGCGGCAGAGAGGAGGCGGGGCGGAGGGAGACATTTAGTTTGACATTGTAAATAAGCGGAGAGCAGTTGTCAGAGAGCAGCCCGTGGAGCCTTCCTCATCTGGTCAGCGGCAGGAGAGGCAGGGATCACTAGAGGACAAACCATGCTGAGGCAAGCCACCGAGAGCGCACCCTCACACACACCTCGAAGAGCTTTACACAACTTTATTTGCTCTTTTTCACCTCCGCTCCCCTCTACTCTCTCTTCCTCTTTTCTTTTCCCTGACCCCTATCCTGCAGCTCAAGGTAACTTAGAGCAGGAAGTTGGCTGTCGGTAAAAGGGGGTTGGGCAGAGGAAATGGGTGGAGCAGGGGACTTGTCAGAGCTGATTGGTGTGTGCATCATCCAATGGCATAGAAGGACTCTGCCTCTCCAGTGGTTGCAAGTGTTGGAGTGAGGCGGGAGCTGGGTGTGAGGCGGGGTTTGAGTATCATGTAGCATGCTAGATTGATTACTCTTGAATGTTAAAGGGGAAGGAGGCTAGAGATTTTTGTCTGTGAGTCGGGAGTGCCGCTGTTCTGTTTGCCTGCTGTTGCCTGCTGCTGTGCTGGCTCTCTGTTCCCTTTCACCCTCTTCTCTGTGCCGGGCCAGGGGTCAGCTCAAAGACAAATGCACAGGTCACTGGTTTTAGAGAGGCCGAGGGGTTGGAGAGTGAAACACAGAAGGTCAGCGAGTTGTGGGGACTTGCTCAGGGGAGAGACAGGAGAGACGGGGCTGTACGTTTATCCAGGAAGAGGACGCTGGGGGGCTGCTGAAGGAGACAGGGCAATGTGTAAAGAGAGAGTGGGAGAGAGGAGGGGGAGGGGAAGAAGAAAGGGGGGCTTGCTCTTCTCTGTGTGTCCGGGCTGAGAACCTTGTTAAAGCCATCCAGTGGAGCCACAGTGCCTTTTGTCTGTTGATACGATCAGGGGACAGGAGGAAGTGAAGGAGCCTGAGAGAGTTTTTCTGTCAACCTCTTACCCCCTTCTTCCTGCTGCTGCTGTCGCTGCTCTCAAGGAGACTTGAACGGGGCTATCTGTTTCCCCCTGTTCTGCTCTGATCCAACAGGGCAACAGACCGTTCACCATGAAGGGCACAGGGGTAAGTCTGATGGCAGAAAACACACACGTCGAGAGGAAGACTTTGAAAGTTGTTGAAGCTTAGGGTTAATGAGTAAATTCTGCTCCTCTGTTCACAGTCGAATGCCTTCTCTCTCCATCACGCTCTGCAGTGATGAGACAGGGTCTGTCCTTTACAGCTGTCCTCAGCCCCCCTCCCTTTCCTGTCCTATAGCACTTACTCTCCTTGGAAGACTGGACTTGTGTGTTCTGCACTTCCCATCCATGTCCTTCAGTTGTCACTTCACTACAGCACTGATGCTGTTAACAGAATGTGATTTTACAAACTATGATGGTTCCTTATTTTGCAGTTATTTCATTAGTGTAACAGTATAGCCTGAAGACTCTCTGACGTTGATTGTCACTTGTTGTGTTTTGACTTTGGTCTGTCACACGGTTATACACTTGTGCAGTTACACAGGACTTGTGTTCTGTTATCGGGGACATGGAAGAGTGTTCCAACTCCATGCTCAGATGTGCTTCATTGTCTTGATGGTATTGATGTCCTTAAGGCCACAGAAACTCAGGGTGCCCAGTGTGACGTCCTTGTTTATGTGTTAGCTCCAGACAGTGACGCACAGCTGAGCAGCCAAGATGACTTCCATGTTTAAAGGAGATTTGTTGTATGTGAAGGGCTCTAAGGATATCTCTCTGTCTTGTTTCTGTTGGTGTCTCTTGGGGTAGAGATGCAGCTGGTTACAATGACCTCAGGACCCCTTAGGCCCCCTTCCTGACAATGCCACACACCCAGATGGGGCAGACTGTCAGCCCGTCAGCTTCAGGGCCATAGGAGGCTAATGATTTGATCTGATTTCTTCTGATCGAAATCTTTAGAGGCTGTTTCTTCTCTCGCTTCACTTCGACTCCTTCCCTTGATTCTTAATTGAAAGTTTCCATTGGTGCCTTTGACAAAGCAAAGTCCTGTTGGGAACAGAGCGCAAGAGAGAGAGAGGTTGATCGTGTGAGAGACTAAAGAGAGAGGGAGACTAAAAATAAACCTTAAGTTGAAGCCCTTGCTGCCAAATCCCAGGACTGGCTGCTGTCTGCATGAGATTTGAATATCATTTGTGCCCTGTGTTGTACCACAGGCACACCGGTGCAGGGAGAAGTAAACCAAACAAGCAACCACTTAGATATAGCTAAGCCATTCCTCTTATCACTCAGGTGACCATTATTACAATGCTTTTGCTCATTTGTCCTTGGCCCCTCTGTTTTTACATGTTCACGCCGTCACTAAGGACAGTCTGTGTGTGTGTGTGTGTGTGTGGGCAGCCAGTGGGACTCAGCTGTGTTCCAGTATGTAATATGCAGGTAGCTTTAGCCCTGCCTACTTTGACGCTAGGGACTGGGCCTAGCATTGGATGAAGGTCACAGGAATGTGAGGTTGGCTCCATGCAGTCTCTGTCAGCAGTGAGAAGGAAACGTGTAGCTGAAGATGAGAAGCCAAACTCAAACGTGGCTAATGAGCATAAAGAATATTGGAACTATGTGATTGTGACTATGTTTTTGTGCAGAGTACACAGGCTCAAGCACCGGGGTCATTTAAGTGCTGCAGTGAAAGTTGAAAAACCTGTCTTTTTCTATCCTCCCCCTGTCCCTCCCCTTCTCTCTTTCATCTCGCTCTATCTCTCCCTCCTCCCGCACTGGTCTCTCTCTCTTTCCCTCTCTCTCTCCCCCCTCTGTTGAATGACCTTGGGAGATCAGTGACTAGCACTTCCTGGAGTTGGCTTGAAGCAGAACCAAGGGCAAAGTTTGTAGGGCTATGTGGTTGGCAGGATTGGTCCAACCAAGCCAAAGGGATGTTACGCTGCAGGTCACGGGGAGCAGCATCTGTTATTGTAACCCTATGTTTTTTTTTAAATCGCAAAATATTGCACCAGCATCAGGGGGAATGTGAGTTCCACAGTAGTTAATCTGTAATTACTGGCTGGGAACTTCTTGTTTTTTTGTTTTGCCCCAGTAGATCATTTACCCTGCATGCTGTTACCATGCCAGTGTGTGTGTGTGTCTGGCATTTGTGACTGGGTTCATCAAGGTGAACACGTCAACAGAACAGGATTTGAAAATTTGCCCCTTTTGATTTATGGCCATCATTTATATTTAACATTTGTCAAGCTGACATTTGTTATGATAAATTATATAATTTTATTGTGATTCGTGTTGTTTTAACTGAAATGAATTTGTATTTTTCTGCTTAAGCCAGTTAAAACCAGCAGACATCAACCTTTACTGACCTTCCTGCAGAACCGTCCATTCTGCATCACTGACAGACTCACACAACAGCCCCTGGAAAACTGACCTCTTGCTAAAGACAAAGTGAACACTCGGTCACTTAATATTATCTTAAAACTGGGTGGTAACCAGTCCGTGTGTATGCATATTTACCAGACGTTTTAACAGTTTGTAACCAAGAAGAGCAAGAATGTAAACATTACCACGAGCCCTTAGCCCACACACTTTTTGTTTTATTACAATTGGCAGATCTATTTATGTCCATTTTCATCCATCCTGGTCCTGTGAAAAGGATCTGGGAAAAACTAAAAGTAAACTATATTCTACTTTCTTGTGGCATTTTGCACTTTTCCGTTAAAATTAATCAAATCATTCAGACATACAGTATAAACTAAACTTGGCTTGCACTGATACACTAATCAATAACAGCATCTCTTCCTGTCTATGTAAATTAGTTTAAGTCGACACAACTTGGGGCAGAGATCTGGGATGTGGCAATTTTCTCTCCTTTTACAATGATAACTGCTTGTGTAGTTTGAATAAGTAGGTTTATGGCTAAATGAAATTTTTTCGACTGGTAATCTGATTATCTGTCTGTCTTGATCAAAAGCCCTATCAGGTTTATTTGGACAGGAATTGAAGGCTCATGTAAAGTGGTGTGATGTCAGTGTTGGAGCGAGTCGCTGATGCTGCTGTAAGTGGCCACTTAATGTGACGTGCCAGTAAGCAAGAGGGAGAGGGAGGGAAGGGATGAGAGTGAGGGAGGAGAGATGTGAGAACAACATTAATGCTGATTCAGCTGCCGCAGGCAGGGCAACGTTGACTCTTCCAGACAAGTTAGAAGAGAGGGATCAGGTGAAAGTTAGAAAGACGAAGGAAGAGGAAACACACACCCACAAGTGACAGAGAGCGATGGGAAGCACTGGAGAAGAGACAGGGGGAAAGATAAAGAGTTGCTGAAAGAGGAAGAGCAAGATGCTGTGTCGGAAAGTGTCGACAAAGCGCAGACATGACATTTGTTCTCAAAGATACACACACACACACACAAACACTCAGATACGCAGAGCAGAGTTCATAGGAAACCCAACACCGGTATCTCGCTGTCTCAGTGACCTGATGAAGGACAACAGAACCGCAGGGAAGAGGAGACGAGGAGCTGGACAGTGCAGAACAACACGATGTTCCCTAACGTAGCATGCAGTAGCATCTTAGAACAAGTGCAGCGCAGATTATCATGTCATGTTTATGACAGAATGTATATTCAGTCGTGAACATGACAGATCTACAGCACACTGGCTTTCTCCACTATCAGCCTCCACACCATTTACAACCTTTATGTAATGGCCAGTTATTAGCTCTCAGGGAGTTTCATAATCAAATTGATTTTCTTTGTGCAGTGGATAGCTTCGCTCAGTGTTTATTTGACTAGACTAGACCCAGACTATAGAAGGTGTTGCATAAAGTCAGCAGAAGACTTAATGTTCTGCGCTTGTGTGTCAGACACTCTCCCACACAAACTTTCCATTGATGAAAAGCCCTGGGAAATAAGGTAATAGTGGTATACTGCGGGCACCACAAACTAGCTTGCTGGAGGAGCAACACATGTTGATACGAACCAAAACTAACTGTAACTGCTTTTTCTCGCTCTCCCAAATGTTCTTACTCTCGAACACTTCAGCCTGCCTCTCGTCACACTTGCTTGTCACCCCCACCCTGTTGCTGCGGCAGTTAGTGCGTGGCTGTGTATTTACACTGAAGGTCACAGGGTCAGTCAGAGAGAGGGGGTTGGGGTGTAAGTAATTTAATAACCCCTCTATGTGTTTTTAAAGAAAAGATAGGTGTTTAAATCAGGCATGCTTCGCTTGTTTTATTTATCTTTTTATCAATTAAACCGTTTGCTATTTTAACTCCTGTCCTCTTCAGTGTTGTTACCATGGCAATTAGCCTGATGATGTCTGTGATGCTTTTAAGTGAAATGCTTAATTATTCTTATCAGGCCACCCACAAGAGAGAGCCATACAAGTAGGGAAATGGTACACAAAGAGATTCATAATTCATATCCACCACAAGATCAAGTGCTGATGTGAGTGGTCAAATAACATTCAGTTAAAAACAACAAATGTCTCTCATTGCTCTTATTTTGTTCACCTGATTTGCATGGTCATGGTGCTGCAAAGTGCACAGAGGCTGCAAATAATCCTGTTGATGTTAATTCACCATTGGACAGAGGAGATATGACTACATTTCCCATCATCTTTCCTACCCTATGGAATGCTGGGATTGTTATAGTGACTGCAAGATTTCAATCAACCTTGAAACACAACTGGATGCTAAAGCATCAGACAGAAGGGGAGACATTGTCAAGGTCAATCACTGGCCTGGCATGTCATAGCTTCAAGCGGCCCGATTGATTTATATAGCGCCACCCCCACTGCCATTCTGTCGTATTGATTTAGGTTACTCTCTGTCAAAAACTAAACGACAGAGCAGGATGCAACAGTGCTTTCCTGTATTATTCCACGTCCACAAATGCCAGCGAATCAGACTTCGTGTTCTGAATTAGTGATTTATCAGCATCAAATATTTACAGCTGAACTTATCTGGTATGAATTAAGCTAATGTTGATCCAAAAACAAAACAATGCCATACAGCGCCACTAACAGAACCTGAGGGTATATATTAGATGGGGTGTTTGAAAGGCTGCTCTTTTTTTATTGTATTGGTCTGTCAGATGGACCGGATCCTCCACCACTCACAGTGCTTGGCCCAGAGTGAGACGATAAAGAGAAGACTCCTGTTTCTCCTCATGCTCTTTTTCTTTTTACTGTCACGTCTCTCTTTCTCACTGTGACTCCCTCTTTCTGTCGCGTTTGACCCACATAGCTGGTTTGCACAGCAGTTTGACTGTGGTCCCTTACGTCCTCCTGTGAAACCCTTTGGCACTTTGTCTTTAGTGTTGGATAAAAGCTGGACTGGACCCCTCCCTCAGTAACCACACACTAACAAAGTCATTCTCATCCTCCATCTTTCATTTTCCTCTTACATTTGCTGAATCTTCTGAGGAAGGGAGAAGAGAGAGAGCGAACGAGTGCAATCCAAACACACCAAGCTCAGCGTGCTCAGACAGGCAGGCCAATATTCCCCCCAGCAGATTCCTGGAATACCATAGTAACTTGCTGGATCCTCTTGCAAACTGTCAGACCCCTTGCAGAAGCAGTAATTTATGTCTACATGCATTTATGTGTAACATTTTTCTTTCACCTTAAAACTTTGTATTGGTTAGCAAATGTGTGTTTACAACATGCCCATCTCAAAAAAAGACCAAGTTGTCAGGAGATTGCCAGTCTATGACGTCCTCACTGCGGGGGGGTCAACAATGGTAACTGACTTGCACGTGACATGCTTGTGCTCGAAGAGGAGCTGCAGCAATTTGTCAGTGATGATAGAGCCATTCATAATCAGGGAGTGGGCAGCCTGGTGGTGGGTTCATGGGCATGTCAACATCCTAGAAGGATAAGAATAGAACCTGTTGGGGCTCTGTTTTAGATTTCACTGTATTATAGTAATAGGGTGTGATATGAAAAATGGTTCTGACATGAGGGAAAAGCTCTGGGCTTCAGGACTGGACAGGACTGACCCTGTTCTGTGTCCAGATGTCCTCTCTTCTTAGTCAGTGGACTATCTTGAGAGCCCATCAATCTGCACATAACATGTCTTTGTTTTTGGTTTTCAAATAATAAACCGTGCCATCCCTCCCCGCAACAGAGTAAAGGATGTCTGCAGATCCGTTTGGAGCCGGGGGCAGCGATGCCCAGCAAACCTTGCAGTCCTTCTGGCCTCGTGTCATGGAGGAAATCAGGAACCTGACTGTGGTATGTAATGCCAGTGTAAATGAACAAGATATACACATACCTGCAAATTCACTGAGATTCGCTGGTTTCCTTTGTTTTAATCATTCTTATTAATTGAATTCAAATACACTTAAATGCGTATACTCAAACACAACTTCCCCGTGCTTTTTTCAACATGTGGAACTGAATCTCTATCGGTTGCTTTCAGAAGGATTTCCGTGTGCAGGAGTTGCCTCTGGCTCGAATCAAGAAGATTATGAAGCTGGATGAGGATGTCAAAGTAAGAGGATATTTTAAATAAATTACCCCATTAAAGGAACGTTTGTTATAGTTATAATTCAAAGACACCCCTTGAAATAAATACCAATCTTTGACCGTCTCTAGCCGCCCCTGGCTTTTGGGGATTGTGTCCACCAGGTATATTCAGAACTCCGACCCATCTCCTAACATGAGCCATTTATACAGGCACTAATGTGGAATATTTCATGTTCATGGTCTCTTAAGTGTTAGAGCTTGTTTGTGTGTACGCGTTAGTTGTGTCAAGAGCACAATCCCCTTAGTTAAGCAGCAGCTTAAAGTGGTAAAGAGATCAGGCGATCACTATCTAATGTATCCAAAGACAAGGCACTGATACCATACCTTTCACTGCATGTATGCATTCACTTGTTGAATTATTGCAATCCATCTTGTGTACTTCAGTGTAATTATTTATTATATGACCCGGTTAGTGTTTAATGCAACACAATGTTAAGTAGTGGAGTTTAAAGATAAGACGTTTTGGCCTGCACACTAATGATTTTATAACTGCCAGACAATAACTTATTACCCTTATGAAAACAGTTTAGTTTTTAGACAAATTATTTTTGCAGCACCTATAATTGTAATGCATCCACTCGGGTTCTGCGTGAATCGTGTTATTACTGATGTGTGATTGATGTTTAATAGCCTGTGGGCGTACTTAATCTAGTGTAACTCCATCTCCTTTATACAGATGATCAGTGCAGAGGCTCCAGTCCTGTTTGCCAAGGCAGCTCAAATCTTCATCACAGAGCTCACCCTGAGAGCATGGATCCACACTGAGGACAACAAGAGACGCACACTACAGGTCAGTTACTTGTTTTACATTGATCAAATCACACTTTAATACACTTTCATTTGGCTGACCTCTCTTTCCACTGTCAACACTGTGTTGCAAATGATCTATTGTAATCTTTGCATTAATCTCCATTTTGTTCCCATGTGTTTTTTTACTGTACATATCTGCATTCCTCCAGCCTTTTCCTCTTAGCGCTTCTCCTACACCTTGCATTTACTTTTTTCAATTTCTTGCTTTCTACTCACTTGTGGCTTTATGCGTATTCAAGGAGGGGCCCCATACCAACATCCCCTTGAGGACTCCCTCTGTCTAGTTCTTTTTCTCTCCACTGACTTTAAAAACAAAGCCAGGCGGTTGCTGGTGACCCACTTTTCCCACCAGTGCCATGTTGCCTGCCCATAGTTGAAAATTATGCACTCAAGAACGACACTAAGAAAAAAGGAAGAGTGCGGATGTGGGCAGTTGGGAAAATCAGGCTAAAGTGTGTGAGTTAGTCTCACCTGGATGTCAAGAGGGGGAAATTGTAGAGCAGAACATGAAAGCCCTTAGTCCACTTTATCCATTCGCATACCTCTGAGAGATTAGCGGCCCACGTATATGTGTGTGTGTGCTAACGCAGGTAGAAAAAGGACTGGAAGAAAGAGGAGTCTTGAATTGAAGACTTACTTTGGAATTGGGTTCACTTTCCTGCTGCTATGGCTTATCTCTGTAACTGATTCCTTTTTTGAAGCATGATACTATTATTTATTAGATCCCTGCACTGTCTGTATAGGAAAATAACCCTTTTTACAGGTTTATATGTTTTATACAACAGATGACATATTAGGAAGTTGTGATGTGTCACCTAATGAATGCTTGTGGGGAGGGAGCGTTGTCTAAATAAGAGAAAATACTGCCATCCATTTCCACATGTTTGCACATACACATGTGGAGAGCCCAAATTCTATTGTGAAGAGGGCACGCCAATTGGGATCACTATGGCAACGTTCATCAATAGAACAAGTGTAGATGTGACCTGGTGTTACCAGATATTAATCAAGCTACTATAAATAGCCTGTAGTGCAGGGAGGGCCACAATGGGGGTCCTGACAGCCAATATCCTGTGGAAAATTCCACAGAGACAGCACACTGCTATAGATATAGGAGGGTCTATAGCAGCTGAGTGTGTCTTCAAAAGGCCAGTGTTGTGTTTATTTATCCATTTGCTTTAATTCAAGGTTAAAAAAATAAGTTGGACTTGTACTGGGCAGTGACTAATTTCTTTTCATACTCAAATAGACTGCCAAAAATCAGTTTGATAAAGTGTATTTTCCACAATATTTGAGTGGCTGTCACAGTTGGCCAGTTTCAATATCCTGTGGAAAATTCCACAGAGACAGCACACTGCTATAGATATAGGAGGGTCTATAGCAGCTGAGTGTGTCTTCAAAAGGCCAGTGTTGTGTTTATTTATCCATTTGCTTTAATTCAAGGTTAAAAAAATAAGTTGGACTTGTACTGGGCAGTGACTAATTTCTTTTCATACTCAAATAGACTGCCAAAAATCAGTTTGATAAAGTGTATTTTCCACAATATTTGAGTGGCTGACACAGTTAGTGGTTACACACTGAAATAACTTGTTTGAGACTGAACAAAGGTTCAAACCAAAAATACGTTGGACTTACTTTCATAGCTGGTCAATAAATCCAAATTCTAAGATGTGAAATGTTAGTTTCTAAATGGTGCCAGTTTATTGTTTGACATACTTATCTTGCCTTTAATTAAGCTTACTTTTTTAAAACAAAAATGAATTCCCCCTGCAGTATCACTGGGACCTTTATTTTAATTCCAACGTTGCCTCTCATGTGTCTATTTTGAGAGATTTGACCTTAGGCGTTGCAACATGTTTATATATATAGGCTGCTGCATATATTGAGTCAGCATAAATAAACATTGAACTAATCACTTCTGTATCTCTTTGTTTACAGAAGAATGACATCGCCATGGCAATAACAAAGTTTGACCAGTTTGACTTCCTGATTGACATTGTGCCAAGGGATGACTTGAAGCCCCCTAAACGACAGGTAGAGAAGCACACACTTGCAAGACAGTCTTATAACATCCACTGTGACTGGATAACAGAGGTGTATCAAATATGAAAAATTGGTGCATTTGGGGTTTTCATCTAATTTTGGCAGTCTGGAGGAGCTGTAAACATCCTTGACTGGAAGCTGGGGTTTGGACACCGAGGGCTTTCAGTCGGATGTTTGCAGCACCTTGTTGCCTCTGACAACCAACAGTAACCTAAGCGTGGCTACTAGCTGCATCCGGTCATAGCTATAATTAATAATAAGAAGTATCATGACGTTAAACATGTCCCTTTCCGGGAACGTCTGTAAAAGAGAACAACATATCATGTTGAAGTTTAACTCAGGCAGGAGATTGATGAACTGCATAATTAATTTGTATACCAGATGGAGGAGTGAGATATTTAAATTTGTTGTCAAGTAGACTGTCTCCAGGCATGTAAACATCCTACACTCTCAGCTGTGTTGTCATGGAGCTGGGAGAGGGTTGTTTACGCTTCTGGTGATGGGTCAACCCAATCAGGATGAAATCCTCCCTAGTTATAAAGCAGAATGACACAGGTTGGTGTTTACTGATTAATTAAATATTTAAGAATTGTTAGACCTGGGTTCAATCTCCCCTGTCAGCAGACTGTTAACCCGAGTCCCGGTATTTGTGTCTCTGTACCGGAGGACGGTCAGACGAGGAGATTGCTACGCTATTAGTTTTATGAAAATGAACGATACATTGGGGATACAAATGTTTGACACTGTTTTGTGTAAATATCGCATATCACACGTCACACGTTCAGCCTAGCATGGGTTCATCAGTAGTTTATAGTATTGACCCCTATAATGCCTGTAATGGATTCTCGGGTCCAGATTACATTACTTCTTCCCAGCCACATCCCATCAGTTATTTATCAGTCCGTCTCTACTCTACCGTTACACCTGCAAAAATAATTCATGGAGATGTAATGGACTGATTGTCCTTCGTTGTGTGTCCGTGTGTGTTTGCACGTGTTCGTTTCGTATCTTCAGGAGGAGCTGCGTCAGACAGTAGCTCCAGCAGAGCCAGTGCAGTACTACTTCACGCTGGCCCAGCAGCCCGGAGCTGTGCAGGTGCAGGGAACGCAACAAGGCCAGCAACCTGGTGCACAGGCAGCCACCACCATCCAGCCTGGACAGATCATAATAGCACAGCCGCAGCAAGGACAGGTACCACTGACATCTTGTTTTAAGCGCTTTTTACAGGGTTTGTCACGAAGCACTGAATACAAAGGTCATGCGTCAAGATTAAAACAAGCAGCTAGAAAATGTTGTATATGCTGTGAAAGTGTGAAGAAATGCAACTCAACGCCTTACAGGATTACATTTACCCAGTTTTGTTAGCACATACTAAACCCCACCCAGTCGTGAGAGTCCCACTGAGAAAAGCTTTTTTCTGTACACCAAACATTTGATCTCTACACTTTGCTCCCCACAATAGCTCATAATCTTCTATCTACTTATGTCAATTATTTCAAAAGACACAATAAACAAGTAACAAAGAGAAAACGCAACAGAGCATGGAATTCAATAACTGATTGAAGCTCCCCCTCCCACAACGCATAATAAACATGCAGAATTAGAAACACAACTCAACTATCTCTCTTTCTTATGATACATTCTACCACATTTGCCCCAAAACATCATCTGTCTCCAGCTTGGTCTCTGCATGTCATGTGGTTGTGCCACTGGGCTGCTGTGGTGCTTCACGCTGTTTCAGCAGACTGCCTTTAGCCTAGCTGTCATTGTCATTTAGACCTGGCCAGATTCACCAGCACTGCCACTGCTGCAGTCCCCACTGAGAGCAAGGAGGTCACGCAGTGACACTCACCTCACACAAACTTAACATCAGCCTATTTACTTAGTTCTTAACAGAAAGTCCTGTAGAATTAAGGATTGTGATGTAAACAAAACAAGATGGCCAGAGTTAGTCAGATGAACAGTGATGAGTACAGCTCTAGCTCCATATCCTTGTGTATCTGTGTTGCAGCTTGCAAAGCTTTCAGAGTCATTAGTTGTTGCTTTTGCATCAATTTTGTCATCTTTCTCGTAGATCACCAACCGCCTCATAAGCACTTATGAAACCTCAGTTGTTGTTACTTACGTCACTGTGATGTACATACATTTTTACACTTGTCCAGTGTTGTTTATCTGTTTTTCATTCCATCTCGGCTTCTTGTATAATTTCTCCTATATTATTTGCATATCACATCATCATGCTCTGAGGTGTCATTTGTTGCTTATATCACTGTTTGTCGCATTAGCGTTCGAGCTTTCAGTGTATGCACTATGCACGCTTACATTCATGTGTTAAGTTGTTGCTCTCGCTGCTTTCTCACTGTCTCTCTCTCATTTTCTCACTCTGTTCTGTCGGCCATCAGATGCTGCAAGGTGCCGCCATGCAACAGTTACAGCAAGTGCAGGTGCAATCACAGGGCACACCCATCACGGTAAACACACATGCACACAAGCATTCGCATATTCACTAACCCCACACAGAAAGACCAAACTGGTTGCATTAGCCGCATTTGAGCTCTATCCTGCTCAGATGACTGAGGTCTGCAAGGACAAGTACAGCATGAGATCAGGTGGCCTTTCCTGGATAGTGTGACAGACAGAAGAGGTCTTGATAACTGCATTGTCTCCTTATGCCCCAATGTCTTTTGTCTGATGATCTTCAGACGTTTCCTCTTAGGCTATATATAAGGATATAAGGATACAGGACCTTTATTCTTGTGTTTGAACTCACGTTCCAGGGAAGTAAATAATTTCCTGGTGCTTTGTTTTTTGTATATACAGTATTATATACTAATGCGTTACCTCTCTCTCTCTCTCTCTCTCTCGCTCTCTCTCCTCCTCTCCCTCTCCCTCTCCTCTGTATCTGTTTTCCTCCTTTTCTTCTTCAGAGTGCTCCAGTGGCCATGCAGGTAGGCGAGGGCCAACAGGTACAGATTGTCCAGGCCACGGCTCAGGGTCAGGCTCAGACGGCTCAAGCCCAGGGCCAAACCATGCAGGTCATGCAGCAGATCATCACCAACACAGGAGAGATTCAGCAGATTCCGGTAAGAAACGGCATCAAGCTGAAACAGCAACCAGTGGGAACGGGGGTGGACTGATAATGAGTAAAGGTGATCAAGCTGTGTTGAAGGGTCGGGAAGTTAAGCGAGATGGATAGAGATCACATTAAAACAGATGAAATGTTGTAAATAAAGTAAAGCCTGTGCTTGTGGCTAGTTTCTATGTCAGCAATGTATGTTTGCTTCTGGTAGCCATCAAACATTAATTTTATACTCTTAAGTGGGCAGTAAAAGATCCTGCTGTTGCTGTCTAAAATAGGAAAATGGCTGTGACCTCTGTAATGAAATGACCTTTTCCCTTAACCAAGCTTTGTCTCCCTCTTGTGTTGGGTGTGTAACTGTACACAGCTACAATACATCCGGTTAGCTCAGCCCGTCTCCGGCGCACAAGTTGTCCAAGGACAGATTCAAACGCTTGCTAACACCCAGCAGGTAATCATGGTAGCAACATCAGAAACAAACTGTTGAATATTCACATGTTTACGTTGTTCATTTTTTTCACATTTTATTTCACTTGTCTTGATTTCAGATCACACAGACAGAGGTACAAGGACAGCAGCAGTTCAACCAGTTTACTGATGGACAGGTAACATGTGGTACAAATATATCCAGTGGGACAAAGTTATTCTAACTCAGTAACTTTGGAAAGTAATTTAGCAGACCAAATAGCAACATTAATAACCCAAGATGTCTTAGTCGTCTCATCCTTAAAATCAAATGACACAAACCTTCAACCTCTCCGTACGTCTCTCTCTTTTGCAGCAGTTGTATCAGATTCAGCAGGTGATGCCAGCAGGACAGGAGCTCACCCAACCAATGTTCATTCAGTCCACCAACCAGACAGCTGACACACAGGCCACGCAGGTCACCACCGACTGAGCCTAACTGGAAACCCTTACTTCACGCTCACAACACACACCAGCCCATGTGATGTCGACGGATGCCACCAAGCTCGAAAAAGGACGCCCAATAACCCTGATTTTAAGCACTGCTCATTTAGATGAGGGACTTGTGATCTTGGAACATTCTTTTTTGTAACCTATTTAGGACACTGGATCTAAAACCAAAGGTACACAGATTGACTCGCTCACAATCACAGGTTTCGATACCGTTTATGTCTTTGTACTTCTGTCATACACAGCTTTTGTTAAGTTATGCATCTTCCATCACAGAAAACACAGTCTCTTCACCAGTGAACTCTGTTCTTGTCTTCGTCTAGATATTTTCAAAACATAAATTGTGAGCTTTTTTCTTTCCACGCTCTTTTCTGCTCTCTGTTGAAATAAATTGGGATATTGTCTTTGTGTGCATTAACTAGTCCTGGCATATCTGTGATAGACAGAGGACATAGGATTCTTCACCACCTGTTCCTCACTCTTGACGTCGGTCATACCTTCTTCATTGTTTGTCATGTTATTGATGAACGAAATGAAGCCATATACCTCGGATAACACTTTTTACAGTAACTCAGTCTAAGGGATCCACTTAAAAAATATGGGTTTAGTTATAATTTCATGTAATTTCTACGTAGTGTTATTTTCCACATCTATGATGACGCATTACTTTATTTTGTAAGAGCTTCAACCAGTATAGATTCATTGTGTATGTGATGGTGTGTGTGCTTAAGTGTCAAGCACCCACAGACATCTTTCCTATTCCTTTATGCTACTTAATTCAGTGTTCACCCCTTTGTCTTGGGAAGCTCTTCTCTGCCTCTATGCAGTTTCACGCAACCTTCTTCTTTTGGAGTCTTGTACCCTGGTTTAAGTTTCATGTATGAACACGTGACTCCATCTGGAGAAAAATCATTTTTATACATTTTTTTTAAAGTTTTGGTTTTGAAACAATGTTTGGCTTGCTATCTTCCCTGTCATTTTTGTACAGTAATAATTATTATCAGTGTTCTTATTGTTGTTTTTGCATGTAGTTCCAACTGCCAGCATGACATCCAATAGATAGGTACAATTTTATTTTGGATCGTTCCTTTTTGTAAACAGAATTTCTTTGTGAGAAAAAAAAATAAAATAAAAAACATAACTTGTCATAGGATCCCATGATTTTATAGTATTGTCTGAGTTTGTGATATCAAGTACTCATGTGTGTTTGTAGTTTATTGGTCCTGTTATTGTGTGGACGTTATACAGCTAACAGACATTAGACAGCCCAACTATGTTTAAACCCATAATATTATTACTTTTTGAAGGAGAAGTGATCTCTATATTCAGGTTAAATGTAAAATGTAAAGGCTTTTTTGTGTCACTGTGAGGACTGCTGTTTTCCCAAATGGCCACAGGAGGGCAGAACTGATACAGTGAACTATGGTTGTCACTGCTCTACAGTATAAGGGGACCTGATTTATTACCAAACACAGGTGTACAATTTTTCACTAGGGGCATTGTTTAATGAGTATGGACATGTCCAAAGTGCACAGCACCATAATTGTCTGGCAAAAATGTGCAATCAATATCCACCACTTTGCACCCAAACCAGACTTTATGAAAGCCACTAATCTTATTTCTGCTGCCCTGCTCAAGCGCTGGAAAAGCTTCATGTGCCACAGAGGGCAAGCAGTTAACAATAGAGTCACGAGTTGTGTGTCCGGAGACGGCTCAGCTCCCACAGATCAGACTGGATTCCTTATCCCACCTCAATCTACAAAGGAGGAGAAGTAATCATGCAGAAACTGAAGAATGGGTCGTCGGAGAGATGCATGCAGCCCCTAACCTCCCTCTTGAGTCAAAGGTCACGTTCGGCTTGACGTCAGTGCTGAGGGTCAAAGTTCAAAAGTTTCAAGTATCCCTTTGTAGGATTTTTCCCATCAAGCGACCACTCATTACAAAGTTGTGCGGGTAAGCTGCAAAGTAGTCGTTACGCAAACCGAAGGGCCTTTTCTCAATCGACTTAATCGCCACACAATAAGTACACTAACGAGCGCAGACTCCAGCGAGCACCGTGAGAGTGTTTGGGCTTAAGTCAAGCGTGAAAGGGATTGTCTGGCGGTATTTGTCTTGACGAGTCAAATCAAGGCGACCAGGCCAGGTGAGCTGAGGCTGAGTGCCCTGGCTGTGGCCTGCACCTTGTGACTGGGCCACGGCACCAGCTGGTTCCATCGAGCTAGCAGGGTGTTTGAGTGGTCGTGTTTTCCCGTGCATTACAAAAAAAAAATCACATTTAAATCACATCAAATAATTGACTCATTGTGCCGAAAAACACTTTTAATGTGCAATATAGATGTCGTCTTTTGGAGTCTTGTACCCTGGTTTAAGTTTCATGTATGAACACATGACTCCATCTGGAGAAAAATCATTTTTATACATTTTTTTTTTAAGTTTTGGTTTTGAAACAATGTTTGGCTTCCTATCTTCCCTGTCATTTTTGTACAGTAATAATTATTAGCAGTGTTCTTATTGTTGTTTTTGCATGTAGTTCCAACTGCCAGCATGACATCCAATAGATAGGTACAATTTTATTTTGGATCGTTCCTTTTTGTAAACAGAATTTCTTTGTGAGAAAAAAAAATAAAATAAAAAACATAACATGTAATCAGTCTGTAACACTTGTTTTATTGAAAGTTTCAAACTTACTTTAAAGATACATTTCTTTTTTGTTTTCACTTTCTGTTGCCTAATATTGACTCAGTCTTTTTATAGGGAAGACTTGTGTGGACCCGGGTTGTTTTTGCCTGACAGAAGTGAGGTAGTGTCTACAGTCAGTCAGTAACAGTCAGCAACAGTCAGTCAGTGTAAAACACTGAGAGGGGCAGTGAGCTACAAGGGATCCTTATACTGCTCATGAAAGAGCCTCTGAGTGAGGTCTCCACGCAGACTAATGTCATTTCCTGCCTCCTTTCCTGAGTCACTAAATGTTGTGTTCGACACTTACACAATCGTGTTGTAAGTGTGTATCTCTTGAGGAACGCAGGAAGCTGCTTCACATCAGCTGACATTGTCGCCGTGTCGTTGTGTGTTGTTGTGTGTTGCTCAGTGGGGGACCTTGCTCAAACGCACACAGTTTGGAACGACGTCACTTCAACTCTCCCGAGACTCCAACCAGACTTATCACAACAGCATGAAGCCACAAGAGACGCTATATCAACAACTCATCTGCCTCCCACCCCCCATCCCCCCTCACCCCCACCCCCTGCTCCCTTCATCTCACTAATGAAGGGAGCTCCCTCTGATGTTTTCTATAAGAACCCCCATCCCCCCTCACCCCCACCCCCTGCTCCCTTCATCTCACTAATGAAGGGAGCTCCCTCTGATGTTTTCTATAAGAAGAAATATGTGGAAACAGATTTAAAAAAAAAAAAAGCTGAAGGGAAAATAAAGGCAAACAAGAGTGCGGTCTGGGAAAAGCCGGTAAGCAGTTGAAGTCAGTGTCTGAGTGTGCAGCGGAAACACGCAGTGGGTTGGGGTCGTACAAAGCGAGTTTGCGCTGTACTATATGTAGCGCACAATTGCTGATGTGTGTATTTTTAAAGCTCTCCCTGAGTGGCTGTCCACTCCCGTAGCTCAGTGGGCTCTGTGGGGCGTGAGTGTATGCCTGGATTGAAGAGTGCAATGGAAAAACAACAAGAGACGGGAGAGGCCCTCTGACATTGGGCCCCTGCGATCGGGCTCCGGGTCATCTCTGACTGGTGCCACAATCTCTGTTTACACTCCTGTCTGAGGTCTTCAGTATGGTCTGCTCAGAGTACATTTGTGCACCAAACCATCCGGTCCACATTTCACACACTTTTAAGTCTGTGACCTTGCTCAGCTGTTGTGTGTTGTCGTGCCCAGAGGCCCTGTTGTATGTGCCGACCAGCTGTATGTGCGTGTGTGTGTGGAAGTCTCTCGGGGCACGAGCAGAGCTCACCTGTCTGTCAACACCTTCATCCTCTGTCGCTGCATGGCCTGGTTTGGACGGCTGGGGGTAACTGGAGAGGGAAGGGGAAACCTCCCTCACAGAGCGAGGGTTGTGGGAGATTCCCAGTACAGGATGATGTTGTGTTGATGTTTAGATTGCACCTCCTCCTCCCATCCTGAGGAGTTCAGGAAGTTCGACTCGACAAAAAGAGATTTACTTCGTTATTTCTGTTCTAAGAAAGCAGAATCATTTATTTTTCCTGCGCTGCTCCTGTGTGTGTGTGTGTGTGTGTGTGTAGTGTAAGTTTTGAAGTCTTACATTTCCAGCACATCACTTAAACCTAAACTTAGTCACACCTGAAGATATTATATTTTTATATGTTTATATTCTACATGTGCAATTTATGGGCTTGTAATGTTAGAACAATACATAAATATTTTTCGACGTTGTACTTTTAGAAAAACACAAGTTGTACTACTATGTTTTACTTCTATTGAGCTGTTAATGAGATCATCAAAAATAAGTCAAGGTTCGTGAGAAATATAATGCCGGCACTCTGTACTTCAGGCACTACATGGTCTGTGGGATACATTTCTGTCTTTACCACAGTGTATAGATTTTTAATATCCATTCCAAATTGTCAATCAATGATTAAGTGCACTCTGCATCTGCTTTAATTCAGGATAAATGTATTAATTGCAGTGTACCTGCAGCATATTGATTCATGGATTAGGCTCCTGTATGAAACAAAAGACAGAAGCAGTTAAATTGGTTATATTAAAAAATGCAAATCAATAAAATACACTCAGCAGTTCACTTTTAATACACAGTACTTTTTGACCTCAGACTGATTTGTCATGTTAACAAGCTCCCAGTCTGCATTAACACATCGGGGTTGTTAGTACAGCAGTCAAAAGTTAATTCCATCTTATACCTGACAGTAAATCCTTCAGTCTGTATGTGTGGTGCTGGGTAAAGCCTTTAGGACTCAGTCGTCTGCCACTGCTGCTGTTATGGGCACTATAAAACTTACACAATGCCACACATGTCAACACGTGTCGGGGGGTACACACTCATTTTCTGGGTTTGGTGTGGGCAATAATAAATAATAAAAAACGTTTTATCCAAGAATAATAATTTCTTGTATTTGACAGTAATAAGAAAAAAAAGTGTCCTTTTATATGTTTTGAAAAAAAGAATTTAACACACACACACACACACACACACACAGTGAGTTATCATGATGCCACTTTTGGTGGTCAGATGATCCAATGAGGCCAGCTGGAGTTTGGGGACCACCTCACAATGCATTCCTCTGAGGCCCTCTGACAGGTGATCTCTCAGGGCACTGTGCTCCACAACGGCACAGCTTGTGTCATAACCACACATAACCCGTGATGTGTCACGGTCATAGATTTAGAAAGCTCTGTCCACTGAGGAGGAGACTGTGTCGCCCTGCACCTGTTAATGCTCCCCCACCATCCAGCAGCCATGCAGTCAAGCCCTCTGTAAACCACTGTACACACAGCAACTGTCAAAACGACATCTATTCATCATCAACAACAACAACAACAACAACAATATTAATAACAACAATAATAATAATAGGGAAAAGCTTGATTAGAAAAAAACAAAACAAAACAAAACAAAACAAAAACAACAATGACCGTCCGCTCTGCATGTCTCCGTCCCCGCGCGCATCCAGGCTCATCCTCACCTCGTGCGCCTCTGCTCCATACACTTCCCCTGCCCGGACAGGAAGTGGCTTTTCGGCTGTGTAAGCGCTCAGTAACCAGGTGCGTACATCGGCACAGAGTTTCGGAGTTGCGACTCTTGACATCACAGCGGTGATGGTGTGGAGCTGAGCGCGAGCTGAGCGCGCTGCGCCGCCTGCTGAGACGACACGAGACGACACGAGACGAGACGAGGCGCACGAGGAGGAGGAGGAGGAGGAGGGGGAGAGGCCAGGAGCTCGCGGATGCTCGAGCGGCTGCGGGGACACTCACTCACTCACTCACTCACTCACTCACTCACTCACTCACTCACTCTGCCAATCAAAGCAATAGAAAGCAGCTGAGGCGAACTTAATGAACTACTTAATGGTGATGGAGTTGGTCTGGCTCGCGCAGACCCGCCGCGTGGCCCCCGCGCGCACTCGCCCGGTAGTTTAGTTGAGGATGTTTATAGTGTGTGTGTGTATAGGGCTTGGACAGTGATGGCAGGTCCTCGGCGGCTCGCCTCGGTTCATGTTTTTCCTGGACTTGTGATCAGCTGTGCGCGCGGCGGCGACTGCTCCTCTCATCGGACTCTGCACAATGATCGCTGAAGGTCGCGGCTCTGCGCCACGCACTTGGCCAACTATTGCGCATCTTCTGCGTCGCCGCCGAGACCTGGTTTCCAGATAACTCCCACGTGCGAGCGCAGACCCGGGGTGTGTTGATCGGTGCGTTACCTTTAGCCCACTTCTAAGCCAAGACGAAGCAGACTATGACTCGGCGTGAACTTTCCTCCACGCGGCAGTGATTGGTGTTCGTGGGTCGGGTGTAGTTGGACCGTGTCGCCGTGAGGATGTTAGGGAGTCCGTCAAACAACGGCGGCATCAGAATGCTGACGCCCACGGCTCCCAGCGACGACAGGCGGGTGGAGTTCGTGGCTCTCACCGCGGTGCACACGGAGAGGAGCGAGCCGTCCACCCCGGAGCGCACGCACCCGTGTCACCGCACAGGTCTGCTGGGCACCCCGCTGCCGGGGCCGCCGGGGCCCCGGGCCAACTCCTCCGCTTCAAGCAAGCGCTACAGAAAGTTACAGAACTGCCTGTACAACGTGCTGGAGAGGCCAAGAGGATGGGCGTTCATCTACCACGCGTTCATGTAAGAGCACCGCCACACACTCTTCTTCATGTGTATTCTTTATTATTGTGACCAAATTACGCACCGGACGTGCAGGCGCGCGCGGCTGCAGAGTGGGTGAAGCCACGCGCGGCCAGGTTTGCCTCACCAGACGGCTTCACGCGTGTTGATCCGTTTACGGCACAAGTCATTTGATTCATTTCCCAATTAACCGAGCAGAGTTGCTTATGCGGCAATTAGCAGGGTCACGCGCCATACATCATCTCAACACGGGGTATGGCGTTCAATTTCCCCTAGTGTCTGTCTGATTGAATCATCAGGAGGACGTTTGGTGTCTCATTACATTTGTCCAGATCCTCTGGAGGAGGATCATTTAGAATAATTGTACAATCTGACCATACGATCACACAACCTGCTGATTGTCATGTTTTTTTCTTCAACACATACAACAAGTTTTGGATTTTCCTGAAGTGCACTCCAGTGGTTTTATGGTCACCACGTGCACCTGACTGAAGTTGTTTGTCGCAGCATAGAAGATAAAAAAGGGACTTCAACCCACTCTGAAACCAGTGTGAGCTCTCTTAACCCAATTAGGGGAAAAAAAGCCTCACAAATTAAACCAAACATGCACTCAACATAGATCTTTCACTAAAGCGACCCCCCCCCCCCGTTTGGTGTCTCATTACATTTGTCCAGATCCTCTGGAGGAGGATCATTTAGAATAATTGTACAATCTGACCATACGATCACACAACCTGCTGATTGTCATGTTTTTTTTGTTCAACACATACAACAAGTTTTGGATTTTCCTGAAGTGCACTCCAGTGGTTTTATGGTCACCACGTGCACCTGACTGAAGTTGTTTGTCGCAGCATAGAAGATAAAAAAGGGACTTCAACCCACTCTGAAACCAGTGTGAGCTCTCTTAACCCAATTAGGGAAAGAAAGCCTCACAAATTAAACCAAACATGCACTCAACATAGATCTTTCACCAAAGCGACCCCCCCCCCCACCACACACACATACACACATACACACTGCAGAGAGTCTTCTGTCAGCGTTTTAAACTCCCCTGCCCCATACGCTTCATAATGTATACAACATGTAAACACTGGAAAAGTATGAGCTCACTGGTGCCTGCTTTACTGTGAGAGTCCAACAGTCCGGACACACACACACACACACACACACACACACACACACACACACACACACACATGCACATATATAATGTGGTTATTTGTTGTTGCATATATGTATTGTCGCCTCAGTGTGTTTCAGTGTGTTTCAGTGGTTTTCAGTGGTAGGGTTTAGGTGAGGGTCAGGTCAGCTGTGCACCAGCAGCTGTCCTGCAACAGTGTGTGCATCTGGCACATAGGGGACAAAGCCTTAAGTGTTGGAGCTCCTTGCTGCCTTTGCCGTTGTTTAGAGAAGCACAGCTGTCCCCCTGCCAATGCCATCATATGTTTATAACACAGAGGGAAATCCCACCGCGGGGCCACGACTCTCATGGGTCCTCTTCGTACGCCAGCAGCACATTAGTGAGCGCAGTTTCGCAAACTTTCTGCCTCCACCACTTTCACTTCTTACTCTTTCTTCCTTTTTTCCTAACCGTGAGATTGTGAACGCGTCGGGACGGACGGCAGCGCTGTCACTGTTGTTATTTCTCGGACCGAGGGCAAGGGCAGACACTTGGAGGAGCCCAGATCGTGTTGCAGATGCCACAGTCACATAGATGAAGCTTAGCAGACTTTGGATGTGAGCTGCCTGTCTGGGGGCCTGTTTAAATGCTGCCTTCTTATTGGATTACATTTTGCACGAAACATTCCTCTGACATTAAACATCACGGGTGCACATAAGTCTACTCAAGTGCATCATTCCCATGATATGTTATTACCCGGTGCTGTGCATTTGTTGTGATTAATTACGTGTGGGGTTCTCGTGGTGCTGAGAGCTGCACCATGTGTGAGTCTAATTCAATGTACAATGAAGCTCTATTAAGGGGGCGCTGATCTATTGTAATTAAATTGAGCCGTACACTGCTGTGTGGCGCTGTGTTAACTTTCTCAGATCCTTTAATTGGACTCTTAATTGTGCCAGGGGACGCAGAAACAGATGTGTTGCTGCAGAGGGCCCCTCTCTCACAGCTGTGTTTTAGAAAAGAGGTGAGGTAGCTCTCCACGGACACCACACTGTTCCCCCTGAGCTGATGGTTTTGGGAGCTTTGTCAGCTGTCTCCTCTGGATGGAACACTTCAGACACGCTAACCTGCAGGTGTAACAGCTGGATGCTTGTTTAGAACTGGTATCTCAGCTTCTCCTCTCCTCCACAGAACTTAGTTGGGCGACCAGACTTAAAGCCCTGTTATCTACCTTTCCACGAAATTCGGTCGAGCGAGTGTGACGCATTCCTTTGCTCAATAACCTGATTGGTTGCTAGGAGACACTATGGGACCTTGCGCTCGTCAAGGCTCGGGTTCAAACGATGCGAGGAACATCTGAAATGTTAAGTGCCTCTTGTCTTGCTTTGGTCCCCTCAGTCATTACAGTACAAACGCAAGGCTCCATTGTCACCATCCAGTCCCTCTTTCTGTTTGAACTGCAGTGAATGCTGATGTCAGCAGCTGGGTCGCTCTGTCTGACATTTGTACAAACAACCACAGCCCAGCAAGAGAGTTTGGGTGGTTTCTAAAAAATCTGTAGAGGTTACACATGAATTACACAACGTGTATTGATCAGGCCTATAAGCATTGATTATGTTGAATGAAAAACCTTTTGGACTGTAACCATTATTATTATTATTATTATTATTATTATTATTATACTTTTGAATATAGCTTTACGATTGAATTAAAATAGTTAATAATCCAATCACTAGGTGATGCATGTAAATGTCTTGTTATGATCCTGTAACAGTTTAAATTAAGTTTACAAGTTTATCTATATATAATTGTTTATATAAACAGTAAAAAGAAGTAGAGGATGATTTTCATTTTTTTTTATTCATAATGAACTTCAGTGGAGATTGAAATAGATAATTTTTTTGCATTTTGCTTTTTTGAATCATTTACTAATTGGTTTAGCTTTCTACCACCTTTTCATTGTTGTGTGTGTGTGTGTGTTTTTATGCATGTACAGTGTCTATGTGTAAACTGAGCTGAAGATGTCCGACAACATTCAGACGTCTTTGTTTCAGCGTTTCCCCTTTAACCCCACTTCCCCTTTTGCTATTGGCAGTACCACATATAGAATATCACAAGACTGTCTGTTGTGCTCATAGTAATTCGTTCTCGCAAGAGGCGTTGTGGGGTCATGGAAGTCCAGTCAAAGCTCCACACTGCCATTACCAACACAGTCAACACATTTGTGTTGACATTGTCTTTGCAGTACATGAGTACAGGTGATTGATGAGTCCTCAGGAGGGTGAAAATATACTGTTCATGTTTTATTTATGGATCATAGAGGTGAAGATGTAGAGATGTGGGGCAAACGTAGAGCTTTTAGACTGGAGCTTGAGCGAGTATCATCTGGTCCTGTTCCAGCTGCAGGTTCCACATCTGGCTTTAGGTCAATTAGACACCATAAGTGTGGATATTTGTCTGGGTGGTCGTTTGGCTCTGTATGTTGCTTTGTGATGGGCTGTGACCTGTCCAGGATCTACCTTGCCATTTACCCAAAGCCAGCCTGGAGTGACTCCAGCCCCCTCCAGAGGATAAGCCGTAGATAATGAATGGATGGATGGAAAAATGCACTCCCATAGCCGTTAGCCATCTTCTACGCGTGTGCTACTCGAGTTCAATGAGTGCTCAAATTAACACGTCAAAATGAGTATACTGTGTGTATACGTAAATACGAGAGCAACGCAACGTCTGTAAGATGTCTTTCTTTCAAACAGTCATTTCCAAAGAACCAGCCTAGCGCTGGAAGAATCTTTCCCAGATCAACCCGCCGTTCCGGTGTGCAGGAATCCCTGCACCTTAACCTTTTATGGCACAAGCGCCAGTGATGGCGTCTGTTTATGAAAGCTAAAGCCTAAAGTCGCCTTATTTATAGATGTGGAGGGAGATACCCGCAACAGGACGTGTGTCCTGACGTTCTCACCAACCTCTCCGCTGATCCGCTGCTCAAAAAAACAAAAAAACAACCCGCTCTGCTCTGGAATCTCGGTTATGGTTAACTGATCACCACGCAACCTTTTGTGCCACACGCAGACGCCGTCTTTCAGGCTTTTCATCATAGAGCAATTGCCTTTCTGACATTATCAGAGTCATTTAGCTCATGCAGCTCTGTATGCTCCTGCATATTTTCCCTCCCATTCCTTTTTTTAACCACGCAACACAAAAATTGTGCCCCCCCTCATCCCATAAACGATAATGCAGTCGGTTTATAATTAATTGGCAGTGTGATGTGAGAAAATGATTTTTTTTCTTTTCTTGTTTGCTTTTTTTTGAGTTGTGTTTTTATTGATGACTAAGTGGAGTGAAGGGGGGGTTGGGGGGTGGTTAAGGGAGAAAGCTACTTGGCACTTTGTGTGTGGGTTGACTCGGCTCCCGGTTGGAGATTGGCTGTGTGTTGTTCATTTACCGCCGCTGTTTCTTTTTATCTGTTCACCTCAGCAGGTTGTGTAAATTCTGCTCCATTAAGAATCCTTTATAGCCTAAATGCCTCCGCTCTCCCTTCACTCCCTTCTCCCTTTTCCCCCTGAGTGGAAATATCATCTCTCATTTGCTGTACCAGCCTGTCTAATTGACCCCCCCCCACCCACCCCCTCCCTCGCTGCCCCGCTCTGCCTTCCCCTGTCTTCAAATCAAATGTGAGCGCCTGGTCAAAAGTTTAATGAAAAGACCCCCCTTTTTTTTCACGTAAATAAAGAAATATAAGAGGAAAAATATATACGATGCTACAATATGGAGGATCAATGCCATACTCCCACATGCAAAAGCCTTTTTTCTAAAATGAAAGTTTAATAAGTAAGGAAATAATCACATCACTTTTCATCATATCTAAAACTAAATTCACTAATACACATTTGCTTAGCCTGTTTAGATTGTATTACTTAGTGTGTATACTAACATATATGTTTAGCTATACTTCTATATGTTCTTCTTTTTCTTTTATTATTCTGTTCTTTTTATGTCCAGTATGTTGAGAGAGAAACAGTGTTTTGTTTCTATCGTGTGTCCTGGACATATCGTGAATTGACAATAAAAAATATCTTTGACTCTTGAATCTTTGAATTTGCAAAGTGAATAAATTACTATTCACCTGTTGGGACCACCGAACTGTCCCACATGTCATATGTCCAGAAGTTTCTTTTGGTGGCCTGTCACATCCTTCAGCAACTGCTCTGACCTTCTGCCCTTGCGCTCGTGGTAGCAACCATAGACGAGGTTGCTACCAACACAGAAGTGTGACAGAGGACGAGCAGAACAGAGAGACGGCATGATTGTAGTTGCTGGAGGATAAATTATAATAACGATAACGTGATACTATAGATTCCCGAAGAAAAATTCTATTTTTGCTTGTCCTCTACTTACTACAGTGGAGCTGGTAGGGATCTAGTGTCTTGCTCAAGGACACTTAAACAGTGAAAATGCTCCTCGACTTAGACGTGAAGGTGGCCTCTTCAGGACGATGAGAAGAAATGGTTGGAACATATAGTATAAACAGAAACTAAACTTATCTGGTTTTTTTTGGAGATGGCCATTGCTTTATTGTCCTTCATAAAAAAGCGAGGCGTTTAAGGGGAGAGGTGATGTTGTGCGTGCACAGTGCACAGGAGATGAGCGGTGAGTTGAAGAAAGCGGGGGGGGGTGGTGGGGGTTGAGGTTAGACGCTGTATTCATTTCTCCTTTCGGAGCAAAATGTGTCTCCCCAGAGAAGAGACTGTCTGTCCTGGGATAGCTGACCAAGAATCAGGTTTCCCCCCCCCAGAATCTCGCCGTGCTCACTGTCCTCACTTTCACCCAGAGACGGGACATGCACAAGCTTACACACACACACACACACACACACACACACATTCACACAGTAACTGTACAGCAAAGTCTGAAGCTGGAAAGTGGTGCTGTTTGATTTCTCCTGCAGATCAGTGATCAGTTGTGTTGTTGACAGCGCCTAATTAATCTACAGTAATCTGTGTTTATGGAATGATCTTCCAGGACAGGAATACATGGGACATTTTGGCTGTGAGGGCTTAAGGGAAATACCGAGAGTTTATTTTGACTCGTCGGGGGGCCGTCTAAACACTCAAGATCTGCTTTCACAATCTGGAAAGCCCAGAAGCAGCTGACCGCTCTCGTCTTTCTATCTTATTGTTACATCTTTATAGCAGTATTTAACAGCACGGCCCATTTCTCCACCTGCACAAACAGGCGCGCTCCAGGGGCTGCAAACGCAAACAGATGATTTGGTAATTTTCTTGTGGCGCTCATTTATTTGAAGAAAAAAAAGTGCAGTTGAGGAATTTTGTTAGTTAATGTTTTTTGCGAGTTTTTTTTTTTTTTGGAAGTTAAATCTGTGCCGCTACTACTCTTGCCTGCAGAGTTGGTATCATGTTAAACAGCCACTACTAAATCCTGTTTGTATAAATCAGACAACCATCTGTCCACCATCAGGTTTTCAATGATCCTTTATGGATGACGTCCACCTTTCACAGCTGATCACATGCTCCTCACTGATTTAAAAAAAAAAAAAAAAACTAGACATGGCAGACATGGGGGCGCTGTGCGTCTCTCAAGGTGTTTGACATCAGTGAGAGTGTTGAAGACTGCTTAGGAAGCAGGGTCTCTCTGTCGCCAGCATCTGCGAAGACCATAACGCAGGCAGAAAAGAAATCAATAGCTTTAGCTTTGCCATTATCTCGAAGCAACACACTTAAGGCTTGACCCTAATGGGTGGCTGCAAGTGAACATGCCGATGATCAGCAGATGCTGAATGATGTGGAATCGAATGGTGTAGTCCCCCACTGACAGGGGATTAACATGTTACTTTATTCAAATATTGGAAATGCAATAAAATATTCAAAGCTGTTTTTATCTAATTCATTGGACTAAATGACAATGACGCTGAGAGATTAAAGCATGAATTATGAATTTGGAATGTTTTGCTACTGATGCATAAAGCAGATCGTGATCCAAGTATTACAGGAAATGCTCCAGATACTGATAAGAAGTTCAAAGTGTGTTGTAGTGGATTAAATCCTTCAAATACAAAAAAAGGGTTTTAAAGCAATTTATGTGTAAAAATGTTTTAAAAAACCCCACCTGTCCTTGACTGGTCAGGATAAATAAATACCTTAATTTATATTATAAAAAATATTCAATTGTAATATAATGTTATATAATAATTATATACTAATCCATGCCGCATCACATGGACAAAAAATATATTCATATACATAATTGACACCTAAAATGCTCAAATGTTAAATTTGAAAATTTCTATTTGTGTCAAAATAGAAATTTGTGGACGTGCTTGAGCACTGGTTTAATATTGCATTATAGAAACCTCCATCACACTCCACAACCCTTGTTGTTGATTGTTTTTTTTTTGGCTTCAAGGCATCAAATATCAACCTAAAATAACAATACAACACATTTTTAAATAGTTTTGATGGCGTGAGACATAAATTCTAAAAGTTAAATGAAGATCACTGTAAAGGTGGGCGAGTCTCACTGAGGCGTCCCAGCCGTGCGAGCGTCTGTGTATCTCTGCGTCTCACTCGCTGCTTATTTCGCTGGTATTCGATTTTATTCTGTCCACGTGTTTGTAACTTGAACCCCATCAGGCACGTGAGCACTGTGAATATAGTTTTCAGGATGAGGAGGCAGCATGACTGTGCAGGCATACACAACGTGTATGCATAGTTGTAGATGCACACACACTAAAACATCATTTTTTTCCCCCGTGTGTACCTTTTGTCAAGTGCTGCTTTGGAGCGAACCCTGTTCTTTCCTTCCCTCTTTCCATGTCCTCATCCTGCTTTCTGTCCTCAGTCCCTGTCCCGTGTGGCTCTATATCCCGGGATAGCCCAGGTTAGGTCTCTGTCTTGTTGCTGTTGTCCCTGCCTGGCTCTGGCCTCATGCACAGCCTAGCTTAAGTGTTGTTAAGATAATTGTAATTTATAACGGCCGTCACTGTAAACATGTGAGGAAGCAGTGCCATGGAGACGCAGCTCAAACAAAATCACAGTGTGGGACAGTATTTATAAGGTCTGCCTTGTCTGCAGAAAGCCCCATGCAGTGTGTGTATACAGTATACTATGGCTGTGTGTGTGTGTGTGTGTGTGTGTATGTGTGTGTGTGCAGCTGCTTATGTGGCTGAGTGTGCATACAGTCAGAAAGGTCTTGATTGGCGTGTGCACATTTTAAAAATGTGCGTGCATTCATGCATGTGCAGGTTTATGGCGATAATGTGCGCGTGTGGTGTTTGTGTGTGTGTGTGTGTGTGTGTGTATTAATGCCCGGCCAATGGCACTGTGGGACGAGCATAAACAATAATCAAATGTTAACGACGGAGCCATAATTACACCGCCCGCCCGCCTCTCCTGCGAGATGGTTTTTTCATGCACATGGTTCTGTTCTAATCTAAAAGGTCTTATTTAGCACCACTGCTTCACTCGCTCATAGAGTCACAGTGTCATTTCCTCTGCTCCTGTGTGTGTGTGTGTTGCCTCTCCGCTCTCACAGCCCCGTCCACATAAGAACTCGATCCGGTCTCCTTTTCTTACCTGCATCCACTTGTCTGTTTTCACTTTCCTCTTTTCTTTCCTTACACCCTGACACCTCTTGACACGTTTTTCTGTTTCCCGTTGTTTTCTCTCCATCCATCTCTCGAGTCTTGGCAGGAGCTCCTCGTCAAATGTCAGTACGGAAAGAGTGGGAGGGGCAGACATCTTTCCAAAAGTCATCTCGCACCTGTCATGAAATAGTTTACCGAGTTTGTCCAGCACTCAGAGCACTGAACAATGTACAGTATATCTATACACTGATGACGCGGCGCCGGCGAAGGTCCAGCATCTTGGACAGAAGGACAGAACCAGAAACCGCCTGATCGTTTGACAACTGGATTATGATAGAATGGATTATGATAGAATGGATTATGATAGGATGGATTATGATAGGATGGATTATGATAGAATGGATTATGATAGAATGGATTATGATAGAATGGATTATGATAGAATGGATTATGCTGCGAGTTGAGTCTGACACACAAACAAAGAAGACAAAACATAAAGTTGTCACATTAAACTGTCCTTATCGTTGTGTGTTATGATGTCATGCAGGAGTCCTGTCTGACTTTTATGTTTTTTTTCCCCTCAACTTACTTTGTTAACTCGGCTTCACACACACACACAGACACACACACACACACACACACACACACACACACTATAAATCTGTCCCCACATGTTCACCGCGTGTGTGTGTGTGTCGGTGGACCCTCTGGTCTCCTCTTGGCCCTGAGATTAAAGCGATGTCAGCGAGTGTGTGATGAGACCTCACAGACGATACCTCATCTCCGTCCCACTTTCTTTTCCATCCCGGCTTTGTCTCACCGTCCCCTCGTCTGTCCAATCCATCATTCAGCCACCTTCTTATGTCGCTCGTCCACTATTTCTTCTCATTATCTATCTGTCTGATACCCCCCCCCCCCCCCATCTCTTTCTATATATATATACCACACTATACATATTCCCCTTCTCTCTTCCTCTTTCTTTTCTCGTCAACCTCTATTCGTTTTGGATCATAAAGACTCCTACAAGTTGTCAAACAACATTATGAAACCCACAACACCAATGGGACTAAAGTACGAGTGGGGTTATATGCAGCCATTTTTCTTTTTACACATCAAGTACATCTATAATCACACAGTCGCTGGTCAAATGAATGAGGAAGTGAGAAATGTAAGAACGTTTGAACTTCCCCTTTTCATTCCTCAGAAAGCTGCTCTTTGCGACAGATGGACGCCTTTGTGGAGAAAGTGACTGAAAGCGTCCGGTAACTTTTTTTTTTTTTTTTTTTAGTTCTTCGTGCTAAGAGGAAGACGAGTGAGAGACTGACGGGACGGGAGAGGTAATGGCAACGAGAGGAAGAACAGTGTGGTGAGGGAGCAGGAGCAGGGTGGAGGAAGGAGGAAGTTCAGCAGAAGGATGAATAATTCAGAGGAGTATTATCTTCCTGCTCTCGTCTGCCATTGCCTTCCCCCGGCCTGTCACCTAATTGGCTGTAATGAGTTAAAGAGGAGGCTGGGTACAGCTGAGAGGACTACAAGTGGTCCACTCTGGCCCTGGCTCAGCTTCAGCTACACTAAAGAGAGAGAGAGAGAGAGAGAGAGAGAGAGAGAGAGGAGATGACAGCTGGTGTGGTGTAAAGAGAAAGTTGAGGGTGGGAAAGTTGTTGCGTACATGCTGGAGCGTCTGAGGGAGAAGCGGCTTCCTTTTTGGAGTTCATGTCGTCCAGTCACATGATCGCTCACATCAGGAGATACTAATATCCTGAGAGCTAACGTTGACGTCTGCAGGCTCTTGTGGGAGTGGAGGAGGGACTTACAGAAAGTGTAACGCTCTTTATCCTGACTCGTGTTTTTGTTAGTCCCCGCGGGGGGATGTGTGTCAGAGGGAAAAAAAACACAACACTGCTCTTTACATGAATGGATATTTATGCCTCCAAATGGGAGGCCAGGCATTAGAAACACTGTGTTATTCCCAGTTACTGAACAGGGGTCAACAGATTTGATGGAAACATGGCTGAGTGTTGTGAGGAGTAGTCACCTTTATCCCGAAAAAAAACAAAAACGCTAATCTTATTTTGGCTGTGCTCTTTTGCCCACTGTAGCGAGTAGTGATGTTGCTTAATGTACAAACAGTAAAAACAGGTTGAAAAGAAAAGTCTAAATGTTCTGTTTTGGCCTCCATGATGTTTGGGTTCAGAAAGTATCACAGCGAATGTGGTCAAATGTGCCAAACGTCACTGGATGGTGACTTTGGAGTTGGGTAGCTTCTCCATGTGTGGTACCGATGTTTGACTTTGATCACCGCAAAATTAAAACCAGTGCAAGAATTTAGAAACAGCGTTGCCACGGTTATTTCCCCTCAAATGTGGATCCAGTAGCTGCTGATCACGTTCGCACAGCGCTCTCAGTGACGTCAAATCCTGCTGTTTGTAACGCGGCTCTTAACACACTGTGACCATTGTGTCCTCCCGTCAGCTCCTCCTCAGGATCTGCTGACCACCAGGGTTGTGCGTGACCCCGGTTCACGTTCTCACACCCCTCGCCTCAAACTTCTGGGCCAATCCTATTAGCCCAAGTTCAAATGTTACAGTCGCTGCTTTCTTTGTGTTATTTCTCAATCGCGGAGCACGGCCCCTGACCCTGTGTAATCCATCACTGGAGATCCCCACTGCCATGGTAACAAGATTAGACCTGTCCCAGAGTAATGATGATTGGCCCGAAATTCAGTCGTAGCCCCCGTCAAGGAGGGGGAGGGTAACGGTGGGTAAGCTGTTTGTGTGTTTTGGGTCGCGGTGCGTTTCACCTCCGATAAACCTCTGAGAAGTCACATGATCGTGTCCCGGCTTCAGCCGGTACATCTTCTGGTTAAAGTTCAGAAGATGTAACATCCTTGGATATAGCCAGGGAAACAAACAAAAAAAAGTTGAACATGCCCTTTATGGCTCCCTCTTACCATCTTTGTGATTGACAGTGACCTCTCCTCAGATGCCAGCCCTGGTGATCGGAGCTGTGTGGTGGTTGAGCTTGTGGTAGTTAAATGTCAACACTGTACGAGCACAGGGGTGCGTGAAGTGGCAGCCGCTGCACCTTCTAAAGACTGTGCACACTCTGTGCTAATAGGCTCACTGCTGGGAACAATACACCGCCGCTAAATGTCAGCGCGCTCTCAGCACTTTGTCTCCAGCCTGGTCACATCTCCCAGATCCCAGCTCCCAGCTCCCAGCTCCCAGCTCCCAGCTCCCAGCTCCCAGCTCCCAGCACTCTGTACTGAGTCCATAAGCAGCAGAGAGCGGGAATCAGGAGAAGCATCCCACACAATGGAGCTCACCCTGTAGATAGGTGTGTATTGGGGTGCAGTGGGAGGCTCTCTGATGTGTGTGTGTATGTGTGTGTATGGGTTATTATTAAGTCTTTATTAAGTCTGCAATGATTTTTAACAGTTTCGATGCCATTTTCCAAACCCAGTTTCCGTAATCGCATTCATTTGAATTAATTTACGGCAACATCCTCATCTGATATTCCCATCAGGTCAAAGCGCCGCCAACCAATACAATACAGACACGCAATCACATGGTCTGATGATCACGTGATGACAACTTCACATCACAAACCTCGCACTGTGCTCCCACTTCGCCCCACACGCAGGTGATCATTTCTGTAGTTTGCAATGCACATCAACATTCCTTGGAGCATTTTCTTGATACTAATGCATTCCAAGGTTACTGGCCATCTATATATAAAATATTTGCTATGGTAGCCAATGCATGAACTGAACAGGTGCATGCATCTACAGAGATTTGTTTAATGAACTTAAAGCTGGGAATGATTGACGTGATGTAACATTGGCGACATAGTTGAGACTTTGTTTATTTGTTGGTTTGTTTGTGTGTTTTCATGTGTCGGTCTGCGGCGCGATTGGGTTGTGAGGATGGGATGAAGAAAATAATTTGACGGAAGTGTTCAGTTGGGCCACATAACGGCCAAGGTTGCGCCTTTTGCGAGCAGTGTGATCACGACTCATTACACAACTGCGTTTCTTTCAGTGACATGAATAATTGATCGAGTCCCATAGTTCTGCAGAAGGTGGCGTCGTTCAGAGGGAAACAAACACAATCCCCTTTGTTTCCACATAGAACTCTCATGTCAGGTTCTCCCCAACTCTCCCCCTGCTCCTTCTTTCTCTCCTCTGAATCGCTCAGTCAGCTTCTTTCCTCACGAAAAAGCACTTTTCATTCCTTGTTTATTTGTGTGTGTGTGTTGTTGTTTTTTTTTTGTTTTGTTCCTGCCTTGAAAAGTTTGCTGTCCCAGAAGAAGAAGAAGAAGGGGGGGGGCTGAGACTGGCCTGTTTGAGCTGTGCTCTGCAGGCTACCTGCACACATTCTGTCTGCAGCCACTATTTAAGGAGACTGAAACACTATTTATATCTTTCCACTGTTTCCTCCTCTTTTCCTTCAGCTGACGACACACTCACACTCTGCTACCTCACCATGTTCCTTCCCTACCGCTCTCTGATGGATCCTCGCGTCAGTTTGTGTTTGTTGTGGTCGCACTGTTGTAGACAGAAGGTGTGTAGTGCCGCATTACCAAGGTGACATTTGACATGCGTGCTATAAATAAATCTCATGTTCTGATTGTGCTTCCTTGGTGCATTTGTTGACCAGTGTGTGTCCTTGGGGAAGGTGTCATTGCAAGTGTGTGCGTCCAATTATTGGACTGCGTGTGTGCTCTCTCTCTCTTTTTTTTTTGTTGTTGTTTGCGTATTTGTGCGCCTGCAGTGTGTGCTCAGATTGCGGCTCAATTCCGGAAAGAAGTTGTCAGCGTTGGCGCCTCACACACAAATACGCCTGCGTTTACGTGACCTCACTCGAGGGCCCCTCCTGTCCTCATCACCCCTCACCTCCTCTCCTTCTACCCTTTTCACTCTTTCATCCGTCTTCACGTCTTTCTGCATCACGTTTCCTGCGTTTCTCTCCATCTTGCCTCTCAGTCTTCTTCGTGGCACCCCCTCACCCGACACAAACACACACACACACACACCCCACCCCTTCTGTTATGTGTAACTGATAGCTGCTTTATCATCCAGGGATGATTGAATCAGAGGTGCATTCTGCCACACTCCAGCTCTGCCTCTCTCTCTGCCAGATGTGCTGCCGGGCATGATGCTGAGAGTGCTAACCTCATAGAGACATACAGGGACAGTGTAATGCATCAGTATGCGATATCATATGTGTTTATTAGCACGAGTACTACCTCGTTATCTCACTCCAGTATTTTTACAGGCCAGTCAAAGTAACGTGAGCTCGCTCTATTCACTTATGTATGTTTACAGGAAAACAGCAGTAAAAGCACCCGGTCTAACTTCCATTACACACAGTCTGCTTGCCCCATATGCTGCTGTGCATTTGTGTGCTGTCTGCCCCACCAGCAGCCCGATGGCCCCCTGGAGCTTTACATGCCAGAGTATATGCACTTTATATATGATACAGCGGCGTGTGATGTCAGTCAGTCAGTTTGAGAGGAGAGATACGGCACTGTGAATAAATAACTATTCAAAGCGTTCTTTCTTATGTCTCACTGCGCTTTTTGATTGATTGATTTGATTGATTGAGATTTGTCTTTTTTTTATGCGGAGAAGTAAAACACACGTTTTTGTTTGGTGGGTTCTGACTGCTTTGGTTTTAATTGATATTTCCCTGAAAAAGAATATGGCATGGCGAGCAGTGGCGGAGAAAATGCTGCCTCGGCAGAAATGGTACTCCTCCTCCTTATGCATCACCATTGCCTGAAAATGTTTCCTCATCGGTTTCACTTATTAATGTATTCAATAATGTGTTTGCCGATTTATATATTCATTTATTTAGAGAATGACATAAAGGCTGTGTGCGTGGGCGTCGTCTCGGCGAGCGTTCCCGGGTCACTGAACTCCACCTGAAGAGCTGAAGAGACATAATCAACCAGGACGACATTTGTGGGTTTTAATTCATAAATAATACACGACGAAGGAATAAACGCGACCCTCTACTGTTAAAGTCAATACAGATTAAGGTAACTCAACTCTTGTGGGTTAAGTTAAAGCTAGAGAATGACGTAGGCTATATGACCGTTGACACGTATCAATACAAGGCGTTAACGTTTGTTTACGTTTGGGGATCCAGCAGAGATGGTGTGAGTGGTATTTTACAGCCATGTGTGTGTGTGTGTGTGTGTTTGTGTCTGGCTTGTGGTCTGAAAGTGATGAGGTTCTGAAAAATATTGTTACATGACGCCCAGCAAAATCTTCTTCTTGACATGTTGAGCTGCGGCGTTTACCGTATGTATGTAAGGGATGGTATCGTTTTTCAGGTGAATGCAGACTGCTGTCAATACAGGAACGTCGCGTCTGCATTTTGTGAAAGCCAAACTGTCGATCTGGCTTTTTGCGCTGCGTCCCTCCTGTCATAAAGCACAATGAAGGAAAGCACCTATCTCGCCTTATGGACATACAGCACACACAGGGCTATGAGTTAATTGAGGGGGGAAAAGACGAGTCAGCATATTATTCTGTTGATAAATGACCAGAATGCATTGTTTATGGGGATCCATCACCAGGGCTAAAGACCAAACTCTCCTCTGTGTTCACATCACAGGGCTGAGAAAAATATACAGCAGTAATTTGGGGATGACTGCTAATTCATTCTTGGTGTCTGTTGTCTTATTCGCTCTTGTAGCCTCACAATTTGAAACGGTGTTCCGCCAGGCAGACGAAACGAGATCACTTCTTCATTCATGGCCTCTCTGAAGGAACCTTTTTTTTTTTTTAAATATCGTATCCTGTTATTTTACCAATAATAGAATGCAAGACAATCTACACACAATTTTGGGCATCTTTTGTGTCCTTCCTTCCTGTGGTCTGTGATCTCTGGTGTACGGCTGATGCAAGACAAGGTGTGTTATTTCACTCTGACTCCGGATCAGGCCCAGAGAATTTGGATCTGTGGGAATGTGGGTCTTTCCTGTTGTTTCCTCCTTTGATCAATCAATGCAGATGAATGAATTCTTGTGTTGTGTGTTGCATATTTCTCTCGGTCTAACATTTCATATGTTCCTCAGCACAGCAGTTGTCCACCACTGCTACATCATCTGACGTAAACAAAACATGTGACAAACGTGAGCAATGAGCCGACAACGTGGTGAGAGACGATTGCGTTACTAATGGCGCAGAAAGGGAGCCACTGTGTAAGAATCGGTGCAGGGTCCGACAAGTGCTCTCTAACTTTGGGCTCTGACATGACCAGCTGGACCAGCAGCTGCCAACACACTAATCCCGTCTCCCTGTGTCTTTGCATGCAACTCATTTCTGCCTCTCTCTCTCAGCTCTAATTTTAATTTTTTACACACTGTGTTCCCACACAGTCTTTGTGTGGTCGTTGAAGCCAGCAGACAACAATAGTAGTTTTCCAGGGGTCTGTTGCGCGTCTGAACGCCCCCTGACTCTGAGATAAATATGACCTATTGACACAGATATGATTAGGTTGTGCAATGTTCATGCAATGTTATTTGAATGCAAAGCGGAACATGACGAATAAAGCTAAAAATCAATTCATAAAACATCAGTCCACATCAAACATCACATTACATTTAATTTATTAAACATCTGTTTCTGTAGCTTTACATTTACATACCTGATGTTTTTATGATCTTTTTTGTCTTGCTTCCAGCCTCCCTAATTTTAATTTTTTACACACTGTGTTCCCACACAGTCTTTGTGTGGTCGTTGAAGCCAGCAGACAACAATAGTAGTTTTCCAGGGGTCTGTTGCGCGTCTGAACGCCCCCTGACTCTGAGATAAATATGACCTATTGACACAGATATGATGAGGTTGTACTGTCATGCAGTGTTATTTGAATGCAAAGCGGAACATGACGAATAAAGCTAAAAATCAATTCATGAAACATCAGTCCACATCAAACATCACATTACATTTAATTTATTAAACATCTGTTTCTGTTGCTTTACATTTACATACCTGATGTTTTTATGATCTTTTTTGTCTTGCTTCCAGCCTCCAACCTGACCTGAAATAATAACTATACAAATGCCTACACACACACACACACACACACACACACACACACACACACACACACATAGGTGTATATATGTGTGTGTGTGTGCGTGAGACATATACAGTACACATATGTCTCCTAACACTGAGGCTGTGTTTAACCATGCTGTGGACAGATCCACTGAAACAACATCTAACAATAACTTTTTCCACTGGTTAAGAGGGACGGAGTGCGGCGGCGGCAACCACCTAAGTGCAAACATTATTCTTTTTCTGCTGCACGCCGTTCCCAACGTGAATGTTTTTACAGTGAGGTTAAAGTTAATACATCACCCTGAGTGAAGGTTGTTTTAAACAGCAAACAACACTGTGTCCAGAAAGACTTGACTGGAAACTTGAACTCCTCCTGAAACAGAAATGAAAGTCATGCATGCGGTAGCTGTATGTGAGAACTACACTAAGAACTAGATTTACATGAGGCGACAGCTTTGGCAGTTTAAAGGGGGTTTGAACAGTTATGTTTTAAGTATGTTGCCTAACAGAAAGCGTAAATCACCTTCACCTCTGTCTGGTCTTGAACGTGCCTTAATGATGGCAGCTGTGGCCTGGAGACCTGTCTCTTTGGTCCATTTTGGCAGAAGAGATGAAGTGTTTATAAGAACGGGAGAGCGCGGCGGACATAAGACACAATTTGCCAGAATTTATGTTGTGTTTTATTCTGGAGTCGTCCTCAAACTGAAGTGGCCATCACTTCTGCAGCAAAGAAATGTGTGTCACCGGAGCGACACGGTCCCGTCCTGACTGTTCAGACCCTAACTGCTGCTGATCTTACTATAAAGTCGTAAATCGTTGAGAAGAGGTGACAAACCCAGAATCATCAAATAGTTTTTATACCACATTCAGGACTGATTTAAAACCTGGTTTGACACATATTAGTAAGTAAGTTGACATAAAGCCAGACACAGCAAATACTGAAGTATGTGCAGTACATACTTTAGTTTCATCTGTGAAAACATGAGCGTTAGTACAGGTATGGCTGAAATACTTTAATTAAGCTACAAAAACTGTTAAACCAGAAACTTGGTTCATTTGTTCTGATGTTGTTGTGTTAGTCAGCATGCTGCTTTTGTTCTGTCATGGATCAACACATTTCGCTTTTGATTATTTGCAGTGAAAGTGTCGTTTTCTTTTCTGTTGGCCAATCACTCAGAGAGTGAACAAAGGCCATTAGAATGAATCTGATTAAGACCCTTTGTTTCTTCTTACGGGTGTTAACATAATCCAGAGTGTACTTATTTATAATGAGTGTATTTAGAAATGTGTTTACTCACACTGTGTGTGTGTGTGTGTGTGTGTGTGTTTCAGTTTTCTGCTGGTATTCAGCTGCTTGGTGTTGTCTGTGTTCTCCACCATCCCCGAACACCAGAAGATGGCAAACCAAGGCCTCTTCATCTTGGTAAGACCGTACCCCCGACACCCCCCCCCCCACACACACACACCTTCAGCATCTATTCTCTGCAATTTACATACATAGCTTCTTACTTACGCACATCTGCTTACGTGTGCTTACGTGTGCTTACGTGTGTCTGTGTGTGTGTGTGTGTGTCATTTTGCCCCTTTGAGACACAGAGAGCCATGTATGCAGGTGGGAGGATCCAGGTGTTGTTGACTGTTGACTGTGCAGGAAAGCACAGACACAATCCACTAACCCTAATAGCTCTCATTTCATTCTACATTGTATAATGACAATAAAGGCATTCTATTCTATTCTATTCTATTCTATTCTATTCTATTCTATTCTATCTCATCCCACCTTGCTCCTTTTTATGTGTTATTTCATGGTTTGATTGACTTTCTCGCTCTCTCCGTTCACTCGTCCGATCAATCACTCAGCCATTAGCAGGCAATCAGCCATTAGTGGACTGTACTTACATGACCATTGGCTCTAATGACATTCAGTGCACCAGGGCAAAAACCCTGACGGCAATAAACATGAGAGATGTGTTATGTGAGGCGTGTTATTAGGCGTTCACTGATTTAGTGTAATCTATGAAATGAATAGTAATTGCATTTGAATCTTGATGATACATTTCTTGAAGATTAAACTGATTTTACAGCTGGAGTTCAACAGCTGGAGCACAGGGCCTGTCAATCACGTGTGTAACGTACGCATAGTTGCTCAGTCAGTAATTAAGGGTGGTTTCCTGCAGAGGGGGCGGCATGTTCAAAAATAAACCTCTAATAAACATCTGTAAATGTACAGACCACGTGTGCAGCTTTATGTTGCCACATTTACACGACCCCCTATAATGTTTATAGAATGTCTGACGCTGTCTCAGCAGGGTACTCACATGTCACTGACTAGTCTTTTCACTCTTTCTCTGTGTGTGTGTGTGTGTGTGTGTGTGTCTGTGCTTGTGGATTGTAGGAGTTTGTGATGATCATCGTATTTGGGATGGAGTACTTCATCAGGATCTGGGCAGCTGGCTGTTGCTGCCGATACCGTGGGTGGCAGGGACGGCTGAGATTTGCCAGAAAGCCCTTCTGTGTCATAGGTTAGCATGTGTTATGTGTTTGTTTTAGTTGTGCAAATTGTGAGAGCAACGTGTGCTGATCTCCCCTCTGTGTCTTTGTGGATCTCGACCTCCCCGTCCGTCTGCAGACTTCATTGTCTTTGTGGCATCGCTGGCGGTGATCGCCGCAGGTACGCAGGGGAACATCTTTGCCACCTCGGCCCTGAGGAGCATGCGCTTCCTGCAGATCTTGCGAATGGTTCGTATGGACCGACGGGGAGGGACCTGGAAACTACTGGGCTCAGTGGTTTATGCTCACAGCAAGGTGGGCATGAAAGCCTCTCCTGACACAGGTTCCAAAAAACTCCCTCTCTCGGGTCGACAGAAAAGGATCTATATTTTATAACATTGGTGGTAATACGTGGCAGTGTGGATTATTATTAGTGTGACGGGGGGCTGACGAGGCACATGTTGTCAAATGTTGCTGACTTAAACATGGCTGCAGATCACAGTTCAAAGGTACTTATGATGATAAATATGATGCATCAGCTGGCTACAGATTTAGAGGTCAAATGTGACGATGAAGGCAATTTCACCATGAATGGTAATAGTGGTAATGACAAGAAGGATGATGATTGTAAAGATGGCGTTGCTGCTGCAGCAGCTGACAGGTCGGACTGATATCTCCCCTCTGTCTCAGGAGTTGATCACAGCCTGGTACATCGGGTTCCTGGTCCTGATTTTTGCCTCCTTCCTCGTTTACCTGGCAGAGAAAGACAACAACTCAGATTTCAACACCTATGCAGACTCCCTCTGGTGGGGGACTGTGAGTACTGCATAACACACACACACACACAGATAAACACAGGCGTGTCTCTATGATTGCTAAAGAGGAAATTACATTGATTTCCTTTACATTACATGTCTTTCCTGGAGATGCAGGAAACAGCTCGTAACATCGAGCAATTAAGGAATTCACCCAAATTGCATTCACAGTCTATGTGAAACCCCTGCCTCTTACATAACAATAACTTTTACCTCACCTTAACCATGCTAATTTGCGGAGATGGTTTGTGAAACAGATTAAGGTTTATGTGTGTGTGTGTGTGTTCCATTCCTTACCAGATTACTCTCACGACTATTGGCTATGGCGATAAGACCCCGCGGACGTGGCAGGGACGGCTCCTCGCTGCAGGCTTTGCTCTTCTGGGGGTCTCTTTCTTTGCCCTGCCTGCTGTAAGTCGCCCAGCATCTTTATTAGTTTTCACTGTCTGCTACGTCAGGTCTCGGTCAGCTGATTCGAGCCCCGGACTAAAATTTGACCACTGACCCTCAGGGAATTTTAGGGTCAGGCTTTGCCTTGAAGGTCCAAGAGCAGCACCGGCAGAAGCACTTTGAGAAAAGGAGGATGCCTGCTGCTAACCTGATACAGGTAATGGCCCCAGAGAGGGTCGTAAAGTCTTTATGTAACATGGTGTTGTGTCAGGTAGGTTGTTAACTTTCAATTTGTGGTTGTGCGTTTGTGGCTTTGTTCAGGCTGCATGGCGTCTCTATTCTACAGATGCCAAACACTCCTATCTAACGGCGACGTGGTACTTCTACGACAGCATGCTGCCCTCGTTCAGGTAGGCGCCGCCATCAGTCTCCATGTGCAGCACTGAATAGATTCAAGCGTCAGTGGACTGTTGGCTCATTTTGTTAATATAGAAATGCAGACACAGATTTCAGAGTTGCCACACGCTGCTGTGAACTGCGAACGCTCAATCAATATGTATTTTGATATTGATTTTGAAAACATGACTCAGCTGAAACACTGATATTATTATTATAAACAAAACACAAATCACGTGTGCCACCTTTTATCCATGAAGAGCCCTTTTCTGTTTTGTGCAATAGTGTTTTACATTTCTAATTTATCATTTATCATTTTGCCTCTGTCACAGCTATTCAAATACATTGTCATTACTTTTGTTTCCTATGCGGTGGTTTCTTATATTTTGCATTTATCTATTAATTTTACTAATTTTTATTGGCTTAAAAGGAGGGGAGCCTGAGAAAAAATAGAAACATGCATCGGTTTTATATTATCATCACATAAAAATGCTTACCTTTCACTATCTTGAACTTTCAAGGGTTTTTTTTTTATATCATCGTTTGTCTCTCAATCCCTCTTCTTTTGAGTGTTTGGACCATTGATTTGGCCTTTTTGTGAGGTGCCAATTATTTGTTCGCGTTTTGTTCATTTGTCATGTTTTTTTTTGTTTGTTTGTTTGTTTATTTGTGCATGTGGGGTGTCAGAGAACTGACTCTCCTGTTCAGTCACCTCCAGCGACAGCGTAACACCAAGAAGGTTCTTCACAGCTCCTACCACACGCTGCTGTCTGGGCTGCGGCCCTACAGCTCCCCCTATCTGTCGGGGGACAGGTACGCAACCCGCCACCACTCGCAGCCTGGCAGTACATCCAGAGAGGTGGACAAAAGCCTCACACAGCAGGGACATACAGGCGAATATATTCAACGGATGTATGAGCAAAACCAAAAACAGGCTGACTGCCTCTGGTGCTTTCTGCATGGATGTTGTAATATCTAATATCTGATCTGAGAGCACTGTGTTCCAGGACCTCCTGCTTCTCTGCATCTATGTCTGCTCCGCTCACACCCTGCCATCTCCATTACCCTCCCATTGTTCACCTAACGATTTCTCCTTCCTGTCTTTCCTCTTTCTTTCCCTATATTTCCATTGTGTCTTTGCTATGCCCTCCATCCTCCCATCCTCCATGTGTTCTCAGGAAGGCAGAAGTTCCATGCAGGTTTGTTTTTCACGAGCCGTGCTTGTTGATGTGAGGATGAACAGGTTAAATGTCCAGTATCTAATTTATCATTTTGTTGTCGTTCCAAGCAAGGTACCAAACGGAGGATTAAATATGATTAAAGTAAACAACATACATGCTTTACATGCTCTCAGCACCATGATGTTTGATGAGTTGTCCTGATGAATATACTCAGGTGAAAATGAAAATCACCCACTTGCTTTGCATGATCCCAGTGATCAAACCAACAACCTCACTCCTCACTGCGTGTGTCTCCATAATCCAAAAGTGCCTGCCAGAAGTCAAGTTTACAATTGTATGTAAGGTTCTAAGAGTATGAAATCAAAGGGCTGTTTGGACTATTGGGACGTCACACCTCATCCTTCCACCTCACCCTCTTTCTAATCCTCACGGGTTCACCATGTACCTGGGTTGTGCCCCAGAACTTCTCGTTCTGCTTCACCCTCCCCCCTCTTCCGCCCCTCACCCTCTCTCCCTCTGCCTTGTGTGTCTCCCCAGTCAACTCCTTTCTAAAAAGCGGGGTCTCTTCCGGATTCACGCTGGTCGCAAGCAGAGGTATCCACGGCAACGGGCCTGTGCACGGGGCACGCTGAAACGTCACAGATCAATAATAGCACCCTTCCTCCTGTGACGCACACACACGTCCTTCTCGCTTTGCCTGAAACGCTCAAACATTTGTGGGCCTGTGCAGTGTGTTGCAAAAGGTTTTATTACATTATTGTTCAAGTTCATATTAGAATTATTTGGGAATGGTAGGAAGAAATTGAAAATTTTTTAAACGTGCACTGAGCTGTAGTCCACAAATTCTTGAGTGAATCCATTTCCAGTGAAAACGCATTGTGTTGTGTTTAAGACAATGCCTCTTCAGCTCGGACGTTGTTGTGAGTGCTGATTTTGGTTGCTTGTGCTTGAAGGTCATGATAAACCATGACAGAGGTCACTGATGTTCATGACTGTGATGCAAACATCTCTTAAGCTAAAAATAAGCAACAACCTTTCCAAATCGAATGATTCAGCACGGCTTTCTGTTTTCTATTGGTCACATGACCCTTTCTATCAAACCAGTGTATTTGTGCTTTAAAAGGTTTTTCAAAGCGCAAAACTGCTTCTCCTTGCATGCGATCTCCTCTCGGTGATTTGGAAAGACCGGGTCAAGTTACCGTCCTGAATGCGTCCAAATCACTTAACTTCCTGTCCCGAAGGCATGCGACGGTTTTTCACTCTTACCTCTCCCATTTCCTCCATTGGACTTGAAGCATTTCGGCTCGCTCGCGTGAAATGCTGTTTTCGGCCAACCTCCTCGAACTATTTAAATTTTAATTTAAATGGCTTGCCGTAACGCACGCACAACAAAGAGTATATCATCGTAAACATATAGGAGTGAACGACTCAGCTGGAATTGCTCTGTGGTGCATGACGTTTGCGTTTCCTTATGGGCCTGTGACAGTGTGTAGTGTGTAAGTGGTTACAGGGTAGGAGTGGTCTCCAGAGCATGCTTTAACTGCAGCGTTAGGAGTACGCTGACGAGAGTGGCCACCAACTGCTTTTCTCCTGTAAATATATGGCCTCAGCTATCGGCCTGTCAGGGGTTGTAGTCAGGGAATGTTTTGATGCCTATCCCGGGATTAAGGACATGTATCTGGTCTGATTGTCGCTTGTGTAGGTCAACAGTATGAGCAAATCCTCAGCATGTGGGTCTGATAAACTGTAAACGTCCGTTTCTTCTTTCTTGTTTGTTGGCGAGTCTCCGTGGAGACGGTTGTAAAATCAGTGGCCACATTTTTTTTTCTTACATCACCTTTACTAACGATTTCTTCTCTAACAAGCTCGGGCTGCTCTACCGCTGAGTCGCAGAACTTCCAGGATAACACAGTGTAGTTTTCCATGAAGGTCAAAGGCATGGACATTGTGAAACTCAGTGCCTGTGATGATACTAAAAAAAAAGAAAGCATATCACAAATGTTTGACAATTTTCATTTTCACGACCAGCGGGAAAATGGGATTCCGGGATCGTATCAGGATGAACAATTCCCGATCATCCCAAACCATTCGGAACAAGGCATCGCCGCTGCCTCCGGGCTCCAGTGTCAGAAACTCCCCCAGCCAGGAGAACGTTCCTGAGACCACAAGTCCAGGGAAGGTCCAGAAGAGCTGGAGCTTTAATGACCGCACGCGCTTTCGCACCTCACTGCGCCTTAAACCACGACCTCCTGCTGATGGTGTGTAAGAGTCTGATAAAACCGTTTTAATCAGCACTTATCAGTGCTTAACAGTGTCTTTGAATGTCTCACACCTTGGTCTCATAGAGGGGTTTGGCGAGGACAGTGTGGAAGACAAACCATATTGTGACGTGGCGATGGAGGAGGTGATCCCTGCTGTGAAGACACTCATACGAGCTGTCAGGTGAGTCCTACCAACAACAGCATACCACTCACACATACATACAAACATACAGTAGAAATCATTTATTCTTCCAGAAAAAACTACACACACATAGTACACATACGATACACACATCTACATCTCATACTAATCTAGAAACATATGAAGAGTGAATCTTCTGCTCTCTCTCCAATGATCTGCTTTTGAAATCTGCATGTTTACATGTGCCAGGCTCCACTTGTCAACATATTTGAGCCTCACATTGCAAACTGGAGCTGCTGGTCAGCACTGGAGTAATCAGATGATGGCCACTTCTCCTGGTATTTACTGCCTGCATAATAGTGCGAACAATCAGCGTCTCCATTTTGGTGCTAGCGTGTACAGATTCAGCTGACGGGGCAGAAATGTCCACTTAGGAGTGGTAACTGAGCCCTCTTGCCGGCAGGCCTGGTTCCCCCATGTGACCTTGTGGCTCAGCGGGTCCAGCTCGTTCCAGCCTGTCGTGTGTAAGGTGGCATGATAGGGTTGCCTCTTAGAGCACAAACACACGCTCAGGAATATTGTAGCGATGGATGATTACACTATGGAAGGGTGGCTTTGCTGACACGTGTGATATTGTACGGTTTGGACGAGGAGGTCAATAATAAGCACTATTTGCCTATACACTCATACATAAGCAAAAAAAACCAAAAAAATAAAAACGCGATTAAGTGATTCATAATTAATTAAAACACAGATACAAAACCTCCAATAATTTCATATACTGTATGCTAATTACCAACTGGTACCAACAATATCTTCTATTATGACATGTAGACATTTTCAAATCGTTTTTTATTTTGACGCTGTATGTTTTTAACTGAAGATGATACCATGTGATCAAGTCGAATGACCCAATGACAATTTCATAAATCATCATTCGAGAGAGAAATTGTAAAGCTCTGTGGATATAAACGCAGTGCTTCGAGCTACCACCCTGTTATATATTATATTATACCCTGAATAATGAAGCAGCTCCTGGCCGCCGTCAGCTGTCTGACGCAGCCGCTTTGTGAACATGTAACGGTTTCTCCCACACAGACACAAAGCAGGTAGCTATTTTCTGTCCCACTGATGCAGCATGATGTATTGTTGTTTGATATTGTTGTGCCACGGATAGGGTATTATATCATCTCTCCTCGGCTTTGCACCCGAGTCAGCAGATTGCTCTGACCTCAGCTGCTCTCTGCTGCAGACAGAAGAAGATAGTGCAGGTGTGCAAACAGCAGGTGCTCCGCTGTGTTAACACACACACACACACACACACACACACTTACTTATGCGGGCTTTTAGAGAGGCTCATGACTGATGTCTGTGAAACTGAATTTTGCGGCAGGCCTTAGTGCTGAGACGTCACTTTGGAGATGCATGTGGTTTATCAGCTGTCTCAACGAATGGGTATGCTGCTCAGTGCACGTGTGGAGAGTTAGGTGGGGCGAGCAAGAGGAGAAGAGGAGGAGGAGGAGGAGGAAGAGGGTGGGAAAACAAGGCTCTCTCTCTCTCTACTGTGACTCTTCTCATGCAAAAATCCAATACTGCACGAAAGACAAAATTTCTGCGTGTTTGCAGTCTCGGTGAAGCGCCTACTTTATTAAAGAAATAGTTTGGACATGCTTTCTATTAATAACCATTTAATCTTTCATCACCGTCATCACTTTTTTTCCCCCCCAGAGTTTCAGCTGTAATATTTTTAAACTCGGCTAATGTTTACACAGTGTATTTCTCTGGGAGAATTGAGATTGAGATTGAGTATACATTAGCTTAGCTGTTCACGCGAGAGGTAACTCGCCGTACCTGGTGATGAATCACAGCCGTGGCTCAGCCTACTTGGCTCAACCAGGATATGTGTCAGCATCGCGGTTATATTTAAAACCTTGTCATTGGAGACTATCACTGATCCACCTTTGCTGAACTGCAAAAAATATTTGCAACAGCAATGCAAGCAGTTTGGGCCATAGATGACACTTCCTGACACTCCAGTCACTGTGTCCTTTACAGCTTCCCAGTATCAGGACGGAAGAATATCTTTCAGTGAACAGTGCCAGCTGTACTGTACCGGTGCCAGTGACTGTTGCACTGGCCGCGTACAACGAAAGACATTTCGTCGACTGAGAGAGAGTCAGCATTTCGAAGAAACCCTTGGAGGATCCAAATCAGCCCCCCCCCACCCCCTCCCGATCCCGCGCCGCTTCCTGAACATTTCTCTTTACCTGCACCTGAGACCCACCCTGGCAAAAAAAATAAAATAAAATAAAATCTGCATCTACCTGCAAAATGGGGAAAAAAGACCGCCTGCAAAATACCCAAATGCAGGAGTCATCAAGAAATAAGAGTGCTGTGTTAGGGGGAAGAGTGCGCTGACGGCTGCCACGGCACCAGGTGTAGACCACCACTCCTCCTCCTCCTCCTCCACCTTCGCTCGCACCTTCTCCTCTTCTTTATCACAGCACTGGCCACTCTGTGCTTCATGTTGCCATGGTAAATGCAAGCGTTGCAGGCCTACACAAAGGTCACAGTCGTTATTTCTGAAAATGACCCCTCTTACAAGTTCAAATTTCACTTGCTCCCGCAAAGCTGCTTTGTGTTTGTGGTGCACATTGGTTTGAGTACGTACCTCTGACGGAGTTGGTGTGCGACGGCGTTAATGTGTATGTGCGTCTGTCGGAGATGCATTGCAGTCGTGGCATTATGTTTTGTTTTTCTTGTGCGTGTGTGGGGTTGTGTACACACATACGCCGCATGTGAGTATGTGATGTTTGCTGAGCGTTGCTGATCTTTTACTTCCAGGACCTTTGATGTGATTCATTTTCTTACTCCTGTGAAGGCAAATGGGCGAATTATGGTGGACTTAGTCATCTGGGCGTGAGAGATAGGATTTCCTCTGCCGCTTGCCCCGCTCCTTCATCCCCACCTGCTTAAACTGTTGTGCAATCCAATACGGGATGAGATGACAGCTTGAGTGTGTATATTTTGTCTCATCCCTCTGCTTCCATGTCACGTACTGTAAATGATTAGAAAGGAATCGAAGAACCCACCTAACGCACACACAGGTCAAACATCCTGTCCAGCCAGAGTCACCCCGGCAGAGGATGCTTACAGACGCGCGGTGCGGAATCAGTGCTTGGTCAACATTCAGTGGAATGTGGGTAGTAATGAGGAGCCGTGTGCACTGGGAGTAGCTGTGGTCCACCAGTGGCTCCAACATGGCTGTCACACTGACAAAAGAGCAGGATCCCGGTGAAGCTCAGTGTGTGTATGTGTGCGCTATCCCCATCTGTGGCTTTGTGCTAATTGCTGAAACAGCAAGTACTGATAAGCAAATGTCTCGGGGAAGATGTTGTCACCACCACAATATCCACGCATGGTTTGGTAAGGGCGCTCAGCTCTCCTTATGGGGCTGTTTGTGAATGATAAGGTCCCTCTGACTGTAATTTATCTTGTAATTCTCAGGGTCGGCCCCATCATTTGATATTTCTCCTGCCCATGCATTTTTCACAAAGGTTTACTGGACATCCATATGTATGGGTGTGTTGTGTGAAGCTCCCTGAAGACAACCGGAGGTGCAGTAACAGTCAGGGCTGTTATTTATTCATTTTCTGATGCGCGTGTAGGATCTTGAAGTTCCTTGTGGCCAAGAGGAAGTTTAAGGAGACGCTGCGTCCATATGATGTCAAGGATGTCATCGAGCAGTACTCCGCTGGACATCTGGACATGCTGGGACGCATCAAGAGTCTGCAGATGCGGTAGGTTTCGTATATTTGATTTCTTCTTGTGTGTTTCATGGAACTAATGGATATAAAAAACTCTCATCCAAAAGTGTGCTTATTCACTGAAAATAAAAGAAATCCAACCTATTATTTTATATTTGAAAAAAATGTAGTCGTTATATTTGGTTGTGTTTATGTGAAAGGGTGGACCAGATAATTGGACGAGGAGCCGTACAGCCCGATAAGAAGGTACGATCAGAAAAAGGAGAAAAGACTCCTCCGGAACTGGACCCACTGGATGAGCTAAGCATGATGGGACGTGTAATCAAGGTGGAGAAACAGGTAATGATTGGGTTCGACAGCATCTGTGGAACTGGTTTCTTTACAGTGAATAGGTTTAAAAAATTGACATGGATGCCTTTTATTCATTCTGGTGGTCCAAAAGAGGCCATAAAAAGTACAGGAAGTTCAATAAGTAAAAGCAGGAAATGATGTCAGGCCGTGTTCCACTTAGTCAATGGGCTTTCTTTCATCAGACCATCTTTGTTACAGCTCCCAAGAGGCTCTGACAGTTAATGGCTGAAACTCATGGGACATGTTTTTTAGAACGATAAGAAATTATAACCTATTGTGTTTCCGCCAGTCGATACAGTACGTAAACCAATTTAGACCCGATTCCATTGTCTGCCTTATCTTTTCAGTTGCCAGGAATTGTTGACACAAACTGTTTGTGTATGTTTTCTTAGGTACAGTCCATAGAGAACAAGCTAGATGTCCTGCTCAATTTCTACTCCCAGTGCCTGAAGAAAGGCTCCTCCCACTTTACCTTGTCCTCCCTTCTGGACCCTGACTTGACATCTGACTACCAGAGCCCCACGGACCAAAGAGACCTCTTCCCCTCCGCGAATACGCTCAACATCTCACAGTCTGATACCGGCAACTTGGAATGACAGAGGGCTATTCAATGTGTCTGAACACAGACGCAAACTCTCCACATTATGTCCTCCGTCGGCTGAGTCCCCCCCCACCCCCCACCTCATCCATTTCCTCTCAGTGAATGTTTCCACAGCTGATACAGACATATGCTGATGCCCCTCAGGCAGATCAGACAACCCTCTCCAACCACTAGACGAGGATGGCAATCCAGACAGGGATTACTTGACTACTGAACCACTTCTACTCGCTCACCTCATGCTTCATATCCAGGCTTACACTGAAGCGCCATCGGTAGACAATTAGACTCTGAGATTTGGAGTTTTATAAATCTTTACAGAAATCTTTTCTTCCCTCATCGCCATGGCTGTTTTCCTTGGCCACTTGAATCAACTGACTGAGGGTTCTCTGACATACATAAGTTACAAGTGCTGTAAGTGTCATGCCAGTAATTTGAGCAGTATCTTAAGATGACGTCACAATCCTTGATACTGTGATGAATGTAATTGGTACCACCCATGCATTTTTATTTACAGCACCAGAAAAGCAAATAAAGAACTATAGGATAATGTGCTCCCTTGCACTTGGACGGGCATTTTGGAATCGCCAAACCTCTACCTGTTCCCACCACATCCAAACTCGTCACATGAAAAATCTGCTAGAAGAATGTGTTGGAATGACTGATGTGTACTTTGCATTGTTGTGTGTTTTGTTCTCCAGTCCTTCTCTTGGAAGGTCTGCCTCCAACAAGCCCTCTTGCAAAAAAAAAACAAGATACATGTATGTTTTGCGTGCATTTATGTGGAGAGCCAAAATGTCTGAGTCTGAAATCCCTCGTTTTCAGTGTTTGAGGCTCTTTGGGTCTGTGGTTTTAACATGCTGTTTAAAAATCTGTCTTGCAGCCCAACCATGCATGTAAAGAGCTCTGTAGATAAGACATCGCTGATCCTCATTTGTATCATGTCATCTGCACTGCTCCTTGATAGTCACCTCAAGACTCAGGTCAGGTTTATCATGTCAGCAGGTTCAGGCACAGCCGTTCTCATAGGGGGACAGGACACGTGCCTGCAGAAACCTGCAGAAACACTTTGACCATTTGGACTTGTTTTTAACAATTAAGAACCTGTAAAGTGTCTTACAGCTTCACTATGAACAGTCAATGTGTGTGGGGCTGGACTCCAGCCATCACCTATAGGTGTCACTGTTATTGCCAATCCACAAAAACTCTTTTCTGTCTTTTCCTTCTCATTGGATGCACAGCGAATGCTGTGCGCTGGTGGACAAAACTGGAGAATGCGCACACACACACGCACGCACACACACACACACACACACACACACACACACACGAAAAGCAATTTCTATACTTAAATACTTTGGCACTTAAATATAACACATTTTGTCATTTTTAAAGTTAATCATTTTGTTTTGATTTTATGACTGTAATTATGTTAATGCACTTGATTTTCGTGTAACTGATAGTAGCAAAAAAGTCTGTGTTTTTTTTTATGTTTTTTTTCCCGTAGGGTGAATGTAGGCTTTAAGCTAATATATTTAATTAGGTTAGATATGATCCTTAAACAAATGTAGCATTTGTGTCGAGTTGAATCACGACACAACTGTAGCTCTATGGAACACGTGCGCGCGCACACACACACACACACACACACATACACATACAAGCTCATATGTATTTGAGCTCTATTTTATTTTTTGATGTCATTAGATAATCGCTACCAGCTTCAACTAATAACATATTCACCATACTGTATTTGGCCAGTGAGAGCAGTTCTCCTGTTCCTGGAGGTGATTCATTTGTTTGGTACGGTCAAGCCAGTTGACTCAGGTGCTCCACTTCTCCATTCAAAACAAGCCTAGACTCAACACAGTGAATGTGCTCGATCTGTTTAGATCCATTCATGAGCTGATGCTCTTGCTGCCATGAGAAATGAAGTGGCACTACACAGCTTGCTGATGGCATCATGAAATCTTTGCATTCGTTTCAAGGAGAAATGCTTGTTACATAGTTTTGTTCTTTGGTCTAAATGATGAGATGTCTCATTGTCAGAGGCAGCGTCACAATGAACATGACTGTCACTTCACTGTCACCTGGAATGTTAAGCTTTATGAAAATGTATGTGAGACCACTGTATTGCATGTTGTTGTTGTTGTTAGTGGTGGCCCCAGTATTAGGAAAAAAAACCCGAATGTTGTCTCTAAGGTGTTGAGTCAAGACATGAAAGGAAATGACTTGTGCCTTCTATGTCCTCGTTCTGTAACTGATACGGTGCGGCTTCTTTTTTCTTTTTCAAACTTACTTACGATGCTGCTTTGAAGACAACAGTGTTTCATAGAGATGAGGATAGCCATGCTCTTTTTTGCATAATGTTGAACTACGGAAACACTAACAAAATTGTTATGATCACATAGTTTTTAGGGATGTTAATCTTTTATGACAGTTCTAAACTACTATTTTCTGAGAATACTACTGTATATTTAGCATACTGTTGTAAATATACCAGAGCCTCCTCGCATTGATGCCCTCACTGTACTTTAACACCTGTCAGATCTGGAGGCATGGACATTTGTATCAGCACAGAAAACTCCACAGGCATGTCTCCTTTCGTTAGCATGTCACGTAGATCAGAATGGCTTCCACACAACTACCTCTGAGGCCACTAGGGGGCACTAGTCTAGGAAACCAATTACGAGAAACAATAACTGATTGTCTAAAGTGACTGAATTCTATGCATGACTCAATCTGCACGTTCTCTATTCACCTTGTTCTTCATGACGTTGTTACATCCATTGTTAACTGACTTGCTGCCATTTGACATTCCAGCTCGTTGCCCTTTAACTGTGCTCCGAAGTATCGGAGCTGTTGTTAAAATGAACACACACTCATCAAAGCAATAAGCAAAATGCTAACCTAACAAAGTCTTCCAATTCCAATTGATGTAGCTACTGGTTGATGACTAATGGCGCTTATCTTATTTTCTAATCTAATACGCACCTCTATTTGATCTTTTAGAGGCACAAGAGAGAAATGTGTATCTGCTGAGGATAAAATTAGCTCACATGACTAACTTATTAATTTATTTGTTTCAATAAAGCTCTTTGACTGTACGTTGACTCCTTACTTTTTTAACTAAGTTCTACTGCAGGCATTGAAATGAGAGCGCAAAACACGTCAGGTCTGATTGAAAATGTGTGATCACCAATCCAGGTAAATAAATTGTGAGGCAAGTGGAAAAATAAGGAAATATCACAGTGCAAGGTTCTACCTGTTGACATGTAATTAATGCACAGCAAACAAAAGGCGCATCATAACATAACAGACAAGTGTGTTTTTGCTATTTAATGCCGTTTGAAATATTTTATCAACAAACTTTAATAGAACAAAATTATTATTTTTTCATCTCTGTGATTATCTGGGATGCGTCCATATTGTTCCCCTAGCAGCTGATGTCTCTGGTTATACACTGTCAGCTTCTCCTGAAGGTAAATGACTGGTTCAGGCAACAGGCTAATTTCCTTCACACTGTGAAGTTTCCAACTCCGTAGAAGTGACAGAACAAAGTCACGTGTCTTTTGAAGGGGTCGACAATCAAATAGGCAAACGTCTGCTCTTCCTCGTGTATCCCAGGGAAACATCGCCCATGTTCATCCTGTAATTTATTGATATTTGTTAAAGTTTTTTTTTGTAAAGCAGTGACAAACAGTCAACCAGTAACTTACGCTGGCGCTGACTTTGAGCACTGTGGAAACAGCACTGATCTTCTTTGTGTCTGGATCTTTCTGAACGCTACAGAAAAAAACATAGACTTTAATCTTTAGTATTGTAAATTACACAGGCAAGACACTGCATAAATTGAATAATATGCAATGGACAGTATGAAATCAACCATGACCTTGTTCCTCTCACCTGATCAGATCTTTGTACACTTGCTTAGTGGTGTTGATGTAAGGATCAATGGTGTCTTCGTACTGACAGAGCTCTCCTCCAAGACACAGGTGCTTGAAGAGGCGAAACAGAAACTCCCCTCGCTCCTCTCTCCCAACCACGTAGTAGTGCTCGCTGTCCTCTTCCTGCAGCATCTGGAGGAACAGAAGATGACATGTGCTGACCTCATGTCAAAAAAATATAGACACGGAAACAAGATAAACATACAAGAAGGGGGAGAGAGTCACCTGTCTGAGTTCATCATAGTCAGGGTAGACATCATGAAAGCATTTCAGGATGTGCCCAGAGGGCCTCACGATGCCGCAAGAGTAGATTGGGTCAAAGAGCTCCATGGAGACCTTAGTGCATGGCACCACCTCCACGTCGACAGACACCACTGGCTTGTCTGCAAAACACACACACCCACACACACGCAAAGTCCAAAACATTCCACAGAGATCCGACTGTCGTGCAGTTGACGTCAATTCCCTCTGTTCGATGATGAAAGGCCTTCTGAGGGATGTTACATACCAAGAGGCACCCATTCTCCAGCCCGCATCTTTTTCACACTGGACACCACATTACGGTCTGTGAAGAAACACTGCACACACAGAGTGAGCGTTCAAATATAATTACACACATCTGCATTAAAGCAGTCAACCTTACACTGTGTGAGCCCAGTTTATTTCAGGACCAGACACATCAACTACACATCAATCACTGATAAAGACCCTGCTAAAGGCTTGTTTTCAGTTATTTAGTGTTTACTCATTACTATTGCTGATAATAGTTATACTTATAATCTTATTATAGTGGGTCCTACCAGGGCAAAACGTTCACTGTTGTAAGGGGAAAAGCTCCGGTCGAAGCTATAAGACTGAGCTGAAATCCTCCCCAGCATGGACCTAGAATGAAACACACGAATGAATAAATCTATAATAATATATGAATATATTCAATTACACTGTTTACCATTTCATGAGTAGCGTCAAAACGTCTTTGTCCTGTAGATAAGGGAACTTCTTAGAGGGAAGAGGACTAAAAGAAAAACTTTGCTCCATCGTTAGCAACCCCGCTGCCGTGTTTACTGCCTCTTGAGTTGTTGTAGTGAAGCGGGTCGGATCCCGAAATCACCCGGGTTAATGATTCGACTCGTACTGAATCAGGAGTCACGAGTGCTTTGCACATCAAGGCACACTGCCGATGACATCACCCCTGCGTGATGTTACAAAGATACACTCACATATTATTATATGAATATTAATATTGTTGTTGTTGTTGGTGGTGGTGGTGGTGGAGGTGACCTACAACACTGCCTCGAGTGCCTCAAGTGAACCGGATCACTTTAGTGAGTGCAACCCGAGTCCATAAAATGAGCCGAGTTTTCCACCACGCGTAGTGTTGCCCTGACAACGGACGCCGGAAACTCAAACATTCTAGTTAACAGCTAACGCTAAAAAGCTAGCAGCAGTGAGCGTTCACCGGGTAAAACTACTAGCAGCCACCAGAGAGCGACCTTGTCCCACTTTACAAACACACACCTGTTACCTGTGTTGTCAGGCCTTTCGTTTTGTCGCTAATCTTGATACTTTACTGTTTTAAAACAGCAACATCGTCTGTATTCTGAGCTTATTCCTTTTTCCATATATTTTGGATACTGAGATTTCATACAGGAAGTGGCAGGTGGGATTTCCTGTCAGTGTGTTTGAGGAAAACGTGCAAACAGGAAGTCACACGCGAGCTAAGAAAATGATTTTTCGACAGGGCACCGGTGATCAAGTAAGTAAACAGTGGAGGAACAAAGTCATTTCTCCCTTCATGTTTAATTAGTTATTAATATCGCTCCTCTTTTATAGTAGCTTTTAGGCCGTTAGCCTTCCTCTACAGGCCCTCTCATATCCCTCTCTTGTTCCACACGTCTTAAATTTAAATCTTTTTATTCTGGTGTATTAGTTTTAACAACTTACATATGTGAATGTGATGTAGTTAATAGTTTCACTGGTGCATTTAAAGCCCAGGTAGGGCTTATTCCTTAGATTCAGGGGGCGCTATGTCCCCTGCAGCATCTCAACAGTTAAAGATGATAGTCCTCAATATGCTGAGCCTGTGCTTGTTCCTGTGGCTTTTGTTTTTCCAAACAAGTACTTCCTCTTAACTCCCTACAGATCCCTACAAATATTTTTTATTATTACTGGCTCAAATGGTCATTTCATTCCCCTCATTCCCAACATACTTGGTTGGTCGAGGAGGTTGGATCTTTTTGATCCACATTCCAGTTTAGGACGTCCAGGCCCTGGTGTTTCCACAGGAGGGGTGTGGGCACACCCTGAAGTCAGGCTAACGTAAAAGCTTTTCTTCACCTCTGTAATATAGTTGCTTTTAGTCTCATAAAGGTTAATGCATTAAGAAATTAAAAATGTCAGATAAGGCACAACAGCTTTATTACTGTGATAAGAATCAGGATTTTTACAGTTTGGTAGGCAGCATCAGTTGCACTAACAACATTTTGCGATGAATAAATTATATTGGTAGACTACAACATGCTTGTCAAAGTAAACGTTTTATTTACATACTTTATGTTATTTCATCTCAGCTTATGAAATGTTCTAAAGCACTTGTTTTATTATTTCTGACTAATATAAAATATTTTGGTGTAAGACCGATAACCACAGTTTTCAACCACAAGTGACCACAAATCATGAACTGAGTAATACACTGAACTTTATTTAAACTTTATGTTGTAATTATAAAGATAGATATGAGATCATTTCCGATGTGTGTATAGTGGCCGGCCAAAACAAAACAAAACAAAAAAAAAACATGCGCATTGGTCCCCTAGGTGGAGCCAAATCCTAAAAATTAACTCTTGTAGAGGGGGACATGATCCCAAATTGATGTTTTGACATCTGGCAGCAAGGACATGACCTGACCTCTGCGAATTATGGTGTTTTTCTCACTGTCTGCTGATTTCTGTGTGGTAATAGCTCTCGATCCCTCCTCCATTAGATCCATCAGGATGAAAGCTGCATCTTGATGGACAGGAAGGCGAGGCAGGTGAGAGAAGATGTCAGAGCTGAGGAATGCTGGTAGGTGATTGCGCTCCGTGATTCTATCTTTCCATGACAGTTATAAAACTTTAACAGCCAAGAATTTACTTTTTTTCAAAAGCCATGTAGTATCCTGTAAATTTACTGACAACTGACGTCACCCATGACATCCAGAGAATATTAATTCATTCCTTTTTAAAATGTTCTCCATGGATGGTGTACGGAGGAAAGCGCTATTTCATACATAGCTACAGTTGTGACATAGACTCATTCATTTACTATTGTATTTTAGATGCTTAGATGCTTTTAAATGACAAGCTGCTTTATTGAGTGCTAGAGGCCACAGATGTTTATTATCCATACTCACCTGTGCGTAGGCAGAATGAACGTGTTGAGGGGCAGGGACGGTTTTTGCAAAGAAGTGAGATAATGGAAGGGAAGATAAAGAGACGGGAGAAAAGTCAAGGCCCAGTGCTCTCTGGTGATAAGTCAACCAGTTGAGAAGCCCTGTGGCAGCAGGGGTGTGACTCTGGTTGATAAGTGCCACTGAACCGATCATGTTTCCAGGCCAAGTGACATTATCTGAGCTGGTTTCTGTCAATACAGGCAGTTTCCTATTCCCAGATGTCACTCAAACAATTAAGGGGCTTAACGTGGCTCCAGTTTGCAACTTCCCCACCCTCAAATCTCTGGGAGGACCATTTTAAGCCATCTCAGCCTCTTCATGGGGTAAAGCCCTCTGTATAGATATATTGTTGCATAAAGCTGAGTCGTCTCTGAAATTCCTTAACTGTCTCGAAGCTTCAATTTGCTTTGAGAAAAAGTGCCTCTTTACTGCTACTCATTTACACATTTCCAAAGGTAATATTTTTTTTCCTAATTTGTGTGTTTCAGTTACAATCAGGAGAGTGACACAAAGGAAAAGTTTTACAAAGCCGAGGGAAATGTAAGCTCCTTTTGCATAGGATATTAGCAGCAAAGAGAGTTTAGTTAATATCATTTAATCTGCACCCTGCCCATGTGTTTGTATGGCATACTGTTATGGCATACTGTTGTGTATCAATGTGTTTCATGCCGGTAGTGACTAAATCCAAATACGTTGACCCTGTGGTTTATGGCTCACCATACAATGTGCACATTTGCTTTTACAGTCTTCTTTCAAGCACACTCTTATTTCCTCTTGTTTATTAATTCCTCCTTGTGCAGAATGATAGTGTATCTAAGATATTCTGGGAATCCTGGAGCTTTGCAGGGACATGCGGAGGAAACGGAATATGGAGGAGGGGGAGATGAGACAAGAGGGATAGACATGGAGGTGGAATGCACTGCGTTCCTTTACTATACTGTGCCTCTTTAACCAGGTCCTGTTAGCAACTTAACGTGAAGTGTATTGATGGATAGCATGTGCTGTCAAACAGTGATGGTTTTAGGGGGATCAGTGCTGATGGTCTTGCAGGATTAGTTTGAGACAATGAGTTTTCAATACTAAAAGGTCAGAGGTCAGAACAATTAAATGTAGTGGCTGATGCACAGATAATAGCTTCATTTTTGTAATGGCATTTTCTTTTTTTGTCAACCACAAATGTGTGTGTGTGTGTGTGTGTGTGTGTGTGTGTGTGTGTGTGTGTGTGTGGGTGTGCGTGTGCGTGTGTGTGTGTGTGTGTGTGTGTGCGCAGCTAATGTCTTGAATGAGTCTAAATATCTGTGCATGAGTGAAGTGGACCGTCCCTGTTTAATCCAGTATAGGACATAAATTGGTTTGTGATGTGTTAACTGCTCATATGTCAAAGGGTCACTGAGCTCCAAAGTGTTCCCGATGATGAGCAGCTTGAATGGAGAAAATGAGTCACACTGGACAAAAGCATCTTCTGATTCACACATGGAATATGCTTGGTCTCTGATGAAAGAGAAGAACCAATGAATGTCAGAATGCTCCAGTTTGTTTACATGAGACTATTAAAGTCCATTAAAGCACACGTGATGCATTCACATTTTATATCAGCCAGTCTTTCCAGTTTTTTGCTCAGGCTCCACGTCTGATGACTGATCTCATTCTTCTCTTACCTCTCTCTTGAAAATAGTTAAACAGCCCAAACACTCTCGACACTCCTGTTTGCATCAGTTCTGTTTTCGTCTCCATCGTAACCATCCTTTAACAGTCGCCTGAAATGGGACACAATATTAGATGTTCCGCAGGCATCCGGGAATGTAATCACATGTCTTTGCCAGCCTGTTATAGCCTCTGACTTTGGCCCCTGTGATAGTGACTGGTATCAGCATGCTCATGCTGTCCTGGTCTGCCCTGCACATGCTCATTAACATTACGCATGTGTTTTTATGCATATTGTATGCACTCATGCTACCTGTTGCCATTGAGACCACTGCTGTCCTTCAAAACAAACCACTGAGACCGAGGAGTGGGTGGCAAACAACTTGCTGAACTGAGAGTGGGAGACAGACATAGAGGGAGGAAGCCGAATAAAACTACCAGCCAGAGAATGTTTAGTACTGGCCTACAATAATACACAAAGCCAGTTAGAAAAACAAAAACAAACCTAATTTACCAGGATAAACAAAGAAACCGAACCGCTCTCAACGTCGGGATGTTTTTTCAATCTTTAATCCCTGTGGAGATCAGTGGATCGCTTGTGCGGTGGTTGTGTAAGCGAGAAAGGATAATCGGATGATAAATGCAGGAGAGGTGAGGAGCACCGCTGACGCTGACGCCCCCTGAGTTTCGCCGCTGGCCCCCTGAACTGCAGTCTCCTCCAAATAAAACAGAACTCTTCCTCAGGGCCAAACCTGCCTCCACTCTGTGTGAGAGATGTTTTTGGAGATACAAAGTGGTAAATGTGTTTATACTGTAAGAGTGTTTTGGATAGTCTTAGCATTTGTGATGCCATGACAACAGACTTTGTGAATGTATTATACCCCATTAGGAGAGATGACTACGTTAAGTTAATGGATGAGTGCTGGGATGGACAACAGATATTGAGCGAGGCTGTTAAAACTGCCACAACTGGGTCAATTCCCGTGGGGATATTTGGATGGATGGAGGGCTTCAGAGGTTCAATGGTGGGGGTTGGTGATGGTGGTGGGGTACCACCTGAGGCCACCTCTTGTCTTTTTGTTTCAAGAAAGAGAATGACATCATTGACAAGGGAGAGGATGTGTTGTTCTACAACACAACAATCTGTAAGGTTCCTTTTCTCTCTCTCCGCCCAGTGGAGACACACACATCTCAACACTGGACAGTTCCTGGACAGAAATCGCTTCCTTCACTGTCCAATGTTACATTTCCTCCCATTGGAAGTCAAAGAATCTCTATTTCCCCCAGATGTGTCTCGGTGAGTCTAATGTGTCTGTAGCAACAAAGTCTTGACAACAAATCTGTAGTACTTTAGCATGTACAGTATGTCTGTGCGTGTGTTTGTGTGTGTGTAGTGTCTTTATTTAATTTAAGAGACACCTTGAGGCACTGTAATATAATTACATGATCTTTGGTTCTTGAGATTCACTGTGTAATTATTATGGAATACAAGTCATTCAATATCAACAAAGATCTTCCTCAATTGATTTATAGTGTCTGTATTTACGTACAATATTAACAACATACATTCACTTTTGTTCCATTATAGTAATTATTTTTAGGTTCATAAATGCTTCCACGATCTGCTGAGCTTGCAAATGATAAATCTTATCAGGCGGAACTTAACATTTGCTGACAACTTTTAGCAACTCAGTTTCTCCAGTGACTGAATGACTCAGAACCTGTCAGTCCTCAGTCAGCAATAATCTGTCTGCAAGTCAGAGTGGTTTCACAATCAATGTGAGTCTAATGTGACAGACGGGAAGCAGGTGACTTTTACCTTTTAAGTCCTGCAACACACCCTGACTTATCACATGGGTAGATGGGTAGAAACAGTGAACACAGTGCTTTTTGTGTGTGTGTGCGTCATGACTGTCTCCTCTGCCCTTTAGTGACTTTCAGGAACTGACCCAACATCCGCTTTCTAGTTTAGTTTGAATTTGCTAACGTAAGCCTCATATGGATTTTCACATCCATAAAACCATGCTAAAAGCAGGTTCTTCATTTTACCTCCTTTGTCCTTGCTCGGCTGTGTTTTGTCTTGGAGATAATACAGGACAAAAGTAACTGCAGATCCCCAAACAGAAGTGGGAACTTTTCTCAACATTCAAGGGAATCTGATCCTGAAACTGACCTGCCTGCAAGGATTAGAGGCCTAGTATAGATGTAGTGTGTCTCATATTCCACACTCTGTGAAACTCTTTGTGCAAAAGTGTTTTGAGAGTCGCACTCAGCATTCAAATATATACAGCATCCACTGATTTGTCAAAAACAAGTTTGTTTCCAAGCTGCAGCTGCAGAAAAGACAGGACAAACAGTACGTTGAAATCCTGATCATCTCCCAAATGTCTGTGCTTCTCATCAACCAAGTTTTTTTTTCCACACACCTGCTGCTTTAGTAACTGCCACAAAACATCACCAAATATTGGTGATACACTCTATTCACGTGTGTGCTGCCGGTACACTCCTTCTTGTTTGCTGTCAGCAGCAGTCGTCCTACGTGTTCCTGGAATAGGAAATGCCCCTGTGAGATGGAGATGGATATGTGTCCACTCCTCCACGGTGTCGGGGGAGCAGACCTCCACCCTGACACAGTGCAGCTGGGAATCCCGGCCGCGCCGCATAGCATTATGGGAGGATTGTGATGCAATGGTTTTAAGAAAGAGAGGGATTGTTTCTCAAGATGACTGCGCCTGTTTGTTTGCTGGCCCACGCCATATTCCTGTCAGGTCCAGTCTCAAAGTCCTTTTTTCTGAAGATTCCACATTAAACATATTTAAAGTCTCTTTAGATAGAAAAAAACACACATGTTAGAAAGTGCACACAACTGTCCTTTTGTGTGTTTTTCTGCGTTACCCTGTAGTGCATACATTCTGAGGTCCTCTGGTGTATGTATAGGCTCTATTGTTACCATGTGTGTCCTCAGCCTCCACAGTTCAGTCTATTTTCGGGAACTGACCTCACAAACAGGAGCAATGCTGGTCTGATATCTGTTTCCCTTTTCTCTGCAGCTGCCTTGTCACACTTAAAACATCTGGAGGGCATGTGGAAGACTTAGTCATAGCAGGCTTGTTTGGGCCTACATGTGTATTCACTGTACACCCATACATGAGTCTTACGACACTCCACCTACACATTTTGTCAAATGTATTTTTCTAACAGAAATTTAAAGTGATTCACTCTTTGTCTTCAGTGATTAACTGAGGATGAATCACAAACACTCCCTCCTCTTGTGACATCCTCTCATGATTCAGGGGTCTGCTCCTGCTTACCCGAGGGTGCATACATGCTCTTGTGCATTTACTGAAAATGAGGCATTACAGACATACACTAATGTACGTGAATCATTGCCAGTAGCTGTGCAAAATAGGATTCTTTGCATGTTAGCACAACAGTCAGCCTTTCCTGGAAGAATAACAGCATGCACAGTAAAATGTTTAATAATGATGAGTCGGTGGTGACAGTAAAACACTGTAAACATAGAGCACCTTTAGAAGGTATAGCATTGCGTAAGTTGTTAAAGCCATAATTATAATGTTGTTAGAAAAGGGCACATGTTGCAGGGAACTGTCACATCTTTGCTCACACTCCTGACAGAAACTGTCTGAGAGCTTTTCATTTGCTCATATAAGTCAGAGATATTATTTTTGGATCTTACAAATGACCAATTCAACTTGTCTGAAAATTCTGTGAACTACTGTATAGGCTTTAAAGGACAGTTTCCAATTTAATGTCAGAAATGATTAATCAGTCAGTGGAGGACAAATCTGCACAACCCATTCTCTGTAAATGTTCTACGAGTACTACTATTTATGTTCAACACATTCAGCATACTTGACATTTTAGTTTGTTCAGTGTTCGCTTTTTTGCCTGAATGGATTTTCTGTCCCGGTCCTCCCTCCCTACCCTGTCTCGCACCCTGCTGTGTTGCAGTTATTGATTCAGCCTTCAGCTTATTGATCCATTTAACAGGTGGTCAATGCGACAGCTGTGTCTTTTGGCAACACCACGCCAGTCTTCTAAATACCTATTAAGGATTCTCATAAATAAGAAAAATGCAAGAAGCTAAAGAAATATGATATATACTTTGATAGATAATAGTTCAAAACTGCTAACAGTTCATGGATGGATCTTAGATTTTTATAATCTACTTTTCAGTTGACTGTTTATTATAAACAATACACAAATGAAAAGTAACTAAAGTCATGGTTTTGTTATGAAAAGATAGGTAATTATGTTTTAGAAAATCTCTGCCCTTACTGATTTGAAGTATATCCATGTCAGAGGGAGGAGGTGTTGCAGACCAAGCAGATGAGGAGAAACTCATTCAACAGGACTCAGGTGTGGCTGAAGCAGATAGAAAACATTCATAATATTTTGTACATACATAAACTATGAGCCAAAACCTCAGCCCCTGGGGCTTGTTAGAACATTTCTAGAAACTGGGAGGTCCTCCACAGGCTATCAAATTATTTCCTGGCTGACTGAGATGAAGTTATGCAACCGACGACCACTAGGTGGTGGACAGAAGGTCAGTAGTACTCGACCTCTGTGTCATCCACAAGTCGAGTTGAGCATGCAGGGGAAAACCACAGATAGAGGAAACTGCTATTGTTAGTGAGAGTGACAGTTGTAGAGAGAACACCATTAGGAGCATGGCTGAGTGCAAAGCTTGTCACATTCAGATTCCAGGGTGCAGTCTGATACGGAGAGGAAAGGCTTGGAGGGATAGCCAACCTGTGGGAGTCATGGTGCGAGGGAGGGACGGAGAGCAAGCACAGATTGGAGCAGGAGGCAGTGAAGCAGGGGACAGGGCCGAGGGTGGGGGGGCATGTTTGGGGGGAGTGGTTAGTCCTCACTGACTGTCTGTATATAGAGGAGGCAGAGTCAGAGCAGATCCTGTGAGAGAGGCAGTGAAGTGGTACACACTCACTCTACCTGTGATCGACTTCCTGAGCGAAACTGAAGAAAATAAAAAAGCTACTGTCGGATTACAAAACGCAGATTTCTCATTCAACACCAGGTAAACCGACTTTTTCTTTTCTTTGCCTCCGCACAGCGGCTGTCTGTTGTGCCCGGTTTGAAGCAGGTGCAAACTGTACTGTTACACTCATGTTACTTTGTAAAACTTCTCTCTGGATAAGAGACAACTTTCAAGCGGTTCGTTTTCACATGTTTCTCTTTTTCTTTCCCTCATTGTGTTTCTCTGCGTCACTTCTCCTCTTTATTGTGCCAAAGGTGCTGAACTTGACTTAGTCAAGTCTCAACGTTTGCAGCATATTTACCTTGTGGGTGTGGGATTATAGGACACTATATTCAAGGAACGCGATTAATAGGCTCATGAATGAATATGAGCTAAAAGGCTGCAGAGATTTTTTTTCTAGGAGGTTACTGAGTCCACTGAGTGTGTGGCTGTATCAACACCCGTAATCCCTTTACTCCCTTGTTGCGTTGTAGGCTTTGTTAAACACCTGTACAGTATCATAAATGTCCACTGGCTTGTAGTGGTGGATCTTATAAAAATAGACCTGGACTGATAAAAGTTAAGGAATATGCCAGGCAGAGGGGAATGAGGCTGAAAGGGCGTTTACACAAATAAACTTAGCCAAGATTCCTCAATCATCTGATGGCTGGTGGATTGATAGGTCAAGATTTAGCTGTGTGAAGCAAAGTGAAAGAATAAAGTTCTGTGAAAGAGTAAGCTCAAAGTTTTAAAAGGTCAAATTCTTCCAAATTACTATTAAACATAGTTTTCCTCCCATGCAGATAATTTAGCTTTTATTTGTTAAAATTTTGAATATTAGTGTGTAGCATTTCTACCTCACCCCAATAAAGGGGGCCATATGGAAACATTAGTGACACAAAATGCTAGTTTCATAAGATTAGATGAATCATAAGATGAAGATGAAGACATTAGTGAATAATTTATTGATATCAGTTGGTCAGAATCAAATGATGTTTCCCATTTACATAATTCTGCTGATGTGTCTGAAATATAGTTTGGGTTAGACCACCAGGCATTAGGGTCAACTCCTGTCTTTTACGCTGACAGTTTGACCTGAAGCGTTCAGCAGGTTGTTGAGCAGACTGGTGAGTGTTTTATTGCGCTGTAGCCATAACAAAACACTTGGGTAAGAAAGGAGACCTGCCCATCCCATGCTGCCCCATGCTGCCATATGCTTGTTTGTGCGTGTGTGTGTGCATGTGTGTGTATGTCTCAACTCAACTCAAGGTGCAGTCACGCAGAAAATAGCAAATATCCTGTGCAGACTGTCTATTGTACTCTGAGAGCTGATTGGATAATTAATGATGCTATTTATGTAAGCAGTGGGCCAACCCCATATCTTTGTCTTGTCCTACATTGATTCACCCATTCAGTAAACTGAGCGAGACACAATGTCACAAGCGACCATATGGATGATTGTTTGACCTTAGCAACAGTTGTCTCGCGCGCGCACACACACACACACACACACACACACACACACACACACACACACACACACACACACATCACACACACAAACACACACAAAATTACTCACACATTTGTGAATCAAATTCACCCTCTTGTAAAGGAACCAGAAATTGCAAATGTAAGGAGAAAATATTTTTAATAGCAAAGCACTGATGTTATTATGAAATATATATACATACAGTATACTCTCTGCAGTTTTTTCTAGTTTGTGAGACTAGTTTTCAGCACAAGTGTGACCGTAGTGTATCCTGTGCAGACTGTCTATTGTACTCTGAGAGCTGATTGGATAATTAATGATGCTATTTATGTAAGCAGTGGGCCAACCCCATATCTTTGTCTTGTCCTACATTGATTCACCCATTCAGTAAACTGAGCGAGACACAATGTCACAAGCGACCATATGGATGATTGTTTGACCTTAGCAACAGTTGTCTCGCGAACACACACACACACACACACACACACACACACACACACACACACACACACACACACACACACACAATTAAACCTCTTGTAAAGGAACCAGAAATTGCAAATGTAAGGAGAAAATATTTTTAATAGCAAAGCACTGATGTTGTTATGAAATATATATACATACAGTGTACTCTCTGCAGTTTTTTCTAGTTTGTGAGACTAGTTTGTGTAGTTAAGTGTGATCATAGTGTGATCTGTGTTAAAAAGACATGAACTGTATATGAATAGTTTCCCTCTGGCTTTCCCGCTGCTATGCCCCTACATGACAGTTAGATAAACTCTATTGTCTCTGTGATTTATTACGACCGAATGTAGACTGTCTCTGTTCACCCAGACAACTTCCTCCAATGTGACAGATTAGCTTTGACAGCAGGACATTACTATATTTCCGTGACTGTGATGTAATCCTTATCATAATAATGATCCCTCCCCATGGGTTGCTGTGCTGCTAGTTAATTAGTTAATATGGAAAGGAGAAGTGTGTGTGTGTGTGTGTATATATACACACACACACACACACACACACACACACATATATTTTATTTTAGTGCTGAGTGAAATAAAACATTAAAAAAATGATTCAAAAAATGTCCTGAGACATGACAAGTCCCCAGCAAGTACTTGTTTTCCATCACTGTACTTTCGTATTTAGCTGCTGTTTGTCTTGGCAACTTGAAAGGAAAAGTTGGATAAAGTTAGCAGATGATGTCTTAGGATCACATGGGTCTCTATTTTGACCATTTACTGCCAGCTTTGTTTAGAAAAATCTTTTAATTAACAAATACTTTTTAATTTCATCATGTCAGTATTCTTTATTTTAACAAACAGAATTAAATAGATTTAACCTATAACTCTTTTCTGTTTCCTCCTCAGATTTATCATGAAGCTCATCTTGACAGTGTCGGTGCTGCTCTTGGTGGTGGTGGAGACCTCTGCAGACAGAATCCTGTCCAGGAGGACAAGGAGGGATCTTGCCAGTCCTCTCCATGCTGGTGGCATCAGGGACCCATTTGGCTCGTACTGTCAGAGGAGAGGCGGCTGCTGTCCAGGCAGAGACGACCAGTGCACGGTGCCATACCTGGACACAATCTGCTACTGCGACCTGTTCTGCAACCGCACGGTGTCAGACTGCTGCCCTGACTTCTGGGGTCACTGTTTAGGAGTGGAGCCTCCTTTCATTAGTAAGTATGAACTTTTCACAGAGTTCAAATTTACCATGTTAATTTGTTGACATATTTATGTATTTTTGTAAATTGGTCAGTTATCTGGATTTTGTACACATATATATTACGTTGAGAGCTTACCTGAGAACACAGCAGGGAACAGTGGGTTTCTTATTAACCCAGACAGGGGGAGGGATGAAAGGATGAATGGAGGTCTGGAGAAAGAATGTGGGAAATGCAGAGGGAGGGAGAGACAGACAACGGGTGCAGGAAGGTGTTGGTGGTGGGGGTCAGTGCAGCTATGTGTTCCGTGGATAGCGCTTCGTTTATTGCAGCCCTCCAGTCACAGACTGCTGTATTCTGGACTAGACGAGTTAAATACAGAAAAAATGATGCCTTAAAATGTCACAACCACCCATTACATGAAATCACATATCTGACTGTCAGTTTAACAGTCCCCCACATATAAATTACCTCTCCATAAGCGTGTGTGTGTTGTCCCACTCTGCAGCTCAGCACTGAATGAGTTGTGATAGGCAGGGCGAGACAGCTGTGAGTTGGGGAAAAGGGTTTCAGGGTCATAAATCACACTATCAGCTCATGGCCTCGCACCAGAGGTGAGGAAACACACTCGCACTGTAAAGTTCCAGCCAGCTCTTGCAGTAAATTCCATATGAAATCCATGCTGACAGCACCCTCCACTGTAAATCACCTAGGAGATAAACCCCAATGTGAGCCTTTCATCAACCCAGTATCAGTTTTTATTATCTGTCAGCAAGCAGGGGTTCAAACTTCAACTGAAGTTGTACAAATTCTTTCAAAATTAACTCCCGTGCTGGGTCACTCTTAGATAATTTCCACGGTTCATGACAAAGCAGAGTGCTCTTCACCGCAATACTGAAGCTCACGAATGGCGCCACATTTTTTGGTGCCTCATTAAGACTGTGGCCCTTTTTACTCAATCTCAAAGGAGGTGGCGAGGTTCGAGCGTAAGCCGGTTAAAGCATGGGGTCTGGGAAGCCCGGAAAGAAGCTAAGACCACATTCCTACACTGGATTACTGCAGCTCACAGCTCGTGGGACCTCACATATACCGTGTGCGCACTCGAACACAAACCCACACCCACTGCACACAAACACACACTCGATAAGTCGCTGTTAACATGTTAAATGGAGGAGATAAGTGAAGGTATATGACCTTTGCGTTTAAGTGTGAGTGCTGTTTATGTAGGTCTGCTTCTGTGTCTCGGCTGTGCGTGTGCTTTTTGTGAGGTTCGTCTCATGAAACCCATACATGCTCCTCTTTGTCTCCTCTCAGGCATCTGCGAGAGAAATGGAAACAGGTTCTTTACAGGGCAAACATACAAAGAAAACTGCAATTTATGGTACGTAAACCCCTTTTTTCTTCTGTCACTTCCCCTCTTCATTCACTGAAATCCTTTGCTGTGACTCAAACGTCCCGTTAAGTAGCTCAGAGTTGAAACAACATGTTCCCCCTCACCCTTTGACTGTTTAAACCACATGTGCCCTCCATCCACTTGTTCTAACGCCCACCATGAGCGATTAGTTTCCCACTGAGTGAATTATTCAAGCACCAGCTGCCATGTTTTTATGAAAGCACCATTGCAACAAATGAAAAATAGCTGAAATGTATTGCATCGCGTTTCTCAAGATTCCCAGCTGAGGCACAGGGCTTGTTATTCTTAAGACCTACAGGATGTGCGCTTGAATTTCAAATCAGGTTGTGTGGGTTTGCACAATACATGTAGGTGCACAGCATGTGTTTGTAATAACAAAACAGCCTGGGACTTTATCAAGAAACATCCAGTTGTTATAACAATGTTTTTGGCAAAAATCAAAATGTACTTACATGATCTTTCCACGCACGCACGCGCACACACACACGCGCACACACACAGATACACACACACGTGTTTGACTCCTTGAACAAATCTCCTTGATAAGATCACATTATTTTTCTCACTTCAAGGATTTTGATATTTTCCAAACAACAGTTTGTTTTATGAAGTTAAGAGGTCCTGACAACAGTATTTCGGATTCGTGCTTGGTGACGGTGGACTGACTTTTATCTCCAGAGCAACAGAGTCTGTAGCCGTTGTCGTTTTTCTGAATGGCCTGCTGACATGGAGACACATATCAGTCCTTGGGAAACTTGAGGGAGGAGAGGGAGCAGGGTTATGTGAGTGGAGGCAGACAGAGGGAAAACTAAATTCCTCACCTGTCCTCCACTGTGGTTTCTCACATCGGTGTCATTCGATGTTCTTGACTGACCCCATATGCGTAAACTCTCGTGAACATGCACACATAAATGTTGATTTAACATAGATTTAGACGACAGCAGTATATTTAGATCAATGCAGAATGAACTCTGTGAGGCTATTTGCCATGTTATGCCCAAGTCAAACCAAGCTGACCCCACTGATCTCCACTTCATCCACTTTAACCCTCCTTGCTCTTTTATCGCCAGTAGCTGATCTGTCAGTCTGATAGGCCTGAGGTCTGATTCTTATCATGGTAACACATTTGGGTTTGACCTATAGGGTGCGATAGGTGTCTAGATAGATGACCTGCGATGCAGGTTGATAAATGGCTGACATTAATTCTCGCGGCAAGACTTGCAGGGGCTGAGCATATACACTGGTTGCATGGTTAGAAATAGCTTCCAGTGTTCCTGGTCATCTAAAAACTGCATTTATGTGCTAACTCCCCCTTTCGCCGCCGAACAAAAGAGCGTTACGTGCATACGCTCTCACGCATGCTTGTTAAAGCAATACACATGGACGCTTGAAAAATTGCGCCACAACTCTGGCACACAGGGACAAACACTCCCTTTTCCTGCACCCCCTCTCTTCACTTATTAATTTCCCAGATGCTCGGCATCCCGACTGGCTGGAAGTGGGAGGATGGAGCTTCCGCTTTTGGGTGGACGGACAGCTTCCTATTTTCCCTCCAACCTCTCATGAGCACACTCTTATCTCACTCTTATCACACTCCTACATGTCCTCACTGATTTTAACCAAATTGCTAGCAAATAGTCTGTCACTCAAGCACAATCAATTACTGTATATGCTTTGGCGTTGGCGTCGCAAGCAGTGGAAACTTTATTTGGTGTATAACTTGTGTGTATAACCTGTGCAGTGTTAATTGGATCTCCAGCTGAGACTCGCTGGAATCCCGATAACGCTTTATCTCCTCCAAGTGATCTGAAACGCGGCCTGTCCTGCTCGCTCCAGCGCTCTCGCACAGAAGCAGCCACCTCAGCTCTGATGTGACAGCAGATTTGTCCTGTCGTATTTTACTGCACTTCACTTTGGACAATAGACAAACACGAGAGTAGACAGGTTGTTTTTTTTTCATGCTGCTGAACTGTTTCTCGGGTGGTGTCACAGGAGTGTGACAAGGAATGTAAATCATGGCCTCTCACTGTTACCATTTATATTTAATTCCCCTTCTTTCTGTTCATTAGTTCTGTCCGTGTGTGTGTGTGTGTGTGTGTGTATGCAGGTGTGTCTGACTATTAGTGCTGCAGGAATTTATTGCAGTGCTGACCCACTGGCACTGAGCTGCATGTCTGTTTGACTTCTGAAAGGACAGAGATGCCAAAGATCACTCTGCCTCCTTCCTCTAATCAAAGCCATCACACAGTCCTCTGTGGGACACTTGGCACATAGTCACAGGTCTGAACTTTGCTAGAATGCACGTGTGTATATTTGTGTTAAGGTGTGTACTTGAATACTGTACACACTAGCAGATGTGTCTCGGACGTCCAGCAGGGAGGTGTACAGATTAAAAAGTGATGCACACTCAATACAATTCAGTGTGAGTAAAGGGGAATTGGGGTGTTTGAGTGTGTGTGTTGGGATGTGTGTCTGTTTCTTTAATGATCCACCTGGGAAGGTTCCTTATTCTGTAAACATAATTTCAAAGATACAGTAGAATTCTACAGATGCCAGTCTGTACACGTCTGTGTACGGAAACAGCCCCCAGTGTTTTTCTCTCTCGAAATCAGGCTGCACGCTGAGCATCCCCAAAGTAAACGTCTGAAAATGATCATGAATGACCTGCTCTTTCTGTCTTCTCTGTCGTCTCCGTGAATTCTTCATTCACCCCCGACTAAAAATGGATCTGCATTTTGCAGCCATAAAAGGCTGAATGTTTCCTTTAACCTTTACTGAAATACTTCGTTCACTCCAGCTCTTATTTGGGAATTCCACTGAACCTCTGCATATTTGTCTGAGATGGTTTGCCTCTTATAGCCTTTGACGTCACCGACTTTAGCACAAACGTGGAGACTGAAGCTACTGTATTTTCATGTGATTACATTGCCTATGGGTTTCAGTGTTGTCATTCCGCTGTCTCTACCCTTTGTCTCTCCTCTGCAGTACTTGTGGTGCTTCAGGACAATGGGAATGTGAGAAAAACTCCTGTCGTACGGAAACAGCCCCCAGTGTTTTTCTCTCTCAAAATCAGGCTGCACGCTGAGCATCCCCAAAGTAAACGTCTGAAAATGATCATGAATGACCTGCTCTTTCTGTCTTCTCTGTCGTCTCCGTGAATTCTTCATTCACCCCCGACTAAAAATGGATCTGCATTTTGCAGCCATAAAAGGCTGAATGTTTCCTTTAACCTTAACTGAAATTCTTCGTTCAGTCCAGCTCTTATTTGGGAATTCCACTGAACCTCTGCATATTTGGACGAGATGGTTTGCCTCTTATAGCCTTTGACGTCACCGACTTTAGCACAAACGTGGAAACTGAAGCTACTGTATTTTCATGTGATTACATTGCCTATGCGTTTCAGTGTTGTCATTCCGCTGTCTCTACCCTTTGTCTCTCCTCTGCAGTACTTGTGGGGCTTCAGGACAATGGGAATGTGAGAAAAACTCCTGTCTGATTGAGCGCGACATGATTCATGCCGTAAACAGAGGAAACTATGGGTAAAAACCAACATTAGCCCACATGAACACACACACACACACACATATATATATATATATATATATATATATATATATAAGTAATGTCCTGTTTACACACATTTTGTTTTCACTATATTTATAGGTGGAAGGCAGCTAACTACAGTCAGTTCTATGGCATGACTCTGGATGAGGGGCTCCGCTACCGCCTGGGCACCCAGAGACCCTCCAGGACTATAATGAACATGAATGAGATGCAGGTACAGGACAGTCTTCCTCCTTAAAATGGAATCCATTTTTAGAAGCAGTGGTTGTGGTGGTGGGGTTATAAGACCTAACTGATCAAACAAATTCCTGAAGTCACGGAAAAACAGACAGACACGTGTGTGTGTCTGTTGGTGGAGGAGGGCAGGAAGTGACAGGTGACAATGCGAAAAAAAGTCACTTGTTACAGTTGTGATAATTTATACTTCCTCAGAGTTTGAGATTTTGTGATATGAAGATCTATTACAACAATGGAGTGCTATCAAAACACTTTTCAGTTAATTATAGTGGCTTGCTGGTATGTGATGGCGTTTCTGTCTGGAACCTCGGCCTACTCTGATCCACTCAGCCTTTGTTTACATTCTACCCAGACACATTACATAAGACGGAACCAAAACATCAGGCAGAGAAGATGGAGGGGATGATGGCCTACGGGAGAATAAAGAGCAGCCTCCTCTTCAGTCTGCACCTCCCCACCACTGCTCCACATCCATTCCTCCATCCATCCATCCATCCTCCCTTCCCCCCTTTACTTCTCCTAGCATTCCACAACTTCTCCCACCTGAAAAACCTCAGATCTCCTGCTCCTTCTTTTCACTCTATGCGTGCCCCTACCTGTGCCAGGAACCAGATCAGAGCTTTGTAGCTCATTCATAAATCTCCCTCTTGCTCCTTTCCTGTGTGTCTGCAGAACCCTGGTGAGGGGATGGAAAAACAGAAACTTAATTTGTCACCCACCACATTTGTCACACACACACACACACACACAGAGGAGCTAATTCTTGCAGCTGTTCCTCTTTTAGCACACCTTTGGGTGAACTGCTTCAGGTGTTTTTGGACTTTGACCTTCCACAGCTACAACTTTCTGACCTGCGTTCCATTCCTTAAGTTATGTATCAGGTGGCCATCTGTTCTTTAAATACCTGACCAGTCAATGGGAGGAATGCAGTGCAGGCAGCCAGGCTCTTTGTGAGCGAGAGGAAAATTAATTTTTACAGCTGCTCGGTTACCCCACATTACTGGGAGGTTAGGAAATCATCCAGCCTTGAGTAGAGACGCATACATTGAGCATGTTTGGCATCCGGGACACACCTGGGAGTGAATGTGCTCTACCAGGAAAATATTTGCACTCAGTCACAATTGTATCGTCCTAATTAGAATTTCCCATCATGGTGACGTTAAAATCCTGAATAGAGAAGCATGGCCTCCATATCCCGGGAGTTCATTAGGTTTAAATGAGGCATACAATTACAAATGGCCTCATGGTTGACACTGAGCCAAATATTCCGAACTGTGAATAAAATCCCTTGGCAGCCTTATATAACATGTTGTGATCCGGAATTGTCATACAAAATATTTTAATTGCAGGCATCAGTTTGTGCTCTGTTGTGGACAAACAGTTTCTCTGGAGTGCCAGACATCACACTCAAATAAGGCCCAGCGGTGCGGCTTTACGTCTGCGGCAGGAACTGGAGTTCTCTCTGTTTTCCTTCAAATTCCTCTCTGACATGTTGGCCTGTCAATTATGATAATAATTGTTTTTCCTAAAAGATAATCATGTTTTTGTAAGGGTAGTCCTGTGGGAGCGTAACAGCGATTAAGCTCTTGGACAATTTTTGGTGATTGTGTAAGTAATGTATAACCAGAGTCTTTACTTTTTTCACTGTCTTTCCATCAGATGAACATGGACCCCCAGAGTGACAGTCTGCCACTGTACTTCAACTCAGTGGAAAAGTGGCCTGGGAAGATTCATGAACCACTGGATCAGGGCAACTGTGCTGCGTCCTGGGCTTTTTCAACAGCAGGTATGTCGCAAAGCGAAAAGGCCATTGAAAAACGCATTGAGAATTTTTGTTTATCTATGTGGGCATGACAGTGTTATCCGTGGTCAGATTTTTTTCCAGTCCATAAAGAGGAAAGAATTCATGGGTGTGTACTGCATGTGCCTCCTGATTAATAATTGACATCTTACACAGTTATGTGTCCAGAAGAAATGTATTTAAAAACAGTCAATACAACGTCATCATGTGAAAGTCATTTGGCCTGAAAGACATTGTATTCTTGTCGCTCCCTTCCAGCTGTGGCCTCGGACAGAATTTCCATCCAGTCAATGGGTCACATGACCCCTCAGCTCTCACCCCAAAATCTTATTTCCTGTGACACACGGAACCAGGGAGGGTGCGCTGGGGGGCGTATCGATGGAGCCTGGTGGTACCTCAGACGCAGAGGGTAAGCACTTTCACTTGTCAACAAACAGCAAGCCAGTAAACAATCTTTATTATATGCAAATAAGTTGTGGTTGTCTTGAATGTCCTCGCAGAGTCGTGACAGAAGACTGTTACCCATACCGACCCCCTCAGCAAACCCCAGCGGAAGCGAGCCGGTGTATGATGCAAAGCCGCTCCGTTGGCCGAGGGAAGAGGCAGGCCACTCAGCGCTGCCCCAACACAGGCAACTACCACAACGACATTTACCAGTCCACGCCGCCCTATAGGCTCTCAACCAGTGTAAGCACTGCACAGATACACAGTGATGCACTTAATCACTGATATCCTCTCACACATATACATACATACATATATATACTGTAATATATACTGTATATACACCAATCCTACATCAGTTCAACCTCTTAACCTGCTGTCAAATCTCCTGTAAACACACAGGTCAAATGAATATAACTGTACAACCTCCTGGAGCTACAGTCAGGCATAATCTCTCTCACATGTTTTTATTGCCCACTTTCTTCATGCATACTTGACTCCTCTGAGAATGAACATGGGAACGTACAGGATTAAATGCTCGACAGCGCTCTCCACTGAAGCTAGGCAGTTACATTTTTACCTGTTTGGTCCAGGCAGTTAAAACATATTGGATAAACAGGGCAGTGAGTGAATGATGCGATCTGTCAAGTCACTGAAACAGTTTCCAGAGGCCACGTCTGTCTGCAGCCGCTGCTTGTGCACCTTGATTCAAAGCCAACCACTGAGGTGCAGCCAACATGTGGTGTTGCCAGCCAGTATCCATCAGTGTTAAATGACAGCTAATGCCTCTCAAAATCATTACGGCCTGTTGTTTCTGTCTGCTGATGGCCTGTGAAGTCAATAAGCCAGGCATTAAGGCCCAAGTGCCCTGCTGGACTCGATCTTGTTATCTAACTCTTAACATCCAGGGGTTTGTTTTCATCCTCCTCCATTTCACCGACATGTAATGATCTTTGTGTCTGTCGCTCCCTGCTCTGCCTATAAATGGTTCCCTCTGTCTTCTCTCACAGGAAAAGGAGATCATGAAGGAGATCATGGATAATGGTCCTGTGCAAGGTAAGACGATGCCTTTTTGTGTGTGTTCGGCATAAATATTCTAGTAAATCTTGTTTGTGATGTCAACATTTGCCCCGTGAGAGTTACGCAGTTCCTGAGGGACACACAAATCCAGATACGTGCATCCTGAAGCCACGTGAGGATGATGTCACGCTTGACCTTTTCGCCCTGATGGGTTTGTCCAGGGTTTCAACTCTCACCTCAGTCCCCCTGGTCAAAAATGATGGGCCTTTATGTCAGTGTGGTTGAACTGGCCTCTTTAGCAGCCCGCCTCTCTGTCTGGTGCCCATCTGGCCCATTGTCAAGTACACTTAAATAGAGGAGTCACGTCAAGGCGTGTGTGTGTCAGTGTGTGTTTGTGCACACACGTGTGTGTGCCAGCCTCTTATTGTATTGTTTAACAGTCCAGGAAGACATTCTGGCTTCACACCAGTTTCCTCTCTGCCTTTGAGTTTGTCTCCAACACAAAGGCTTATAGGACAAAGGCATATAGGTGTGGGTGCCCATGTGTGTATGCATGCATTTATTTACTTATGTATTGTATGTATGTATTTACTTATGTATTGTGAGAGTCTGAGAAGAGAGGAGGTCCACGTAATATTCTTCACCAGAAAACACTGGAGTTAGAGCAGGACGATCTCCAAAAGAGAGAATTTCTTATCTTTACATCCGGAAAGTTATTTTCTATTAGGCTGGAAAAGAAAAGTCACATGGAATTCAGCTGTGGAGCTCACAATAACACACATACACACATACAGTACAAACACACACACACGCCTGTGTGTGTAAGTTATATCCACCCACTAATTCTCCCTGCCTGTTTGTTCTTGCAGCGATTATGGAGGTCCATGAGGACTTCTTTGTCTATAAGAGTGGGATCTACAAACACACTGACGTCAGCTTTACCAAACCACCACAATACCGCAAACATGGAACACACTCTGTCAGGATCATTGGGTAAGTTGCAAAATACAGTATCAGTGTGAGACACCCTGCCTCTCGCTCAGTGTCAGCTGGGATTTGTTCCAGCTCCGCCCGTGACCCTCTGAAGGATCAGTGTTAGAAAATGAATGAATGAATGAATGAAAAGTGTGAGACATTTATTTGTCCACCCTGTTTTGTTAACCCATGGTGTGTTAGTCAAGGCGTGGCCCATGGTAGAAGTTCTCCTCTTTGCACAAACCTGATTAGACTCAACATAAACACACTGGGGCTTTGGATTGTGCTGCAATTTTATGGTTTTTGTGTTTGATGATGAAAGATTTTGTTCCGAGTTATCGACAGGAAAACCACTCACTGTGTTACACAAACTTTACACTCCGGGCAATAAACACTTGCTGCCTCAACCCCTCCCTGTCAGAGATGTTTCACGTGTCTGGTTTCACTGCTGCTACGTGCTCAACAGATGCCATTTCATCGGAAAAAAAGTGTTTATCAAGGATGAATCAAGTTTTAATTAAGCAGCTGCTGCTATTAGTGTTGATTCAAAGCTTCACTTGCTCATGTGTTTGCACAATAGTGCCAAGAGTGTGTGTGTGTGTGTGTGTGTGTAGATAAGCCTGCCTCCAAGTCTATTGCTCTTATAGACACACCTTGGCTCCATTCCTCTGTCTGGCCCAGTCTTCTTTATCTAGTAACTACAGCAACCACAAATATGCAGGCGGGCAGACAGCGGCGGCGGCTGACACACCTGGATTACCTGCCCCCATCCACTGTGTCTCACAACCACCCGCCCTGTCTCCATCACTTTCCTGCTGCCTCTCGACGTGCTCTGTCTCCATCTCCTTATTCATCCCTGGCTTATTACTGACCTTCTCTGTTATTCTCTCCGCAACATCCAACCCAAACCCTTGCGTTTTCATTTCGCCTGAAGCGTAGTTGTTTGCTGATGTTTTAATGTGTTGTCTGCGGGGCAGTGGGAGGCCAGAGGTTCTGACCTGTAAAAAGTCATAAATATCCCTTTAATGTGACAGGAATATATGACAGGTCTCGCCTCCATTCGTCATCCAGCTGCTTTTGAGATGTGTATGTCGGGACAATGACACGTTGCCAGTCAGTACTTTCATTTTCCAAATGAGCAACATGTGCACTCCCTCATATTGGGCCTATTATGGCAGCTAAGGAATGTGTTTGTGAACACTTGACTGTACCTCTGTATATCAGAGTCTGAGCTTGTCTCGGACCTGAACAAAGAAAAGTATCTGAAGTGACAAAAAAAAACTCCAGACAGGGGAGTACAGCACTATGATAAAAGGAGTCTCTTTGGTTTTATCTGATTGGCCACAGATGAAGACATTACACAGCCTTTTTATGAGGAGTCCTCAGCATTGTCTTACTCTTTTTTTGTGTGTGTGTTTACATGTATATTTTATAGCATTTTATTTGTCATGCATAGACATGTGTGTATGTGTGTGACAGTCAATCCTTCATCCTCTAACCTGCACTTACCTGGTTTAAATCACATACCTGCTTTGAGATGTTTGGTTGGAAAACTGTCTCCATGTACCTGCTTTGTGGACTGTAATTACATCTCACCCTGACTTTGTCAACAAACTGTGGATGTGTGAAGGATGTGAGGTGATGGTGAGGTGGAGGATACCTAGCTTCCTTGAGGGCCTCTTGTTTTTTTGACCTCTACTTACACTGAGGTTCTTCACCTCTCGCTGTGTGAGTGACATGGACGGACCCACAACACAGATTTGGTGGCAGATGCAGGGAAGAGGGGAGGCAGTGAACACAATGTTTTGACTCCAACCTGCCAGCCGCAAGCATCAGTGTGTTTACATAGTCCAAATCCCATAGCGATGTGTTCCTTTAAGCCCAGAGCCTGGGAAAGTTTGTGGAAAGAGTATAGAAGTCCACTGTGGTGGAAAGGTCTTTGTCTGGGCTGCTGATCCTGACTGCACTGGACAGAGGAAGGGGATCAGTCCTCCGGAGAAGAGGTCAGGGGTGGGCCGAGGGGCGTTGGTGAAGGGTGGGGCACATGGGGTCAGTGGTATGCCCATCATTGTCCCCGACTGAGCAAGTGAGCTGATTGGAGGCCAGATTAGAGATCGGCAGTGGTCCGACTCTTGTGCTGCATATGGATTCGCCGCACACACACACATACACAGTGGAGAATGTCAGATTGTAGTTGGTACCTGACATTAAACAGCTATTTTTATTGTGTCTGCTTGTGGTCCATGTGACATCTGAATAAGTCTAATAAAGTCACTTGCTGATAGAAGGTTGGCACAATATGCCGGTGTTGTAGTGGCAAGCTACTGAGTTGGCAGAGCCTGAGACCAGACACTCTTATGTCCCAGCATTCCTTTCCTTCATAAAAGATAACAAGCGATTATGCACTGGATCTCTCTTGGGAAACCAAAGGACCAGAGTGCAAAAACAAGATGGGAATGGGCTTTTGGAGAACGTTTTGTTCCTGATGTGCAGAAACTGTGGACGTCTATTGTCGTTGGCAGCTGCTAAGCTAAGACGAAAGTGCAAGGCATGATGGGAATTTCTTGACCTGAAGGGTTAAGATAAGGTTTTAAGTTCAGATTCCTGCCTGTATATTTGTGGGCTTTTCATCATTGGCTGTGTTGTCTACTATCCATGTATTGATGGGGCAGAGAGGGTGTTCACTTCCTCACAAACTTCACCCTACTTCCTGTGCCATGCATAGAATAGAAATAGAAATAGCAAAGAGAATGGGTAATTCCATCTTCTTTGGTTTGTACAGACGTAGGAGTGCAGCTCGGCGGTGTCCAGCCATAAATCTACTCTGTTTTCAGGATGTTGTCAACAAGATGAAACGTCGTGTTTCTTTTCCCACTTGAACACTTAACGCCAAGCACGTCCAAGTGATCACATTCCTGAAATGCTTTCATCAGGATGCATGTTTGTTGGAATGCAGTTCATACTTGATGTCTCTGTTGTTTCACTCTGATGCACGTTGAGTAACCATCTCTCTGCTTTGTCCACCAGGTGGGGAGAGGAGAGAAACTTTGATGGTACATCAAGGAAATATTGGGTAAGCCCGTACATCTCTCTTGAACTTACCACGCTAATCAGTATTTAAAAATGGTTTCTGGTTTTCTTTATGTATTAAAGTAAATTTGACTGTATTTTAAAATCTGCGCCTCAGATTGCTGCCAACTCCTGGGGAAAGAACTGGGGAGAGAGCGGCTACTTCCGCATTGCCCGCGGAGAGAATGAGTGTGAGATTGAAGCATTTGTGATCGGAGTGTGGGGCAGGATTACAATGGAGGACATGCACAGCCATCATCACCACCATCGTCGCCGACACATTTAGAGAGACAGCAGATGTTGTTTTTATCCCACCTATATACAGATGTTGTCCCAAAGGAGAGCTACATTAAGAGCCTGAGTACTTCCCCTTGTCCACCACGCTGGCTGGGACCACAACAAAATAAACCCCAGGGGCCCTGAACCTTCTCCTTTTTCACCTTACTTTACTCTGGGGAATAATACATCTCCTCTTCTCCTCCATCTTTACCCCTTTTAAAACAGAGCAACCTTTCTCGTTCCTCCTGTAACTCAAGGTTGATGGCACCAAAAACAAAGAAAAACTTAATTCTTTTATGCTGCCTTGCAATGAAACACCTCAGGTAGAGATTGTTCCAAAGACTTCCCACAATCCTCAGTAATGCCTGGTGAAACATATTCATGTCGCGTTAACTGGTGACACAACAAGAAGCAAAATCTGATCTTTTTATGCTTTTTAAGTGTCAACACAAATCTTAAGATTCCAAATCTATAATCCAGATGGTCCTGGTTACAGAGCCACATTATTAAACACCCGACCCGTTCAGAGAGAATCACCCACTGCTTAACCTCGTAACCTGATAAAATATCACAGATCATCTTACAGACATTCACCTGCCAGCTAAACATTAACTTGCTTTGTCTTATTCCCTCTATACACTGGTATAGAGTTAATAGCTGCTGGCTGTAAAGTCTCTCACACATTCCAGGAAAAACATAGGACACATGAGGTTATTTGTGATAAAAAAAAAAACTAAAAAACTAAAAATAATAACTAATAATGAGAGAAGCATAATCCTGACCGTTGTCATATGTTTATATAGACGAGGACACTGTCAGTAGATAAGACATATTTTCCCGAATTGCCCAAAAGATAGATGAAATTTTTCACCACTAACAATGAAAAAAACATAAAGAGAAGCCACAGGGTTAAAAAGATAAACAAGAAGTTATGACCACTGCAAGAAGATGGTGTTTGTGTATTGTCGTCTTAAATTTTCCTTGTTCTGTGTACACTGTTACAATTGCGATCTAAAGTTTTATGTTTTGTTGCAGTCATATTTTGAAGTTTTATTTTACTACTTGTTTGAAAATATACTTTTTGTAGTAACTGTCATACCACTCATCACTTGGCTTTTCTGGTTCTGCATAGCTGTAACGGCTTGATCACAGCGAGGAGGATTGGGGGGTGGGGGTACTGCTGCTAAACCCACTCTATCCTTACAGTATTTGTCTTCACGTTGATGTATTTCACATGTAATGAACATAAAGCTACTTCTTGCTAATGCTGAACAAACAGTTCAAGTCACGCAGATTAGGTGTTTTTGCATGTTTGTGTTCTCGTTTTAATTTATATTTTTTTTGTGTTCTGCTGGAATTGCAACATGTTCCAACTAATCAGGCCTGTTTTTCTTCTGTGTCTCGGCACATTGTGATGTCTCTTTATCAGCTGACTGAGGGAGTTTCAGATCTTTTTCAATCAAAGCTTTGCTTAAAAGGAAACCATGGTAGGCTATATTATTACCCCTTTCCTTAAATTACATCTGTGTGTGCTTCAAGTTCAAAAGGCCTCTCTATTTCACTATCATCGTGTCTTGTGATCTCTAGGGTCTTCGTGTCTTCTCTTTCAGGCGTATAGGTAGATATACAGTACTTTAAAGCAGAGAGAAAAGAGTCTGGATAGACACACAACGTGCAATGCTGTGGACGGACTGAAGGTGGATAAGCAGTCGTTGCATATTTCTCATGTGATGTAATGGATTTCCTTTTAGTTTGAAATATTCATGAACATGAGATACACAACAGGTTTACACTTAATGACAATAAACAAAAAGCAATGTGAAACAGACCTTCCCAGCCTGAGGAGATGGTTCTTCAAAAATATATGGTTTCACCTGCTAGTTGCTTGTTTAGTTACAAGGCGTTCAAGATTGTTGATGACCTTTCTGCTCAAGAGCAGCATCAGTGTGAGATGACACTGATGCTGTTAATTTGTGGGTGACATCAGGTCCATGTTCCCTTAATGCACCTTAGGACCAGAATGATGCTTCATCTATTTTAACTGTTGCAAAAAACTAACAAGTGAATTGCTTCATGCAGAGGAAGCTAGTGAAGTCTGACTGAAGCTGGAATCATATCATTTCCATTGTGCAACTTTGAGACATCTTGTTTTCAGTGTTTGATAAACTTTGCTTTCATTATTTTCAATCATCAGGGTCATTGCTTGCTTGGACCTAAATGCTATTAATGATGATTAATAACCTATGTATAAAAAAAACAACTCCAGGCATTTTCAAGAAACAGTTCTCGAACAACATATGCGCCTCAGTACGTAGAACTATTTCAACATAAAGGATCCGATGGGACCAGTTACACATGTATTTTTTCATTTTCCCATTTTATAATATTTATTCCATAGAAACTCTCCACATGCACAACGTCTCCTCTATGGTGTCCCAAGAGATGCGTCGGCCATCCACTCACAAGTTGTGTATTTTATGGAAACTGAACCACTTAGTCACCGATGTGTCGACATTATTTATGACAAGATGTGTAAGTTATATACTTTTATTCTACTTTGTTTGCCTGTGCAATTGTTTTCCTGTCTCTTGTATTGTGTGCGCTAAATGCAGTACCACATTAGTGTTCACTTGTGCGGCACAGTAAAGTCTTTTCAAAATAGCCTGTGTTGTGTCTTGCATTGAAAGAGGGTGAGATGTCTGTTGTAGGGAGATCAGACGGAAGGAGAGAGTGTGATTTATTTATTTATTTTTATTTTTTTAAAGGGAGGTCTCAGATCACTGAGCCACAATGGCCGAGAGTGGTTGCAGGGTGTTGAGGGAGAAACTGTCGTGGACATGGCCTTGTTGGATGAGGACAGTTTTTCTAAGGATCTGCTGTGTCAGCGTAATCTTCAGTTTCAGCAATTGGTCAGGCATGAAACGCGCCACGAAAACACAACGCTGTTTGTATGGAATAATTGAATTCCTTAAAAAAGAATCCACGGTCTACTTCTTTGCCGTTAATCATTTGGTGACCTGTGTGTGTGTTTTGCATGTCTGCCTCTATAAGGTCCCCATCTGCCTCAGAGAGGGTCAGTGTCACAACCTGGACAGTTAACCCCCTCCTGTTTGAAGAAAGAGAAATTGCAGGTTTTTAAATGAGCTATATGAGCCACATATATCAACAGAGTCTGTCAGTGAAAACTATGAAAACTACCAGGTGTTGTCACTGACAGCTGGTCCAGCAGCAGGCTATTCCTACCAGCGGGGGGAGCAGACCTGTTGTGTCTGCCTGGATGGTGTAACCTTAACCTCGCATTCCTGAGGCAAATCACTTAACTATAAACCCTTTTAATGAGCTTTGAGTGGGTGCATTGTTCAATTGGAGTTAAACTTCAACTTCAGGTTAAAATTTAGACCAGCTACTTCCTGTGCGTTAGTGAAAGTTCCATCTTGTTGCAACAGAACAGGTTTCTGCTTTCACTGACTTCATTATATTGTATTGTTTCTTATACTGTGTCGATACCATTTCTATTGTGTTTTGTCTTGTAAACAGTTAGGAGCTCATCCAGTTCTATTTTCAGACTGTGGTTGTTCTCGGCTTTAAAGGGTTCATTCTGTTCAGTCTCACAAAATTGCCCACAAAAATTGTTTGTTGTGTTAAATATTGACAGTCGCACACAATTTACTGTAAGCATATGTAAAAGTGACTAATGGAAAAAACGCTTTGCCTTCACCTTTACGAACGCAATTTTAGAAAATGTCGTATTGTGGTTCTGTACTATACCAATACAACCAATCGATTTGCTAATACCTGAAAATTTGCCAATTTTTCTATTCTTTTAAAGAATCTGGAGAAAAGAACACAATATTATAGAGCTTATCTCCTCACAGCAGCCACAAGGGCCAATTATGGAAACTTGGATCAAGGGATCTGTCCGGAGACTGTTTACATTTCACTCTTTGTTTCTGCGTCACCAAGTAGCCAAAGCATTCATTACCTCAGCAGCTACTGCTCGTGTCCTCCCAGCTGATGGTGAGGAATGGACGCATACCAAGGAAAAGGAGGAAGCAGTTATTAAAGACAGAGGCGATGGAACAATCAGTGGCTGATGGAGACCCCACCCTGGTGCCCCGGTCCAGGAACATGAGCTTCTTCTCAGGTTCTGTTTTGGTCACACACACACACACACACACACACACACACACACGCACGCACACACACACACACGCACACACACGCAGACCCTATCCCTGACCTAACCCTAAAATCATATCTTAAACGGCTAAATGTGAGGAGCAGGCAAAATGTCCTCATGTTGTGAGCCATAATCATCAAACTGGTCCTCACATAAACAGAAGCGCAAGTACAAGTACACACACCCTGCCAAACAATAGCCGCCTACCACTGTTCCATGCTATTACTGAGTGTACTCGACTCAAGGTGATGTCAACAAACATGTTGTGGAAAATCCCACTGGAATCCTGGGAAATGGAACCTTTTCTCATAAACAACAAGCTAATACAGAACACACTATTAGTTTGGGGGAAGCCTTGTCAGATGTTCAGAGGCAGTGCCAAAACACACAGCTTCAGCTTCAGGGGGAATCCTGAGACAAAGGTATGTACCATATACCTTTTGTTACAGAGTGAAAAGGTGTTTTTACATTAAAAGAGTTCCGCACCCCGGAACCTTTGTTAATGAGCCTCGGGCTCCCCCGGGATGTTTTTGTGGGAACACACCGGGCTATGTTTACTTGCTGCCATGCTGTTTTCCATAAGTTGCCGCCTGTACCTGAGTGCTATGGAAGTCGTTAATAAAATCCATTAACCGTCTAAAGACTGCGTGCGTTATTACCTATCAAAGGTTACAACACCTTTGATCTATTGTTTTCAGCTCTGCAGACAAATACTTCCATATTTAATTAGTCACCAACTTCTATCTAGTGTTTTCTACAGGGAAACACTACTTCCTGTACATTTGCCACTGTAGCAGTAGTTAAATGTTTCTCAGCACCTTGTAAGTGTATCAGATATTTAATCCTGGTTCAGCTTGTAATATCATGCCCACATCTTTTATCAAATCTTCAGTTAAGTACTGCCATCTGCTGGTGGCCTCTGCGTACAGCTGCATAAAAAAATCCCACTCAAATTTGAGGACCAAATTTATTGAATGTGCCAAATTACAGTAAGATTTGATAAAGGTAGTTAAATAACACCCAAATCATGTTGCAATAATCAGACACATGATCCATTACATTTTTTTTTCGCTGTAATATTGTCATCAATATATCTTCCATTTCATCCATGCAGTAAGAATGTGACTTTTAGAAAGCACACAGTCCAAGGCCTCCAGGAGCAGGATCTGACGTCATATCTTCAGATCAGTCAAACCATAGACATATGAGTCAAACCAGCCTTAGTGTAAACTGTGTTTCCTCTAATCAGAGTGTTATTGTTCTCATAAAAAATGAAACGAGCTGTTTGTCGCCCTCTAGCGTGGGCCGTTTCCTCTCCTACACTCACACATTCTGTAGGCACATATGTAGAAAATACCTGCAACAGACAGAAGCAGAGTGGTTGGTGATGTAAAACATACATACATGCATACATACATACATACATACATACATACATACATATATATATATAATTCTTTCAGTATATCATAAAAAAGAGCTTTGTTCTTTCTAACCTGCAAAGAAGGTCATCAGCATTGACACCCAGCCCAGTATGTAGGACCAGGAGAAACGCCAGTCACCAAAACGTCTTCCCAGGAAGTTGACTGTGACTCCGGTGTAGATGGCCATACCCAGCAGAACAAAGAAAGCTGAGGGGAACAGAGCAGGTAACGTGTCAGTTTTACATTAAGACATGTGTAACTGTATGCGTCTGTCAGTCCAGAGGAAAGACAACTCACTGGAGACAAAAAACAGGATTCCTGCAGCAAAGGAGCGGTTGAACCTTTCAAAGGAGGAGAAGTGTGCAAAAGACATGATGCCAACAATGATGCCTGCAAAGCACGACATCCCAGAGAGGATCATGAATGCCCGGGTGGCATTCCAGTAAGCTGGAGGAGAAAGAGTAATATAATATAATTAAAATATATTTAAAACAAATATAATATTTAAAACAAATCTACAGTCATTCCTAATTGATGCCAAAGCGAGATCAGTCCAGAATGTTTTTACTGGCAGTAAACAGGAACAGAAAGTAAAATAGCAGTTGGGGGTCACAAAACAATACTGCAATGTCAAGCTGCTGAATAAAGCTTAATCGAAACATGAAAACCTTTTTGTTCATCTCAACTCTTTTCTTGTCTGTCCCCCAGGTGTCTGTCCAACTGGTGTCTTACCTATGCTCTCAGTCTGCATGTAGCACTTGTTGGACATGCAGTACCTCCACAGACCCTGGTGAGCATAGTTTCCAGAGAGACGATACTGCATCCAGTAGTCAGTTGCAGTGGAGACCACCAACAGGATATTACCCACAATGGCACAGAACAGGCCCCCTCCCATGAAACTATACATCTTGAGCTGAGATGACAGGGCCGCGGCAGTGCAACTAGGGGACATCATTAAAATCAATTACAAAGTGCAAACAAAAGCACAGTTTGTGAGGATGGAGTTTGTTGTCGTTTGCTCTCACACTCATAGATGTAATTGCATTGCGTTTGGATATGAACACAAAAACCCTGAAAGCCGATCCCTTACCTTGTTTCTGGGAATGCACCCTGCTTACTGGCCACCTTCCAGTGGTAAGAGAAAGAGCTGCTGCTCACTTGATGGGAATGTGAGAGTCACAGACAGCGCTACAACCTAAAAGTCGTGCCCTCTTTTTTTCTGTTGATGAAAGCAAAATCCTTTGCAGCCATTGGTCTCCCTGTGTGAGATGCATTTGAATGAGACATTATAGGGGCCACAGTGACTGTCAGCCTGCACATTTGAGTGTGTGTGTCTGTGTGGGGCCTTGGATAAGGGGAAGTGGTCCATGTTTCTTTGTCAGGGTTATGTTTGTTGGTAAATGGTATGCTCTCGAACTGGGGATGTGCGTGGGTATGCAGGAATGTCTGTCTGAGACAATGCAGCGTGCTGAACCAGACAGTTTCCTTTCAGTGCTGTCCCACTGTGGCAATATGGAGCCACACATATGGGGGGGGGGGGGGCTCTATAGGCAGCTCTTCAATCTAACTATACTTCAGGATGAACAAGGATAGAATAGAATAGAATAGAATAGAATAGAATAGAATAGAATAGAATAGAATCACATTATTGTCATCATACATGGAGAATGACGAAAATACAGTGGCTGCCACAGCATGGTGCATTTACTATACATAATAAACGAAAATAAGAATATACTGTAAAACCAGTATCTGTGCATGTATATAGTATGTATGTACAAGACAAAGATAAGATAAATATTAAACATAAAAATACGTCAGCAATATGTACAACTACAGGACTGCTTGTCAAATATTGCACGGTAGCAGGTATTGCATGAGAAATTTGTATCATTGCACAAATGGATATGAACAGTTCAAGTAGATCAGGGAGTAAAAGAAAAGTCAAAGAAATATTGGTTCAACGTGTTTATGTTTATACTGTAATTATACAGTATGGTTTACTGAAGGTAACAGCTGCCAAACGCTTTCACTGTTCACAGGCTAACAGATTAGCCTGATCTCACTCAGCTGCTTCCATAGTATATGACAATTGTATGACAACGTAAAGACAGTTATTTTAAAGTGATTTAGAATAATAATATAGGCAGCAAACGATGTAAGATACATTGGATAATGCTTTTTTATGAACACATTGTTTTATTTAATTGTAGCCAGCAAAGAATTCATGCGCTGCCACCATCAACACTACATTACAACATAATACACCACACGCTCGCTGTTGGGGACCCAGGGTTCTTCCTCATATTCTGCTTTTTCTGTTGTTTAATGGCGGTTGGCATCTGGACGTGTCCGTTATGGCCAAATCACAGTACTGTACATGCCAACCACCATTAAATAAAAAAGAAGAGTATGCATCATATTGGATCACAACATGCCACATCACATTTTATTAGGTTCCATAACATCACATCAGACCCTCACGTCCTCCGGCTCCCCATCTGTACTTCCATTACGTACCCAATGATGAAGCGACAAAGACTTACTCCACTGAACAACAGAGGAAAAGATGATGAAAACGAGAACCTTTGATGGATGTGACATCTTATATGATGATGTAATGTGATCTAGCATGTGCACCTAAGAGATGTTCGCAAGCGGCCTTTAAACAACAAAGAAGAAGACAAATAGATTGCACCCAAGGCTCGTACGCTGGTCGCCATTAAACAAAAAACTAAATTAAACTAAGAAAAAGATAAGGAAACAGAAAAAGGGAGTCTTTGATGTTAATCAAATCTCCTTTATTTTGAAGCCATCTCCAGTTCCAACATAGATTTAGTGCTATAATTGCTTTAGATGTCATCTCTTCGTCCGGGGATCAGTATATTTGCAGTGTTACACTCGCTGTGACCGGGCAGACCTGAACGAAGGCGATTCCTTCTGGAAAAAAAGGTTTGACCTCTCATGACCCGGAAGCTGACGCCAGACGCGAGCAGTTCCAGTGGTGGAGTAAAGATGGCTGACCAAGGCGCCGCAGATCCTGGTAATAACAACAATAATAAAGCCGAAGCCTCGGAGGGAACTATTATAAAGGTCACAGTGAAAACCCCTAAAGACAAAGAAGAAATCGCCATCGCGGAAGATGCCTCCGTCACTCAGGTATGTTCATTTGGCCGGCGAGGAGCTGGCTGGTGCGTGCTCGAACGTCATGCCCCTGCCCACAACTTCAGCTACGAAGCAAGCTAGCCGTGTTAGCATTTGTCGTCACTCTAACCGGCGAAATGAGACTGTGTAAAATTAATAAAGTAAAGCGTGGTGAAAGTAGGACTGCTAGGGTAAACAATGGTTTGCCGTTATTAACGCTGTTGACTCCCAGTAGAGAGGTATAATAACGGTAGTATTTGAAATAGCTAACCGGCTAACGGCTAACAGCTCGCTGTTTCGCCATAGCTGAAGCAACGTAAGCTAGCTATGTAGCCAAACAAGTGTCAGCTGACGGCCTCTAATAAGGCTGTGTGTCAGATATAATGGCCTGAAAGAACCTAATAAGCGTTTTTTGGTCGTGTGGTGTGCCAGGTCACTTTCATTACCCATCTCTGCACAGCAGATATAAAACACACCAAAGCTAATTTCACTCTAGAACATTCTCCCTGCTGCTACTGAGTCATTCAGCTGTCATGGGAATATACAGCACTCTCAGAGCTCCAGTTTGCCTGGAGACGTGTTACACGGAAACTATCATGCAATCGCTGAGCCATAATGAAATCATAGTTAGTGTAACATAATTCGTACTAATAGCCAGACATTTATTATTTCTATACGGGTCCAGGTAGCAACGACTGGATCTGAATCTCTGACTTTTTTATGCTACAAATGCTTGTTTTATTTTGTACACGTGAGAGTTCACTGGTGTAAAAGTATAGCTCTTAAGAAAGCATAGAGAAATCCTAAAGTTAGTGTGAGTAACCAACAAAATTAAGAAAAATATAGAAGCCACACAACATGAATCCATTCTTATAGAAGATTCACAATTCAATCCTTTGGTTTTGTTAAAATCTATCTTCTGTTGGTGGTTACCACACTTAACGCAGGAGAGCTTGTGGGCAGAGTGCAATCAGATGACCTGTACATGTAAATAACACTGTTACCTGTTATCCTGTTGTCCCGTTACATATGTTTCAGTTTTTACGTTTATTATTCTGTCCATTTTTAATTGTTAAAATGTTCCTGTGTGTTCATAGAAGCACCAATAGAGATTTAGGCCACATCATTAGTTTTATGAAAAGTTGGGTCTCAGGATGAGCTCATCATCTTTGAGAGTCATTTTTCATACAAGAGTGAAAAAATTACTGATTTGGTGGTTATAGAGTGTTGGGACCACTGCCAGTGGGATTAGTTTGATGGGGCGTTCTTGGAAATAGGATCTTTACAGCTTGAAGGTTGCAACAGTACCAAAACAGATTACAGCAGAGCTACTGAACTCAGTCAGTCTCATTTTCTGTAACCCCTTTTTCATTTTCAGTTCCTTCTGACCTCCATTTCCTCTGTTTTTCTGTCTAATTACTTTCTCTTGTTTTATCCTGTTGTGCAGTTCAAAGAGGAGATCTCAAGGCGGTTTAAAGCCAAACAGGACCAGTTGGTTCTGATATTTGCAGGGAAGATCTTGAAGGATGGTGATAGCCTCAGTCAACATGGCATCAAGGACGGCCTGACAGTTCACCTAGTCATAAAGACAGCACACAAGTAAGGCTAAATTATTATTTGAAGTTTTAAATAGCTAAACTGTGAGAAATTAAATAGTGAATGGAACAATTCATACTGCATTTGATGGTTATTTTTTATGATTTATTTAATAGGAACAAATATACAACAATCTAAAAAAAGACGCTCTGATGCAAGTTTTGTAGTGCTTCGTGGGAAGGTTAATTTGCCATGTTTGTGAAAATGTTGCATGTTTCAAAATGTTATGTTTAAATTCAGAGTGAAGCCGAAGTATCAGCTTATTTATGTAATGTATTTTTTCTTACAAATTAATTCTATAGGGCTGGTGAAGGTAGTAGCACTACGGCCTCTAGCTCAGCCTCCACTCAAGGAAGCAGTTCATCCACCTCGAGTCCTACCACCAACCCCTCCTCCACAGCAGGTTCCACTGGCCCTGCCCCTCCTCCCACACAGACACCAAACATACTGAGTGAGTCTGTTTACCTATTCTAAATTTAAAGCCCCTTTATTAGTATAGAATTGCAAAATTAACATATGTTTATTTTTTCACCCAACCATCTTGCTTCCCTCAGCTGGTTTTGGTGACCTGTCAAGTCTGGCTGGACTGGGCATGGGCTCAGCTAACTTCATGGATTTGCAGCAGCAGATGCAGAGGCAGCTCATGTCCAACCCAGAGATGCTTTCACAGATCATGGAGAACCCACTGGTGCAGAACATGATGTCCAACCCAGACCTGATGAGGCAAATGATCATGGCCAATCCTCAGATGCAGCAGCTAATGGAACGCAATCCTGAGATCTCCCACATGCTCAATAACCCTGAGCTCATGAGACAGGTAAAAGAAATAAGTAAGGCTACATGGTATTTCTGTAGTTAGGATTGTAGTTAGGATACTGCATGATTGCAGTAGGTTCCAACAGCAGCTAGATATATTTATTTAGCATTTCAGCTAACTGACATGCTTTGTCTTCTCACCCACAGACCATGGAGCTGGCCAGGAACCCAGCCATGATGCAGGAAATGATGCGGAACCAGGACCGGGCCTTGAGCAACTTGGAGAGCATCCCAGGAGGTTATAATGCCTTGAGGAGGATGTACACAGACATTCAGGAACCCATGTTCAGCGCTGCCAGGGAACAGGTAGCTAGGGGGAATGTTTACTTCCTGGCTTAAATTGTTTGGAGTGTATTAATCCTTTGTCAGGATTTGTTTTCACAAAATATCTAATCCTTTCTTGTGGCTTTGTTTGTCAATGTTAAATAGCTGATTGCAGTATGTTTTTAATACTGCTTTGTGTGTAAACGCAGTTGATTTTTTTTCCTCTAGTTTGGGAGCAACCCATTCTCAGCTCTGGGTGGGAACTCAGAGTCTGGTGCCCAGCCATCAAGGACAGAGAACCGAGAGCCTCTGCCGAATCCATGGGGCCCACCAAATTCTTCTAACCCCTCTGAGAGTGGAGGGGGCACTGCAGGAAACTCTACAGCCACTGGGGGCACCAATCCTAGTGTGTCCAACCCGTTGGGCATCAATTCAGGAAGCCTGGGCAACGGTAAGAGGCTATGGTGTTCAATATTGTATGTATGTGTATGTGAGCACCAAATGGACTAGTCAGTGTATTTATTTATATCAAATTTTACACACACACTAATTTAATAATCTGTGTGTGATAGGCATGTTTAACAGTCCAGGCATGCAGAGTCTCCTGCAGCAGATCTCAGAAAACCCTCAGCTGATGCAGAACATGCTCTCCGCTCCCTACATGCGCAGTATGATGCAATCTTTGTCTCAAAACCCAGAGTTGGCCTCCCAGGTAAGTGGAAAAGACATGCACATCCACATTCTTTTGTACATAACCACCACCATACTGTAAACACACAAATCATTTCATTACACACTCACTTCATTACACACAGAATTTTTAGATTCAGATCCTTTCCCAGAACTCTTTATTATTCATATTTCTGTACCACATTGGTTTGATTGATTGAACTCTCCAGCTTGTAATTGTGGGATCTAGCTAGGCCTGTTGTGCATTAGGCCAATAAGCCCCCTTATTTAGTGCGCACTTAGAGCGAACAGGAGGGATTCACTGATAAGCTCCCTTGCATTAGCAGTAAATTGTAAGAAAGCGAAAACAACACATGTCTGACTGATTTGTTTTAAAAAAGATAATACCGACTGTATGGACAACCAGAAAAAGTTAATAGCAAAGTCGTGCTGCAATTTCTGTTGTTTTTTTCCCCAATCCTTCCTGAGGTGCTAAAAAAACATGTATTCTAAATATCAACTTTAATGAGGATGCATATGGAATGAAGAATGGCCATGACTGTTCATGTCTCTTTACCAGGTTTTGGTGAATAATCCCCTGTTTGCCGGAAACCCACAGCTTCAGGAACAGTTCAGAGCTCAGCTACCCGTCTTTCTGCAGCAGGTACCACACTTTCAACCCAATAACTCAGCCCAGATGTTGATATTATCTTTCTACAAAAGAGGCATAAAGACAGTCCTGCTAACAAATCATAGTACAGTGTGCCTCATTCAGTGAAATATGTTGTTGTTTGAATATACATTTTGTCTCAAAGCATAATGATATCTAGGAAAAGATATGTTAAATCATTGCTTGTATGTCTGGCTGCAGATGCAGAATCCGGAAGCCCTCTCAGTGATGACCAATCCAAGAGCCATGCAAGCTCTAATGCAGATCCAGCAGGGCCTACAGACACTGCAGACAGAAGCACCAGGCCTAATGCCCAGGCATGTACACACAGACAAATATACCCATTGCAGTCTTGTAGTTGTAGTTTTTTAACTCTTTGGGTTTTTCTTTTTTCCATAGTTTGATGACAGGTGGAATTCCCGGCATACCCACAGGAGGGTCCGTACCTGCAGGAGGGGCCATACCCACAGGAGGGGCCATACCCACAGGAGGGGCCATGCCCACGGAGAACCCAGCCTCCTCGCCAAACAGCGCAGGAACAAACACTGCCCAGCAGCAGCTGATGCAACAGATGCTCCAGATGTTTGCTGGAGGAGGTGGAGGTGGAAGTGCAATGGTACGCACATACTAAGGAAATACATTCTTCACACCTGTATGATGCTTATTTGTTTGTTTATTGATTTAATAATGTGAATCTCCTCCCTGTAGACCCAGACTCCAGAGGTGCGGTTCCAGTCCCAGCTGGACCAGCTGAATGCCATGGGCTTCATCAACCGTGAGGCCAACCTGCAGGCCCTCATTGCTACTGGAGGAGACATCAATGCCGCTATCGAGAGACTGCTGGGCTCACAGCCCTCGTAAAGACATACAGTGCACACTGACACACAGACACGTGAATACATACCTAACTCATACACACACCCAGCATTTACAGAAAACCAAGAGAAATTTAAGTGTATTGTCCCAAACTTTACAAAGAAAATCTCTGGCAGGATCTGTAAGACCCTCTTTCTGCATCTGTTCTCAGATCATTCCCTAGCCCCCTTATTTTCTCTTCTTGCGTCATTTACCCAGATATCTGCCCCAGACTGCTGCTGTAGGGCTGGACTAAACCACTCTCATTTTGGGGGGTGTTCCGGTGCAGAGGAAAAGAAGCAAAATGGTTTCCTAACCCAAGGGATTCTGTACCATTTCTTAATTAATTAGACAGGAGTGGCATTTTGCTGGCAGACATTTAAATGATACATTGTGTAAAAGCCATGTGACGTGATGGGCCGCTGGCTCCGTTTCATACACGACCATAGTGAGACAGTTTGTTAGCATTTAACTAGCAAATCAGTACATGAAGATATTCTAGTACACAGACAACATGAATAGGGATCTTGTCCAGGAGTTTAATCCCGTTCCTCATTCTTTTCCTGTTCTAGAATCTACAGAAATAAATATTTTAGCCCAACAGTTTTCACTATTTATTGTAAGCGCTTCAATAAATGACGTCGTCTGTACTGAACCTGTACTTTGTCATTCCGGATAAAAGTGCCCATGCTTGGGTGCACAGTGTCTTTGCCTTCTGAGGCACCACTGCTGTGCCTTCTGCCCTCCCATGCACCTGTAAGAGCATTGTCAGCAAACTACACCCTCACTCAGCAGGTTAATTGAAGTACTAAATTCCACACAGCATCATCTCGAACAGTAACCATACTCAGATATTATACTGCAGCAGCTCTGAAGCAGAGGACACTGCTAGAATGAATATGAATGAAATAAACAAGCTTTCTTTCATTTTAATCTGATTTTTCATTTAATTTTATTTTTATTTTCTGAGGTGCAGTTAGTACCTTGACATAACTGTGATTTGTCTCACATAAAATAAATGTGGAAATTAAGTGAGTAAATGAATGAATAAATAAACAAATAAAGGAAAGGCTTTAAAAACAATTATGGTATGGTGGCGCTATAATGTTTCTAAAATCAAGTTCTAGGTTGTATTTTTTTTTTTTTCCTTTTGAAAATCCCAGCATTGTAGTTGTGGTAACCTTGGCAACTACTTCGATAGCTTTGCTTTGTCTGTTGACCTCAGCTGAAAAAAACAAAACATCTTCCAATTGAACATGTTGGAACTAACTTTTAACAGTACTGTACTAAAAAAAATAAAAGATGGTCAAAAACAGTCCTGGCTCGGTTGATTGTAGCGCTGTAATGTTGTGTGATTGTGCAAGATGACGTTTGTAGCTTCCTATTCATAATAATGATGTGGCGTTAAGTTCCTCTTGCCTTGATGGGTAGACGGCCACTGGGGGAGCAAGTCTTATGCATCTTAACCAAGAAATTAAAAATTAGGGAAGGAAGTAACTTTGTGTGATTCTGTGTTGTGCCCCGCAAAGCATTACAATCACCTGCAGGCAAAGTGAGACATGACATTAGTACAACTTGCAAAATGGCTACAGGTGCTGACGCACAGATCCACCTGTTAGGTCAGGTCTATTGTTATACAAATGAGAAGGCTCGAGTGAAATGAAAGCATAGTAGAGGGTGGAGTTTCTTCCTGATCACGACCTGTGAGCGGTTCTACCTGTTCCACCTGCTCCCCCCACCACCAACCCTCCCTGTGGTGTCAGCTGATGAGGGCTCGGCAGGCCGGCAGGACTCCTGCCTGCCTGCCTGCCTGTCCTGAATCAAGAGCTGCCCCTAGCCACCGATAAAGAAGGAAGCAGGGTGGGTACAGCTGAACCAGTTCCTTTTTTTTTGCTCCATTTTCACCTTGACTCTCTCCACACCGGAGAGAGAGAAAGAGGAGTGACGCTGTTTTTGTTTTTCCTTCTGTCCTTTTGTCCATTACTTTTTTTTCTACTTTGGGAGCTGTCTTCTGTGTGACACAAGAGCCTGCCGCCACTGCACGCAGCATGGGGTCTGATGACTCGTACAATTTTGTCTTTAAAGGTGAGTCCTGTGCAGTTAGGTTGTGGGATTGTGTAGAACGTGGTCAAGTGTTGCGTGTTGCTGTAAACCTGTGAATGTTGTAAAAGTCTGTAAACGTCACTTTACAGCTCGGGTTGTAGATACCTGGTGTGATTTCTGAGTGGAGAGGAGGAGGGAAACAAGGAAGTGGAGGCTTTGTGTCCATTTGTGTGTAAATGATTTGACCTTTGACCTGTTAGAATAGCAATCTTACATTTCCTGACTCACTCACTAAGGCTGTTTGTGCGTTTGCCTGTTTTACTTTATTTAAAGAAGGCTTTCCATTCCATTCATTCCTAACTGAAGTTTGCCACGTTTACATGATGTCATGCTGTCTGGTGTCTAATTAGTGTGACAGAAAGTCTACGTGTTCAATCAGACGAGGAAACCATGTTTTTGTAATGAATGGACTCCTGCCCTTGTTGTTTGTGTCCGTGCAGTCGTTTTGATAGGGGAGTCTGGAGTGGGAAAAAGCAACCTCCTGTCTCGTTTCACCAAAAATGAGTTCAATCACGACAGTCGCACAACCATCGGCGTTGAGTTCAGCACACGGACAGTTCAGCTGAACAACTTCATCATCAAAGCTCAAATCTGGGACACAGCAGGGCTCGAGCGCTACAGGGCTATCACCTCAGCGTGGGTACAACACATGGATACATAC